>JANEYF010001909.1:0-415000 GCA_029963845.1 Rhamnusium bicolor
AATACGTAACTAAATCGGTGTACTTCGTTCAGTTACGTATTGCACTGCATACGTATTACAATGAATTTTGTGAACGCATCTATAATTACCAAAATTTGGTATTTCCATTTTTAGTTTTGATGAATGGACCGAGATGATCGGTATGAACCGTATGGAAAGGCTCGGGACTTTTGGAATTGGATTAAATACCCTGGTTTACGCCGGATACATTTTTGAAATATAGACAGTTGAGGCAATTCTTTACCATATTTATTAGTGAAACAGCGCATATACTTGAACCAGTACTTAGCCGATACCAATTCATAGGTCTTGTCAACAGAAAAGTGCCCAGCGTCATCATGGTTAAGTCGCATTATTTGAAATCAGGCGGATTTAGGTAAGAGCTAACGCAACCCGAAGTTCGTATTTATAACCTTCTCAACGTGTATTCATTGAAAAGTTGTTTATTTATTTTTAATGGAGGTGCCCCCCTCTCCCGATTTGTACTTAGAGTGCCGTGCTACACAACCAGAATACAGATTCAATAATTTTAACAGAGTATTTACAGCTTCTGAATTTTCCAAACCTACATTGACAACTGAGCTTTCGATTGAGTTTACTCTCAGGTCGACCACGTTGTCAGAAAATGTCAACTTGTACCAATTCCGCTACACCGTACTTAATTCAGTAAAATTTGGCCCCACTACAATGTCTACGCCCATGTGTTCCATGACACCAATCACTGAGATAACGTAATGTTACAGCAATGTTTAGGTTTTAATTTTAGAACCTGAAGAGAGTTGTTAAAATAAAATCGTTTTTAACGTGCGTTAGTTTTATATTTAATTTGTAAGCAGTTTCTTTGGTAATAAGCGAACATTCACCGAGATCAACGTAGCACTTAATAGTTTGTTTATTTAGTAAAACAGTTTTAAAAATTTATCATTAGTTTTTGGGCCAAGATAGTTTACATTAAAATATTCAAGAGTTCCTTGTAGTCATGCAGTCGGATAGGGACAATGGCGTTTAAATAAAATGACCTGTTTGTTTACAATTATAGCACGTTTGGTGTGCCTTAGTTTTAGAACTGTTATTACTGGGTGGCACAGCAAAATTTTTAGGACCCGATGTATTTTTGCCAGAATTCACTGAATTGATTGAATTTATTTTGATTGAACTTTTCTTTGATCATCTAGCGTTTTGAAATGACTAGCTAAAATCGTAAGGCTTATTATTCCTGCAGCTATAACCGAAACCTTTTTTTGTTCATCTGAAATAGAGCCCATTATTAATTTTACCTTATCTTCATCTACAATCGGAATTTTTAATTTATTTATAAGAGACAGTTTTTCAAATAAATATTCATAGAAACCCCTGATTCACTTTAGGCGTGCACGCAAGCATTGTCTTTAATAAATGATGTAAATTTCGCTTAGATTTAAAATTTTCAAGGAGCAATTGTTTCCATTCAGCCTAATTAAAAATATGTGTGAGCAACCTTCGGTACCAAGTTTCGGCAGGACCTCTTAATTTAGTTAGAGCCAAATAACACACAGTTTTGTCATCCCATTTGTTAATGTATTTATATTCGTCTATCATTTATAACCACTCGCTTACGTTTTGGTACAGAGGGTTAAAATCTGAAACGGTACTATTTGTAACAGAGGTAACACTTACCAACTGATTGTTACTTCGTACCTCTAAGTCCTGGGCTATTCTACCCATACCTTTTATTATGGCCTGACTTAACTCGGTAACATCGCTTTTAGAATGGCTTACTCTTTTTCGTCGCTTATCAGACGCTTCCTTCTGATGATCTCTACTACCAGAAGTCTTCCTCTGATGATCTTTTCGTCTGTGACGAGCCTCCCTTTGATAATTTCGATATTCAGCAGAAGCCTCCCTTCGATAACTCCGGCGTTCAGCAGAAGCCTCCCTTCTAGTAGTTCTCCAAACCGGACTTCGACGTGTTCGCCGCATCTCAATCCTTGATCGGAATTGCAACCCACCTTCATTTTCTCGTGGCATTTTTTTTGAAAGTTCACTTCATTCACTTATTCACTAAATCACTAAATAACTAGGTCCTTTATCCCACTTCTGATGTAAACAACTATGAACTAAACAACTGTTAAATTAATTAAATAAATGAAATTTAAAAAATAAAAATAATAATTTCGCACAACAATTTATTGGGCCACCAGGTACAACGGATCAGTAGTAAATATCGTACTAAGTAATTCAACCGCTAAACCATGAATGCCTCGGGCACGGGACTCTCGCTTCAGCTTCCCTCAAGCTGTCCACTCCCATTCGGTAGGTCCGACCTCCGCATCCCGCGCACAGAGACCTTCACCAGAAGTGATGGTAACAAATAATATAGTATAAATTCCAATATCCCACAGGGATATACTTCAGGTCCTATACTGATTATAATTTATATTACTGACATACTGTCGTCCCTAGCGTGTAAGGTACAAGTGTAACCCTGATGACATGCGATTGCATGCATTTTAACATGAATGATACTTCTCAGGTGTTATTATTAAGGATCGGGAAGTAACTATAAACTCCAGAGATCACTTTTACGTAGATGGATTATATTGTAAACACCTAATGAAACATCCCCAAACAATATCAAATGGTAAAATATTCTTATATAGTATGCAATAAATATGTTTTCTTTATAAAAATGGAAACAAAAAATTAAAAGTTTTTATCAGCCATTAAAAAAAAATGTAATTATTGCCGCCTTACTTTTGTTATCAAATTCCTAATTTAATTACGCCAGAGTCGACTCCGCCTTTTTCTATCCAATATCTAAAAGCAGCTCAATATGCTATAATTCTGGTGTATTACGCATAATTAATTTATATTTTTGGTTTTGATACATACCATTTTATATATACAGTGTGGGCCATTTTGGTGATACATGTATTGAGATCTCGGAAACTACAAGAGATAGAAAAACGGTTAAATGGGAAAAATTTTAGGCTATTTTGTTACCAATTGATAGCCACCTTCAAAACTATTCTAGCTATTGGGAGTTTCGAGATATCGCCGAAGAAGTTTAATGTTGCACTTTCTAATACCAGCTATAACTTTTTTATTTTTCAGTATTTTTTAAATCCGTAAATATATTCTCAATGCAACTTTTTTTCGTACAATTTAGCTGCCTAGTCAGATTTTAGTTTCAACGTTTCGATTATTAAAGACCATCATCAGGTTCGTTTTTTCTTATGGACGCCATGTTGAATTTTTTACTCATTAAAAAGTGCTCGATTTTAGCTTTAACCGTTTTTCTATTTCTTATAGTTTCCGAGATATTCAATTCATGTATTACCAAAATGACCCACACTGTATACCATAAATTTATACGGAATATTTAATACTTCACACAAATGGAATATTTTAAATCTTGTATTCTTGTATTAAATACAAAATTAATAAATGACTATTTTTGTATATAAATCGATGATGAAACAAGAGACGAGCTCAATATTAAGAGTATTATTCCTAAAGTGGGATGGAATCTCCCATGTGATACTACTGTCCAAACCATGGTTTACTCGTGGTCTTAGTAGAATTTTCATAAACAGTGACTAATACGTCGGGAAATAAATTGCAAGTCAATCCAAAAGACAAAATTGGAATAAATGAAACGTATTTGTGAAATTATTTTAATCGGCTATTCTATCGTTGTAAAATTCTCGAAGCAAACTTTTCGGGATGAGTTTTTTATAACCGTCATGTGTGGGACGAAGAAAATCCACAATAAATAGTAGAGAAAATTTCAATATCAGTTTTCGGAGAATGTATGGGCTGAAATTGTTTGTGGTGTTCTCATTGAAATCTACTATTTACCTGCACGACTCACCAGCAAATCATTTATTTGAACATATACACAATTTCGCTTAAAGATATGGCCTTAAATTTTATTGGGCCAAAATATCTGTCCATGTTTTACCGTAAACATAAAACTTTTTAGTGTTAAGACCTATCTACAACTTTTAAAAACAGCTGTGACAAATCGCACGTATTAGTACCAATAGAAAAAAGTGCAATAACAAAATAAGTACACGACTTTGATTTTCTCACAGCTTAAATTATTTATACAGCTTTCCGATATGTATAAATATTTTTTTGGAGCAATAGTTTTAAAAGGGAATATGATCACGCTTACAACCGAAGGCTAAAGCAATATTTTTTTAGCGAGTCAATTAAAAAAACAGAATTTTCTATATCGAGAATTAAAACTCCGTTCCAGTTCACTAAGGGCGGATGTCCAATTTTACAATTTTTCAGGAGAGCGAAATTAGATATTTTTTTTACCTTCTTCTTCCCATAAGTGAGAGCGATTTGATTTAAGAAATTATGTTAGCTGTACTCATACAGATTTTATAGCTTTTAGTAAAGCTTATTGACTGCAAGAACAATGTTAAAAATAATAATATAAAAATATAAAAGACTTCTGCCTTTCGTGCACAAGGAGATGGAGATGTATGTCCAATGTAACGCTTGATTATAAAGTAAGGGATATATTTCAACTTATTATATATTCTTAACAAATCAAATTAATAACAAGAAGTAAATGGAATCTAGTTGCTTACATAATGGGATTTCTGATGTCAAACACTAGTTACCGCAAATGCTCAATATGACCTCCATTTTGTTGTTGTAAAATTACCAACCGTTCCTCCAAATTGTATACAGCACTATTCAACATTTCTGCTTGAATTGCACGAATTTGCTCTCTAATACTGTCCTTTAATTCCTCCAGCGTTGTTGGCAGTGTTCTAAACACCAAATTTTTTAAATAACCCCACAGCCAGTAATCCGCTGGCTTAATATCAGGCAATCTTGCTGGCCATGAATTTGCAAAATGTCTGCTTATAACACGATCTTGAAAAACCGCAGTTAACAATTCTTTAACTGATCGATAAATGTGCGGAGGTGCTCCATCCTGCATAAAAATCATGTTTTCAATTCCTTCGTGCTCGTTTTGCAACTGCGGAATTGCATAATCCTCTAACATTTGCAGGTATCGTTCACCAGTAACAGTTACAGATACAGCATCCCCATCCTGTATTTCCTCGAAATAGTATGGACCAATGATGAAATTAGCTGTGAAACCACACCAAACGGTGACTTTTTTGTCATGAAGGCCTTTCTGAACGATTTCATGTGGATTTTCTGTTGACCATATTCGACAGTTTTGAGTATTAATTTTACCATTAAGAGAGAAATGGGCCTCATCTGTCCATACAATACGGGATAACCATTCGGTTTGAATTTCCGTCTGAGCCAATACGTGTAATGAAAAATCGTACCTGAGAGCAAAATCGGCGTCCTTTAATTCAAACAGCAGTTGCAGTTTATAGGGATACATTTTTAGGAGTTTCAGTAAAATTTACCAAACCCTGGTGTATGGCATTTGTAATCGTTTTGATATCGCATTCACACTACTGATTGCTAGTGGATTACTATTGGCTACGTTTTGATTTTCCTGAAGAACTTCTGCAACTTGGACATCACTAATCCTAGGTCTTCCTGACCTCGGAAGGTATTTTACAGACCCTGTTCTTTCAAATTTGCTAATTAAATTACGATACGCCTTCATTTTGCACGGCCCTGCTCTCAAACCTACGAAATCTTCGTAATCTAGTAGTGTAATTTTTACCGCCTTCATGATAACATTGTACTAAACCAATTCTTGTTTGCAGATCCATATTGAAATTGTTACAATTTATGTTACGCGAGTTTTATTTTGAGAACAATTCTCTAAATTATGATTATTTCGTTTGACACTTGTATCAATAGTTGTCACGACAATTCTTTTGTTTTCCATAGATACACTAAAATCCAATTATTGAGGCAACTAGATTCTGTTTACTTTCTGCTACTAGCATAATTTCTTAAAACTATATAAGAATATAAAATAGACCCCTTACTTTATGATAACCCCATATGTATATCCTTGTTCTGGTCCGGACAGTTATCAGACCAGATAATAATAACTTTTACAGTATTCGGCAAGGTTTTTTACGCAGTTCAAAAATACAGGAAGCAATTTTCGTTGGACAATCTAGACATCCGACCACAAATTACGAAAACAAAAGTGATTATTTCCCTTATTTACGAGTAATAAACTGACTACAGACCGTAACAAAAAAAACAACTAGGCGAATGTTCTAATAGAAAGAGTCCTGAACATCTGAATATTTTATTTGAGGGCTTTTTAAGATACGAAACGGGAGATATTCGATCGAAGGTAAAAGAGCGAAACGCATAGTTTGAAATGTTAAAAAACATTTTAGCACACCCGTTCTTAGTGAAATGATGTGAAGAAAAATACTAGTATGTATCAGAGGTTAGCTTACATTTTAATTGATAATTCATCATTTCGAAGTGAAGGTTCACGCCCACGATATCTGTAAAAGTTCCACTTAACCATCTACACATGACGAAAAATTAAGTTATTTTTATCTGTAAAACTCATTCAACACAAAATTCGTCTAGACGATTTGTATTATTATTATCACATATAAAAATGACATTCCTTTATATCACTATAAAATTTTATATGAAACTAAGACGTAGTTTTCGAAAAATGGTTATTTAGAGTTTAGTGTGACGAGAATACCGTTAAAAATTGGTACATTTTTTGGCATAAATTAAAAAATCTCCATAACGGCATAATCCAAGTCAATCAAATTTTAGCAACTGGTTTATAAATATACACATAAAGAATACATATTTTTTGAAATTTTTTCTTCTCAGCAGTTTTTAAGATATTGGTAGTTAAAATGAGGGCGCAATACAGAGTGTTTCAGAAATGAGTACCGTAACTTGGGGAGTGGTTAGATATTCGCGAAATATTAAAAAACAGCTAAATACAATGCTCCCTTAAACACCCTTCTTTGTGCTCTAGAGGGTGATAAATGTAGTACGAAAAATGCATTTTTTATTACATATTTTCCCTCAGGTGGAGATATCCATTTCAAAATACGCACGTTAGTTACTCCTAAAGACCAATTACTGCACTTAATTTTGCCATATTGTAATAAACCAGTGGTGTGGAACCACTGGCTCAATAATCAATTTTTACGCTACAGTTGTTTCGTTCAAATCATATATAATAACAGTAGTTAGTCCACCTGGGCTAGAGGTCGCCGCTCTCGGTACTTGCTTCGCAAGTCGCTATCCGCCCAGAAACATCTATGATGTCGGTCGGATAGTAGCATTTGGACCATATGAGAAGTTTCACATACCTCTCACCACTACTAAATTTACCTTAGTCAGTATATGACTAGCAGGTTGGCCACTATCATTTGTCTGTTCCATAACCTATGGCATACTGAGGAGAACTAATAAGTTCGAAACCGGTCTATGTCTGATTAGGAATTGACAAATGGTATTGGCACCGATCTATAATGATATGAAGGTATAAGCCAATGCAGGTCGGGGTATTTGTCCGCTGAGTAGTTGTTTCGTTCAAATCATATATAATAACAGTAGTTTAGTCCACCTGGGCTAGAGGTCGCCGCTCTCGGTACTAGCTTCGCAAGTCGCTATCCGCCACAGAGACATCTATGATGTCGGTCGGATAGTAGCATTTGAACCATATGAGAAGTTTCACATACCTCTCATCACTACTCAATTTACCTTAGTCAGTATATGACTAGCAGGTTGGCCACTATCATTTGTCTGTTCCATAACCTATGGCATATTGAGAATAACTAATAAGTTCGAAAACGGTCTATGTCTGGTTAGGAATTGACAAATGGTATTGGCTACCGATCTATCATGATTTGAAGGTATAATCCAATGCAGGTCGGGGTATTTGTCCGCTGAGTAGTTGTTTCGTTCAAATCATATATAATAATGGAAATCGGTATGATCAATTTCATAGGGAAAATTTAATGCTTCTGCTTGAAAAGGGAGCGCAGAATTTCCATGTGGTTCATGCATGATGGGGCGCCACCTCGTTTTACAGTCCAAGCAAGGAATTGGCTAAATGAACAATTTCTGGGCAAGTGGATAGGTCGTGGAGTAGATGCGCCTGTGAAATGGCCAGCACGATCGCTAGAGCTCCATTCTATGGATTATAGTATTTGGGGAATTTTAAAACAAAAAGTGTATGCAGAACCAGTTAATACTCTAAATGAACTTAGAGGAAGGATTACAAATGTTTGTAGGGAGTTTTCCAATTCCAGATTTACTTTAGGGAAAATAACTAAATATTCAAGTTGAGGGACGTTACTTTGAGCAGTTAATGAAATAGGCCCCAATTTATTTAAATTCGATTAATATTGTTTGTATTTTTCAACATTATATGTAATAAAAAACGCATTTTCGTACTACCTTTATCACACTCTACAGCACAAAGGTGAGGATTTAGGGGAAAATTGTATTTAGCTTTTTTTAATATTTTGCCAATATCTACCCACTCCCCAAGTTACGGTACTTATTTCTGAAACACCCGTATATTTGAATCGTAAGTAAGTGCTTTAAGTCTCGTAATTTAAATTTTACTATCGTTTGATTTATCTTTCGCGAGTGATTTATAAATAAAACAAATACAAACAGTAATAAATAAACGAATGTAAATATAATTTGAAAACCGAGAGTCTAGAACAATCTTGGCTTTATTCCAGGGCAATGTTGCTTTATGGCCAACAAAGATTCAAAGACCATATAACTCTCGATTTAAACTACCATCATATAATGTAGCTACATTTAAAATTGAGCAATTTGGTGCACATGCCTGCATATTAATATTATATTTTCAGATTAAGTAAAATATATAGGACCTGAAATCGCCTAATGACTTTCGATTTGGTAAATTATCGCAAAAGTTTTGAGTTGGAGAGAGATTAATGTTGGCACGACTTTCCAGAATTACTTTGTATAATTGAAAAAAACTGCCGTTTAATGACAAACGCATTTGCAGGATTTGAGTTATACAAAATTTATCATACTGTGAAAATATAGCATGAATGCTTAAAAGTTTCTAAGTAACGAAATTATTTACGCCAGTGATTTTAGAGTAATAGTTTATGTAATTACTAGCTGAAAGTACCCGGCGTTGCTCTGGTTCAAGTGTTTATGAGACCCATTTTTAAACTTTAACCTCCCATTTTACCCACTTAGAGTTGAATTCTACATCCTTTTAAATTTTAGAGTTTGTAGCTCCTACGGTTTGTGCTCTGGGTTGATGAGTCAGTGAATCAGTGAGGATGCTTAATTTTACAATACAGGATATACAAGGGAAGGTCGGAAACACGCACGCAATAATTTAGTAGGTAACCTATGCCGGTTATAGACGTCTCCCTATCATTTTCTGTATTATTATCACTAGAGCGTGTATCTCGGATGACATTTATAGAGAGGGATTCCGAATTATACGATGCTAGTGATGCCATACACAGTGATTTTTCCATATCATCGTCATTATTAGGAAACTATTTTATTATCAGTTGTACATCATAAAGCGGTTCTCTAATACTGTGACTTAGACAGAAATGTGATTTTGCTATTTTGGTACCCTTTAGTACAGCAGCGGTACTTTGAAGTTTTTATTACGGTAGGTACGATCTCGAGCACCAGTTCCTGTTTTAAAGAGTGGAAACACCACTTTATTTTATCGGCGGTGTGATAGAAGCTGGGATAACTTACAGTGAAGATACGGTATATCCAGGGGTCGCATAATGTTTCAAAAACGATTAAATTTGACCAAAAATAGAAAAAGCAACTTTACTGGAATCAAACCAAATTATATGGAAATGCTAGTAGGACAATTACAGTACTCAGATATGTAAATATTTGCCACTATAAAAATTTATTCAATCATTTATAAGCCTTTAAACAGCGAGGATCTATAACTGTTTTCTGTTGTGCAATTAATGGTAAAATAATCCCTTTCCATTTTCTTGCATTTCTCGGAATCGGGGACGTGCAAGTACTTGAGTAATAATTCAGAAGAAAACTGAAGGTATGTATTTTAATGTGCTTATGATATTTTGTAAATACGTCAATCCGTTTCCTGTGTTAAAATTGTAATTAACTGCTTGCAGGAGTACATTGTTTTTTTAATTAAATTTTTTATTTTAGTTATAAAAAAATGTCCGCAATTTTTGAGTATTGATTTTAAAGCTTCAAGTATACTAGGGATCGGGGGCTTCACTATGACATTGAGATCAGATACTACTCAAATATGCTAGATACTAGAATCTCATGGGTGCATAATATAAACCACAAATATTAACAACCGAGTATTCCCGATATTCGTTTCCGAATAGATAACCCGCGTTTTACTTATTGATTCCCGAATTTTTCCGAATATCTGTAGACGATCGGATTAGTAGGCATCGGATACAAACGTGAGTTTACGGAAAGACTAACGCTTAGCAGGTAGTCAGGTGCAACCGATAATTTAGGGAAATAATGGTTAGCAGATAATCGAATCAAAAGAAGTCAATAATAATATAACTAATGTTACCCTGAAAACAAAACCGGTTTGAAACAATTACTTTGAGCGATAACTGTTATTCCAAGTATTTGACAAAATAAATTAACCCTTTATTTAAAGCAGTTTTTAAAATAATTATTAATACTAGTTATAATATACAGGGTGTATCAAAGTGAAAGAAGAACCCAATCAGGTCTTATTAAAACAGAAAACACGTCTCACATCTTCTGATTTCGCTCACTATTTTGTGGCGTCTTATGTTTTTAGACATTTGTACTGGTAACTTTGTGAGCAAAAAACAAGCCGATATCTCGTCGTGCCTAAGAGATATTGAGGAAATCGTGAAAACACATTTTACCCCTTTTCACCTCCTTAGGGGTGGAATTTCAAAAAAATCCCTTCTTAGTTCTTACGTCATGAAAGGAATATTACTCTTCGAATTTCAAGTAATTGCCAGGTCCAGGGGTTTGGGCTGAGCGCTGGGTGTAAGACACATACGGAAAACACAGGCCTATACATAGACATATGATTTATAAAGCCACCAATACCCCATATCAATCCAATTCAGACTATGTCCGGAACATCCACAAAATGCCGTTTTTGGCTCCTCTTCTTTCATGTCATTTGTAACTCATTTACCTATCTTTCTCTCTCGTTTCAATGTAGTTGCATTTGCGCAAAAGAAATTTTAGCGTATGTCTGCTCTTGTACTATGTAGCTAGCGGCCGATATTACGTTTGTTTCGTTTTATTTAGAGTTACGGTGTTTATACTCGAATCGAGTGTTTAAATATAATTTTTATGGTGTTGAAATTATGTAGTGAACAGAGACCTTTTACGTTAATTATAGATTTAGGACAGTACCTAGTGGTAAATATTGAATTGTGCCAATTTTGATTTCGTCATGACTCGGTTTTGTGTTTGTGATGCGACAGTATAAGGTTTTAATATGGAGAAGTTAGGAATCATTGAAAGGACGGCAACACAATTCGTTTCTCCCCTCATGACAACTATGAAAAAAAATGGTACCATTAGAATATGTCTCGATAGTAGGAAACTGAATTCTTTAACCAAACGGGATTATGAAAATCTTAAACCCATTGAAGAGATTATGTTAACAATTCAAGGCGCTAAATACCTAAGTAGCTTGGATTTCACTCACGGATTTTTTCAAGTTCCACTCGATCCTAATAGCAAAAAATATACAGGGTTTAGTTTCGGAAATAAAACTAACTAATTTAAAGTTTTATCTTTGATTTATGTAATGCTGCGGCTACCTTTTCTCGCACTATAGACATCATTTTAGGGCCTGGATTTTCAGATTTTGTCCTTACTTATGTTGACGACATTTTAGTAGTGTCCAACACATTCGATAAACATCTCGACCACTTGCAAACATTTATTTCTCGATTGAAAGATGCAGGAATTACTTTAAAACTAATAAAATGTTCATTTTTTAAGAACGAAAGTTTTTGGGATACATTTTTAGTCAAGACGGCATAAGACCGGATGAGTTACGTATTCTGGCGATTGTTGGATATAAACAACCTCAAAATGTGAAAAGTCTACAGCGATTTTTAAGCATTTGCAATTTTGATAAAGTCTCTTGCCCAAATTTATTGGAATTGGAACCGCTGACCCATTTACTAAAGAAAAAAGTAAAATTTTGTTGGACGGAAAAACAAGAACATGCTTTTCGCGAAATAAAGAGAGTATTAAGTGATGCGACTTTATTATATCACCCTAACCTAAATGAAACTTTCTATGTATGTACGGATACGTCAAATGTCGGCCTAAGATCGCAACTTTTTCAAATTATTAATGGGGTTAAAAGAACAGTGGCTTGGGCCAGCCATACTCTGCTTGAGCGTGAAAGGCGTTACAGCTCCAATGAGCTCGAGGTAATGGCTGTCGTGTTCACATTACAGAGATGGCGAATTTACCTTTTAGAGAGGCCGTTTGTTATCCACACGGATAACGCGTAGGCTGTTGTCACCGAGAATCAGTCGCTGGACACTTGCTCTGAATTTAACTTTGTAGTAAAACACATTCTGGCAGGTGAAAATCAAATTGCTGACGCCTTAACCCGTCATGCCACTGATCTTTGACCACACCGGTGGATAAGGTTTTTCAAATCAACGGTGTTTTAAATTTAAATGTTGATTTTGTTAAACCGCTAAAAAATATTCAAACTTATCAGAGACAAGATCTGCAGTTAACCAAGATCGTTAACAACTTAACGTCTGACGTTAAGTTGTTAATGAATACTCCTATGTTGCCTTATCAACAGAAACTTACTCTGGCCAGGAAAAATTTTGAAAATAGGGCGGCCCGTCGTGTCGCTAGACGACCGCGGTATCCTTATCCGAAATTTAAGTTAGGCGATTTAGTTTTACTGAAAGCCAACCGTCTTTCTTCTATAGAGAATGAGGAAACAAAAAAAAATCACTTTTTTTAATTAAATTTAAACTACTAAATGTGGTGGAACTTTTACTTTTTACCACATATTCCATGTAAGTATTTTACACTTCAATTTTCAGATAACAATAAGTACTTTAAACAGGCGCAATTGGCTATGGAATAACATCATTCGTAATTGTGCTGTGAAAACAGGCGGTCTTTTTTACTGAGTGATTTTTCACCAATTCTACAAAACAACTAGTAGAATAAAATACGATTTACCAATGTTAGTTACATGAAACAATTAAAAGTGTATTGAGACTAGTTCATTTTATTGTTTTTAATTAAATTTAATACACGGTGGTGGAACGTTATTTTTTGCCCAATATTCTAAAGCGAATTAATCTGAAAAAAGTTTACCTAGTTTACCAACAAGGCGAAAAATTGCCGGAAATTTTTATGGTTTCCATGGCAGTGATATAAAATTAAAGCCTCTGATTGATTGTAAAATATAGGTGTGAAATTTTCTGCAGTAATATATTACGTGCATTAAAAATTATCGAGAATTCAGCTCATGAAAACGTGTTGCCTAGAAACTGCTTGAGTTCATTTTGATATGATTTGACAAAAAGTACTCTTTCAGTCTAATCACTAGGGTTGTCAAAAATGTTCCGTGGGACAGTGGCGTATGAGAAATTAACTAATACGAGAAACAATAAATTGTTACAATTTATAACAATGTATGTAAAACTTACCCTTTTAACTAGCTTGATGAACTGGCTTGCTTATCACAAACTGGAGATGTGTAGCCATTTTGCAGCATCAGGTATGTCTCTATGGTTGTCTCCATGAGTGATGTTCGCTTTGGTGAAAATATATTCTTATATTTTGAAAACAACCGTTCGACATCTACTGATGTAATACACGCATACGTAAAATAGTCTTTGAACGCACTTAACGGATCTGGGGCTGCACCATCAAATATTTGTCTTAATTTGGTAAAACCGGTGTCTTAATTTAACACACTTGCGAACTTTTCTTTAACGCTCTCATTTGTTGCGTCACCTATAGCGTGTAGCAGTAGATTTACTTCGTCCACTATTTGCAGTGACTCCGCTAACGACAACGAACTGTTTTCTATTTTTTTTTAGGCTTTCATGTAATGGTTTACAGTTTTTCGCAATATTTTTTAAAGCTATTTTAACGAAAATATCCTCGAATTTTGTCCGGCTATCCTTAGTAGCTGCAGCCTCATCTGGATTGAATTGTAGTATCACAGCTTTTATTTGTTGGAAATATTCAGCATAATAAAAAGCGGCCTGCAACCATGTTTCCCAACATGTAAGAATCGGCTGTGGCGGTTAAGGAATACCGGGACACTTGCTATGAAATGCACGGAGACGTTTAGGAGAATTAAGAAACACTTTTTTTGTACTTGCTATTAATGCATCCACCTCTGGAAAACCTTTTCGAATAGCTTCTGCCACAAGATGTAAAGCATGCACTTTACACCTAACATGTATAAACGTACAACCTTGTTCTTGCAAAAAGCGGCCTACCGAACGCATTGTCACGGCGCCATCAACACTTGACTTTTTGACAGTTCAAATTTTGCTAACGTCTCCAGCACCACCTTGGTAATTGTTTCGCTAGTATACTGACTTAGTCTTTTGCTAGCTAGTAACAGTGGAACTGTCGGTTTAAGAGGGTCCAGTACTCTTACTATAACAGTTAAAATAGAATTATTTTACAATCTGTTGTCTCATCAACAGATAACCACAGCCGCGTATTTTTTAATTCACATTTCATCTTATTTACCATGTCTGCGTGTACAGTTGGTAGACAGTTACATAACGTTGTGCGACTTGGTAACTTCACCTGGGCATTGTATTTATTCCAGAATTCTCGAAATGGTTGTTTATCGAGTATGTGCAGCAGAACATCATAGGCAATGAGCATTAATAGTAAATAAAACATAAACTATGTTGTCGAAGTCACGCCATTTTTTTATTTGTATGGTGTACACTATTTACGTGAAGTCCACAATCACGCTTATCCCAGCACATCAAATCTTTCTCGCACACTTTACAAATTATTTTAGCACAATCATCTGGGAATTTACCTATGAATTTAGTCACGTTGTCAGCAAATGGCCGTTGTCTACCACTGTGTACGTCTGCCATGCTTTATTATTAAATTGATATCAACAATACAGTACAACAAATAAAATAAAAATACAAAAACAATATTCAATACCCAAGTGACTTAACGTGTACACAACTCGAAAGCTAATAATAGACTGGACTGGAGAAAAAGTTTCGAGATCAAGGTGAATGCCGGCGACAGTAAGTATATCTGTACTCTACGACCATGATACACAGAAACGATTTGCAGCTTTACTAACCACATCAAAATGAACGAATGCGGTTTATTAGACTATTTCCAGGAAAAACATAGAACAAGAAATATGATTCAACTGACGTTGTAGGCTGTCAAGTCCAGTGCTATTTTCGCCGTCATTTTATGTAAAATTTTCGCTGAAAGTTTGTTCTTATTGGTACAAATTTTCAAAATCTTGCTATTTTATTGGTTCTTATAATGTGAGGGAAATAGTCATTTATATTGCTCTACTTAAACTAATATAAAATTTTGCTTACTTTCTTACGTAAAAGTGGTTAAAATTGTCTATTATTTACGATTGGTGGGGACAAATATCGCAAATTTAAAATCACTCATTATAAAAGGATTGAACATTTTTAACCCAATCATCATTTAATCGTACGGCCCAATAAATAATATTAATAGCAATTAACAAAGTCATGCCATATTTTTAGCTTATTATTATCCAGTGAACATTTTCAAATAGAACTGGAATACCTACGCTTAGTACATAAAGAATAAATAATTACCTCCTATTTTTCTTTACTTGAAACAAGTTAGTCCATGACATAATATGCCAATTTACACAAACCGCGTGGTTGAAAATCTTATTAAATATTTATATTTAAATTATTAAAAAATGTATTAGACAATCGTTCAAAATATCTTTATCTTTGGAAGGGACAAAATTAAATGGTTACTGCAATTTTTTGCAATTTTGACGTCAATCATATCGATCACAAATAAATAAAAACGAAGAACTCTCACAAAATATATTAATAATAATTTGTAATTTGGGTCAGTATGTTGTGTATAAACACATTACTAATGACGTCAATTAGATGAAGATGGTTTTCTTTTTTTCCGCGTTGCCAAATTTAATAATTTATTCAGTTTAGTTCAGTTTTTGGTCCCTAAAAATACTAGTCAAAAAGACAAAATGAAACAAACGAAAATTAATTCCGAAAGCGCCAAACTAAATGATGGTTTCTTGGATATTTAGTGCGTGTATTTCTCTGGAGATATCACTCTCCTAGGAGAAGACAAAAATGTACTGAAGCATACCAGACCTGGGCTGCTTCATCGCGAATAAATTTCCTATAATTTTTACATAAAACTAAATTATTCCCAAGCATTTATATCATTAAATTCCAAATTAACTATTACATAAAAAGGTTTAAATCATTTTCTTATAAATTTGGCAGAAAACGTATGCATTCAAACTATAGAGTCTAAATTATTCAGCTAAGTAAAAGAACACACAGTATTCATTTAATATTTTAAAACATTGACAAAACTGTACAAAATCTCAAAGCATTCTTTAGTCAAGAGGAAATAACATAAACAAACCAACGTAAACACGTAGGGTTGTAAGAGTTTTACTAAGAAATTCCAATGCTGTAAACATAGAGTCATTATATTATTTCTCACCTAAATGCATATCGTGGGTAAAGCCAAAATTGAAGCGTTTGCCTATCTCCGTCTAACTTGCAGGCTTATACCACGAATTCACTCACGGGAAATCATATAAATACGCGAGGTAAAGTACGCTCGTGGTCACATCTCTGACAGCCCCAAGCTATACGCTTTGGTTCTAACGAACCGGCTACAAAGAGATTGTCCAGTTCTACGTGGCAGACTCGTGCCCCACATCTGACTACCCCCAAGCTTTTAGCTTTGGTTCGAAAGAACCGGGTACGAAGAGTTTGTACGACTCTGTGTAATCTAGCTCTGCACTAGGTCGACTCTGACAGCCACAAGCCTATGCTTTTGTCCTGAGGAGTCGAGAAATAAGAGAGTGGCCCTGTCTTGCCTTTATAACTAGCATTGGACGCCGCGCTGCATTAGCGTGCGCTAGCCGCCGACACCGCCGTCGACATGGAGGCGAGTAACTCAGGTGTTACTCAGGAATCCGGGGGAGTGGGCCCCGCGGAACTCTCCGTGTATACCAGAATTGGTAAGGATGTCACCTAAATAATTATTATACTGCGTTGCCATTTGCTACGTACTCGAGTCCAGTAAAATGATCATGAAATTAATGCAATTCCTTTGTTTCGAGTAAAGTGGCAACGCTAACCAAAGTACGACTCTATATGCTTGGGTTTCGCGGTTTTTAACAATATCTGACCGGTGGTACCACCTGATTTCTAGATAGGGCCTTTTGTTATAATGCACTGCTCATTACATGTTTACTAATAATTAGAACAGTCAATATTAATTTGATAATCATTGGAACTTTTCCTTTATTTTTCAAGTCAGGTCTAAATAAGATAATATACCCAAAAATTTAATGTCCAGTTGAATCTGCAATATTTGTAATTTCATCAGAGTGCATTACCCATATGTGGATCAGGGTGCCGCTGTCGGGTGAGACGGTGAGGCGCCGGCAACAAAAACATGCGGTTGTCTGGGCACGTACCTTGTCCCTCAGCAGGGGTCCGGGCCCAGCCAGCCAGTATACACCGATTAATGATTTATGGCTACAGCTCCCATAAGCCTGCCACAACACAAGCGGCGACGGCCAAATTAACAAAGCTTAAAATAATACGGGCAGTGCTCGTCATATGTCGGGGTTCCGCATATGCATCGAAAGCTTAAAACAATACGGGCAGTGCTCGTCATATGTCGGGGTTCCGCATATGCATCGAATCTTCGTTGGCCAAGCGTCAATTGTGTTTGTGATACTGTTTATGGTAGCACCAGCCCGCGAATTCAATAACAAGGCATGGTTGTCGGCCTCTGGCCGGTTCATGTGACAGGGGACACTCTGTTCCACATACAAGGGAAGTTTCTCTTGCACCCATATGTAGAGTTCTACATATGTCATTTAAACTACGAAGCGGGAGTTTCCGCGCATGTAACCAGGTTTGGTTACATTGCAGGTTCAACTAGCTAAATAGCTATGTATTTTTCGTGGACGGTTGTCCACCGTACATGTAACAAGGTTTTGTTCATGTAAGTTTTATAATCTATTTCTTGTAGACAGTTGTCTCAGTATAGAAATAAAAGGTGTACAAACGGTATTTGAGTTTTCTTGACTTATTTCTACTTTCAGGTACAAAAGTGAATTCCAAGCACATTAATAATAATAAACAGAAAGTCAAATTTTATATTGAGTACTCTTTTAAAACAGATATCAGTGCAGTGCAGGTTAGGGGTCATAATAATTACTACAGGTATACCAATTAAAATTAAAGCAAATTAAATCTTATAAATGAAACAAAGTAATACCAAACTTTATAACCGTACCTGTGAGGTTACAATAAACACAACAAACTTGGGGTCCTACCACTAAAACTAGACGATCACGAAAAAGGCCAATTAAATAATTAAATATTACCTGTCGCTTCACGACAGGTGAGACTTAGAAATAAAATAGAAATTAAATAATAAATGATACGAGGGGGGGTTGGGCCGTTACAGTACCAACATAATCAAGACCAACCACCAACAACTACTACTCGTATTATTTTTATATTTCTTTGCTCTCAAAGGTATTGTTGTCTATTGTTATTCTAATTAACCTTTGTAGTCGAAGGATAAAGACATTCGTCTCTCACTCTGGTGGCTCGGGTTCGATTCCCCACGAGGAGAACTGATTTTTTCGGAAACAGAAATAATTATCAGCATATTTGGATATTGGGTGAGTCGCTCGTCTCTAAATGTGAATTATCCTACAGTATGATTTTGCTTTACGGATACACGGGGGTTGTATTACCTGTGGTGTCTAATGTTTTCCGTAATCTGAAGTTGCTAATATGTAACTTCTCAAAAGATGTTCTTTCATATTTAAGATGGGCCACATGATCTTTAAGCCTATTTTCATTTAATAGTCTCGTTTGTCCAACATATTTTTTATTACAGTTCTTAGATCTAATAAACTTGAGATCTTCGAAAACTTTTAAAATAAAGAAAATTACGTGTACTATTTTGTTACTTGAAAACAATATCTAACAGGTGTATATTTTTGGAACGATTTCCATTTCCGACTGTGCAACTGGCGTTATTTTGGGAAAGGAATTTGTCCTTACTTGAATATTGGTTGGAGTAAACAGTTGGCATTCCTTCTAAGGTTTAATTTTGAGACATTAAAAAAAGCAACTTATAAAACAAAAACTTGCAGTTCCTTATTTAATCTGACCACTAAGTATGTCCATTTGTTCTACTATAAAGTAATTTAATTCAGCATTATCTATTCATATGACAAATTCTTACTGACCTTAAATTTTTTATATATATTTTATTAATATTTAATACGCTGTTTAAATGAAGTTTATTTCCCAATATTACACATAAAACTATTTATGAAACTACTCCAGTGTGTTAAACCTTGATGTTTTACGATTTCTTAATGAATGAAGTGAGAATTTTAATAATAGAAATTATACCAATTTAGAAACTGTTCTTGTGATACACAATTTCAAACATTTTGGTATAGAATATTCATGTACATTGCAAATAAATCGATAAAAGTAATTGTTAACAAACAAAGAAAAACAATATGACAATGTGGAGACATAGTCAATAAACCCGTTTATTGAATTTAATCAAAAATAAATCTTAATAATGTTCTCATTTAGCAAATTTTTATTTCTACAAAAAAAATACAAAAAGGTAAACAATCTCCATATCCATGACTCAAAAAGGCAATGTCTCAGTCAATCACTGAAATCTGTGTTTCTTCAAAATCATCTGGCGTACCACCTAATCGCATCTGCTATCGAATGGACGAATCCTTTGCTTTACTTTGGTCGCTGAGTATATTTTTCCTGTGGCGAGCCACACGACACGCTACTTGGCCCTGTCTTAATCTTCTATCATACTAGATCTTATTTAATTACTTATCCTACAGTACAAATCAGAAAGTACTTAAGATTAAATTATGTGAGTTTATTAATAATTTTTTAATGGTAAATGTCAGTAAAATACGAACATAGATATTAATCTCTAAAATATTATTTTTAGATCAAGGTTTTTAATATTGAAGCTCCTAACAATTAATTATATACCTCCCCATTAGGATGGCAACAGGTGTGTTGCCATCCTAATGGGGAGAGATTTAACCGGCTTAAATTATTATTGAACAAAATTGAAATCTTCTTCGCATTCGTGTTCCTGATATTAGACAGAAACATGTATACAGAAGTGTCTCAATATATTATATTTGAACAGAAAAGAACAATCATTTACCTGCTCGCACTGCTGTTGTCCAGATAGTATATGAGTATTCATGTGTGCTTATTTTTATATATTATTTTTTCGGGGAATATAATAATGCTGATAAATAAGCCTGGCCAAGCGATGGTAGATTCAGGGTCGGGCGCAATACCAATGCCATCGCGCGTTTGTTTACGATGACGATGACACGACACACTTCAGTTGTTATCTGTCGGTTGATGCATAGAGTACTAATAAATAATAAATAATGTTGAGTGTAAAGAGTAGAAAACGACCGTACGCTGATAAAATGAATAAATTTATCGGTGAATTTCCGGATTTATTCTATGATGGATGTAAAATAATTTGTAAAGTTTGTGATCAAGACTTACTGGCATAAAAATAAAAAAATGGCGTGTCTTCTTTGGAACCTCAGTTTATGTTTGATTTACTGTTAATGCTGATTGCCTGTGATGTTCCCCTGCGCATATTGGATAAACCAGCATTTCGGGAGTTCTGGAATAAATACAGTCTCCAGGTGAATTTACTAAGTCGTTCATCGTTACGTAGATATGTACCAAGTGTTCGTGAAGACATTGTAAATAGGATTAAATGTGCATTAAAAAATATACGGCTGTGGTTATGTGTTGACGAGACGACAGATTGTAAAAAAAATTCTATTTTAAATGTTATAGTACGTGTACTCGACCCTGTTAAACCAACATTTCTACTTTTACTAGCTAGCAAAAGACTAACTGCGTGTACTGGCGAAACAATTACGTGGGTGGTGTTGGACCCTTTCGAAAAATTTGAACTGTCAACAAGTCAAGTGTTAATGTTTGTGACCGACGGTGCTGCGACAATGCGTTTGGTGGGCCGTTTTCTTTAAATTGTAGGTTTTTACATGTTACGTGTAAAGTGCATGCGTTCCATCTTGTAGCAGAAACGATTCGAAAATGTTTTCCAGAGGTAGATGCATTAATAGCAAATACAAAAAAAGTATTTCTCAAATCTCCTAAACGGCGTCGAGCATTTCACACACTGTGTCCTGGTATTCCGGAACCACCAGAGCCGATTCTTACACGTTGGGGAACGTGATTGAAGGCAGCTTTTTATTATGCTGAATATTTCCAACAAATAAAAGCTGTAATACTACAGTTCAACCCTAACGAGGCTGCAGTTATTAAGGAAAGCCAGACAAGCTTTCAAGATGTTTCCCTTGAAACAGATTTAAAAACTATTTATAACAATTATAGAGGACTACACGGCGCAATAGAAAAATTGCAAAATACTTCGTTCTCGTTAGTGGAATCGCTGCAAATAGTGGACGACGTAAATACATAGCTACAGACTATAAATGACGCAAAAAATAAGCCCGTTATTGAAACATTCGAGAGTGTATTACGGAAAGATCCTAATTTTACCAAATTAAGACAAATTTGTGATGGTACATCTACACCTGCGTTAAGTGAGTTCACAGAGTGTTTTACTCATGCCTGTATTACTTCCGTAGATGTCGCACGGTCTTTTTCGAAATACAAACATATTTTTTCACCACAGCGAACATCGCTTACTGAGACAACTGTAGAAACATATCTGATGCTACACAGTTATTATAGAAGTGCTCCAGTTTGTGATAATGACAACCAAGCTACTTCATAAATTTGCTTAAGAAGGTGAGTTTTGTACATATTTTTATAAAGTGTACCAGTATTAATAAAATTTATTTCCATTTATTTTATTTATTTATTTATTTATTATTAGTTATCACTTAGATATACAATGTACATGTGTGAACGTCATTTAACAGTTTAATAATAATGTGCAGCACTAAGATTATAAAATATAAGAAAATACATAAAAAAGAATTTAAAGCGAACGAAATAGTACAAAAACATACATCACAATATATAAAATATTTCTATTTTTATTATTGTACTTATTCAAGTATTATGATATGATGCATACCCAGTACGTCTTTGTAGGATTAATGACCTTGGCCAGGCTTACTGATAAATAATTCCACACATCCTCGAATTCGAGTTATCTTGATACCTGGGGGAAATTTCTTACCAAAGAACTTCACCAAGGTTGATACAAATTCTTAAATAAACTGCCATCCTAATGCTTGTTACCGAAAAAGTCTTTCCAACTTTTGCTACTACCGATAAATTCAGCAGCTGTTCAGTTGCAACTTTCAACTGTAGTTAAATCAAAAACACATTTGCTGAAAACAGGCGTAATTTTATGTGCTCAAGATATTAAAGCAGTACCAAGCAATGCAGATTCTTTTGTTAATTTATAGTTGGAACATAAAACATTAACCCCAGGCAATTATATTTGAATATAGACAATAGTGTGGTATTTTTAATAGATTGTTAACATGTGATTTTAGAGTTAAAGGACCGCGATCTGTATGATCTCACCGAACGTAGACTTTGTTCAGGGACAGTTAAATGATTCACTAGTTATGTCACACATAAGGTAAAGTGGAGTCAAACCTCATTTTCTAAATTCGGATAACATAAAAATAAACAGTAAAAACCTAATGGAATTTTTATAATAGTCACCAAAATTCATTAACACACCTATTATAAACAATGAAGATGTTGTAATTGGAATTTCTTAAATTGTAATTATTATAAATTATTGATTTGTTAATTGAGCAATGAATTATTTTACTAAGGACCTAAAAGTTACTCAACGAAGTAAAAAAAAGATTGATATCTAGATTAAATAGGATTAAGCAGTAGTTAATTGGCAGCATATTGATAAATGATCTTAGCTACCAAACAAGACTTGCAGGTTTAATTCAACGCAGGACGGGGCTTTTGCCCGTTGAGTAGTTGTTTCCTGTAAGTCTTATTCAGTATTCAAGTTTCCGTCTGTTACAAATATATTATTTCTAAAATAGTACAATATAAACTAAGTGCACTTTTTTGGTAGTTACTAATTTTAAGGTGAATATTTAAAAACTGAGGCGAAATGATAGTATTAGTTTTCTAGTAAACAAAAAAAAAATTGGTAGGTATTATTTATAAAAGCATACAAAAAAGTATGATTTTCATATTTACTGTAGTTTCAAATAAAGTGTTTGTGAAATATCAAATTACATAGTTTTTGCATTTTTACAAAATACGTACCTACCCATAATGCAATATAACATAAAAATGCCTTGTGTTTTTTTTACTCAATTACTATCTGTAGTATTTACTCTACAATGACTTTTGGAAATGAAATTATATTTGCAAATCTTATGAAACAAAAGAAAATTACATATGTAAATATTTTTATAGCGAGTCCTTGAACTTGAAAATGTTTATTAATAACAATAAATTCAAGGTGATTATTTTAAGACAACAGAATTAACGTACTAATTTGTTTGGATTTTTTTTTCATTAAATTCGCGTGGGTGAACAATGTAATTATCGCATATAACATTATTCAAGTTTTGATTGTATATAGACACGACAATATACTTGACACGGCCAACGAACCAAAAAATTATGTCTCTCCAATAACTTTTGATCAATTTAAACCTGGTATGTAATTAGCGGCGGCTATTCAGTAAGTGCTGCAGAGCTGCATACAGCTGCATTCAGCTATAGTTTGTTTCTTATTGATACCCATGGGCGTACCTTATCTTTTGAATTGTTTTCTATGAAAATATATGAAAAACTTAATTCAATTACTAAATAAAAATGTAATACTCAGAAGTGTCGCTTTCAGTACTATCTACAGTAAGGCTGGGAATCGAATACGAATAATTCGAGTATTCGAATATTCGAGTATTCGAATACGAATTATTCTAATGGGAAATTATTCGAATATTCGAATAGGTACTCGAATATTCGAATATATTCGAGTATTCGAATATATTCGAGTATTCGAATATTCGATTATACCTAAGTAAATTTGAATATTAAAATATATTATTAAATTATGTACGAATAGGTATGCAGTTTGCATCCAAGCAAAGTAGGTAGATAGTAGGTATAGGTAGGTACCTATTCTAAAATACAAATATATAAATAGACCACATTAGTGGCACGTTTTACTCCCGGTCAAACTATTCCATCTCTTTCTCGCCTCGACCTTATTCTTACTGTACTAAGGCAGGGGTTAAAATTAAATTTTAAATTTTAGAAAACCTGTAAATATTTAATTATTAACTTTTCATGTATTTGTTTTACCTTCACAATCTGCGTCTTTTTTAATAACATTCTAATTTTAGAGCACTTTTATTTTCTTCGAAAAGGAAAAATAGTTATGACACAGAAATATAATAAACTAGCTCTATTTTTGTTTTATTTAAGCTGCAATAGTTAAATGTGAACAATAGCGCCTCAATCCTAAAATAAAATACTAACTGAATAATTCTGACCCTTAAAGCACATGTACAGGAGACATACCCTATTGTGGGTATGTCTCCTGTACAGCAAATCAAATTGCCTGCTTAGTGGTTTACGTCACGACTATTGTTGTGGTCTATCCAACCAAATACTCAAATAGAGTATTCACTATTCACTAGTATTCAGTGCTATACCTATTAATAATGAATATTCGAGGATACGGATTATTCGGACACCTATTCGAATAATTCGGATTATTCGAATATTCGAATATATATTCGAATAATTCGAATTATTCGAATAGTTCAAATATTCGAATATTTTTTCGAACGAATATTCGAATACTAGAATCTGGAAAATTCCCAGCCTTAGTTGAAACAGTTTATTTGGAATCCTTCTGGAGTATTATTATCACAAACATCAATAACTAAGTCATATCTCATCTAAATTTAAGGCAACGACAATCTTCATTTCTGTGCTATTTTTTTTTACATTTCTTGAAATTATCTGTCAGAGAAAGTAGGTATGTAGAGGAGGTTGTTAGGTTTTTGAGATAAGTATATTATGAGAGAGGAACATGTTATTTAACTTACAATAACATTTTTAAATCGTTGGCCATATTTGAACATTTTTCAGTAAATTCTAACTTATTTAAAAAACAGAACAGAATACATCTTCTTATTTGGTAAACACGTGGATAAAAATGTTGCCTAGTGATTAGCATTAGATGTTGTTTGGTTTTAGAAATTACAAGTACTGGAAAATTACCATTTCTAAATATGGAACGATTTCGGATATAACAATCAATGACCCATACTCACCATAGAATTTAACTTTAAATTATTTATATAAAAAACATTTAACTTAAAAAAATTATCAACTTAAATTTGTTAAACATATTACAATAAATTTAAATCTTATTTATTGCTGTAATATGTAAAAACGTATTTTAACATAAAAGTACACAATATCTGGTACAACGAAATCTAATACTTTGGCACCAAAAGAAATTTAAAAACTAACATTTCACATTTCTCAGTTACAACTTGCATTTATTAAAAAATACATTAGAAACAAAAATTGTGGTTATATAAATTAAAGCCTTAATATTTTGTTTAAAGATATAATTTATTACTCACACCAATTCAACAGAAAAAACTGAATTAGATCCTCTAAGGCCGGAACAAAATGTTTCGAAACATAATGAAACACAACATTTTTTGTGTGTTATTGCATTTCATCATAATATGTCATACTACTGTATTAAATACATGCTACCAAAGGACTAGCTACTAAGGCTGGGAATCGAATACGAATAATTCGAGTATTCGAATATTCGAATATTCGATTACGAATTATTCTAATGGGAAATTATTCGAATATTCGAATAGGTACTCGAATATTCGAATATATTCGAGTATTCGAATATTCGATTATATCTGAGTAAATTTGAATATTAAAATATATTATTAAATTATGTACGAATAGGTATGCAGTTTGCATCCAAGCAAAGTAGGTAGATAGTAGGTATAGGTAGGTACCTATTCTAAAATCCAAATATATAAATAGACCACATTAGTGGCACGTTTTACTCCCAGTCAAACTATTCCATCTCTTTCTCGCCTCGACCTTATTCTTACTGTACTAAGGCAGGGGTTAAAATTAAATTTTAAATTTTAGCAAACTTGTAAATATTTAACTATTGACTTTTCATGTATTTGTTTTACCTTCACAATCTGCGTCTTTTTTAAAAACATTCTAATTTTAGAGCACTTTTATTTTCTTCGAAAAGGAAAAATAGTTATGACACAGAAGTATAATAAACTAGCTCTATTTTTGTTTTATTTAAGCTTCAATAGTTAAATGTGAACAATAGCGCCTCAATCCTAAAATAAAATACTAACTAAATAATTCTGACACTTAAAGCACATGTACAGGAGACATTGTGGGTATGGAAAGCAAATCAAATTGCCTGCTTAGTGGTTTACGTCACGACTATTATTGTGGTCTATCCAACCAAATACTCAAATAGAGTATTCACTATTCACTAGTATTCACTGCTATACCTATTAATAATGAATATTCGAGGATCCGGATTAATCGGATACCTATTCGAATAATTCGAGTATTCGAATATTCGAATAGGTATTCGAATAAATCGAATTATTCGAATAGTTCGAATATTTGAATATTTTTTTCGAACGAATATTCGAATACTAAAATCTGTAAAATTCCCAGCCTTACTAGCTACACAGTGGTTTCAATGATGTGTCTAACTGATGTAGTTTCGTTTAAAAATCGAGACAATTTGTCTATTTTCCACAAAAATCCATGAATTTCAGGTTATGATTCTTAATGATTCCAGGTTAGTGGATCTCTGGTATGAGATCAAAATGCAAAACGGCTTCAAACTGTTTACGTAAACGATGCGAAAGGTAAACTTAGACAGATGAACCAAAGGTATTCTACATGGTTCTACCTTGGGCCTTCTCTTATTGATTATTATCTTTGTCAACATCTTCAAACTGACCTCAATTAGGAAGAATATTTAGAGATAATTTTAGTTCGGACCAACATTACTACACGCCTAGATTAAATATAGGTAGATACCCATGTTAACATATCGCTCCAAAAAGGAAACAAATATATTATATTGTTGTCACAACGATCTTACTTACTGTGTTTTTTTTTTAATTTGTAGCTCATTTGTGGCCGCTATCTTAAACTGCGAACGGAAATTTTTGAAATTAGTTGGGAGTGATTTGAAAAAGTTTTCTGAAAATCTCTTATAAGCTCATGTGTCTCATGACAGTTCTAATGTTGTAACAGCTGGATGCATTGGAAAGCTTAGAAACTACAAAGTGTGAAAATAGTACTATTACTATTGGTTAGTGAGTCACGGTTCACCTAACCGTAACAATAGCTTAGGTATAAACAGGATGTGTCCTATTTATACCAAAACTGTTGTTACGGTTCGGTGAACCGTGACTCACTGACCAATAGTAATAGTACTATTTTTACACTTTGTAATTTCTAAGCTTTTTAGCATAAGGTTAGTTCGAATCATCTCCAGATGATGCCAACTTGGTTGACGAAATGTTGCATATGGTGTTTAATGGAAAACCATGTGTTATTTTTGAGTGTCGGTATTGTTTATGTTTATTGTACCCTCGATGGTAATGACGGATGAACAGCTACCTACTAGAACCCCGCTTACCTCACTTGTATTGCGGCAACAATAATGTGATATATTAAAAATTACAAATATAATAGAAATATTTACTAACTGTCAAAATATTAAATAGTTTCAAAATGTGTAATCAGTTTCATTATTTTTGGTCGGTAGTAGAGAAAAATTTTATGCGTTAACGTTCATGGGTGTTTTTCGCTCACATTCTGGTGTTTTTACGACCATAAACAGTACCCTCAACTGTAAAACACATTTACCTCTCTGCATACATAAATAAATATTACGGTCTTAGTAAAAACAATGAGTTTTTATTAGTTATTGAGAGCAGCACACAACATAACGTATGCTTTTTTTGATAACCTTTCCTCTTGGACTTGCACGACACTATTAAATTACTAATTATTAATTAAGATCATGGGAAAAATATTCTAACGTTTTAATCTAATCTGAAGTAATTAAAAAAATAAAAATATGTGTATTTGAGAAATGAAACAGTTATACAACCCAAAAAGTATGTTATCTCAATGTCTAGTGGAAAATTATTAAATATAGGATTCAGAAATGTAACGTTTTATAGCGTGGCGCGTGGACTTAAAAATTACATATTGACGTATACATACATATTAATATGTGAAGAGTCTTTGCCTAGGTTTTTGTTAATTACATTAATTACAATATAATAATAATTTCCAGACCACAATTTAAATACTAAGTACAAATTTTTTTGGGTTATTAGGTCCAATGTAATTAAAACACTATTGTATTAACTTGCCGACGTTTCGGTATAATTTATTACCATCCTCAGGGCACTGTAAGATATAAATAAGTTGACTGTAAGTTATTCTATACCTATATGGGTGATAAATTCTAATCCAAACTAATATTAATTACAATAATCCGGACGTTCGACATCAATAAAAAACAAAATTCATCAAATGTCTGTACTACTTTTCAGAGCGTTTGTCTCAGAATGTAATATATCCAATCGTCAGTTTTATTGATTTTCAGCTATTTTATTTAACAGGTTAATAATAAAAAACATGTTTTATGGTTATTTACGTAAATAGACCGGAAAGTGATTCTTTACTGGCTGAAAACCAGTGAACCCAGTAAAGGTGTGTTGCGAACAATATTTTTTCTACCACTGTTCTTGCTAGTCTCAAAAAACTTTTTAACTTTAATAAAATTCATAAAATACAACTGACACATGTTAGACGTTTACTTAAAAAAAACCTGGATTAATCATTTTTAACTGTTATCAGATACTGTTTTGTCAACAAGAAGTGACATAAAGATTTTTTTGTAACGTCATATCCTAAAATGACATTTATTTCTCAATGAATCAAAACAATGTCATTATTGACAAGTGAAAAATAAAGAAAAAAGTGTGAAATAAAAAAATTTTATTTCACAGTGTGAACTTATTAACAAATTTCATTAACAATTTTATTCATAATTTAACGAAAATTTATATAAATAGTACTGTTACTAACATTATTTATATTTATTCCTGGAATTATAGGTTCAGATGTGCGAAAAATATTTGATTCATTTATATTAATATGGTGGTTGGTCTGATTTTCACCAATGACTAACATCGGCAGACAGTCATTTCTGTAGTATTGTTTGAAAATATCTGTTTTGAAATTTCCTTTTTGTTCTCGATGCTATCTTCTATATATCCCTCAGCAATTGTTGAGGATTTCCATCTCCCATGACGTTTCAAGGTAAGAATATCAGCTCCAGAACCAGCTAATAGTGATGCCGAAGATCTCCTAAAGCTGTGACCCGTATATTGCTCAGGATTAGATATGTTAAGGTATTTAGCTATAACACTTGGTATTTTTGAAAATTTATTAACACCAACTCGTTGGACCATACATATTTCTCCTCGATATTGAAGAAAACCCCCTTTGTGATTCACATGAGTAGGGCGAATAGCTGCATATTTATCATAAATATTTAGTGGATTTACTCTATTAACTGTCTCACCAATTACCGTAAAAGTCCTTTCAATGTGGGTCTTCGAATCAGGTATTTTAACAACCAGAATGCAGTATTTTCTCACAATGTCATCATCAATGGTCCTATTGTAAAGTTCTTCTCGACGACAAGCGCCAGCCAAGCCCATTATTAATATAACTTTCAACATTAAAAACTTTTTTTCTGGTGCTTCTAGTAAAAAACGATCGACATCTGCTCTGTCAAAAACTTTAGATTCCTTAGCCCTATACCCAGTGGATTGTCTTTTCAAAAAAGCGTTTACTTTTTGATAATTGGATACATCTACATTATTCTTTTACATTCAAAACTGCTTTAAGCATCGAAAACTTGGACCAGAGACTTGCACATTTTAAAGTTTTTGCTTTTTCAGATAGATAAGTCAAAAGAACAGACTCAGATATGTTCCTCACAGTTTTCTGCTTACACTGGTGCATAAATAAATCATATTCAAGCAATTGCTTGCTCCCTGATTTCCCGAGGAGTACCAGGAATAAAATCTTCCTCACTATCACTCATTTTGTTCCAAATAATAATTTTTGTAAAGTAGAATGTGTCAAATGCGACGTTTAAATCGTTCAATATTTAGTTGATTTACTATTGGTCTCTATGGAAACAGCAATAGAATTTAGTCATTACGACAAGGTAACTTTGTCAATTTGCCGTATTTTTACAAAATTATACTGTTTTCTAATTCCGAATGGTGATACAAAAAAATTTGTTTTTTTTTACTCGCGTGGTTTATTGCACTCGCCTTCGGCTCATACTATAAATGCCCCACTTGTAAAAAAACACCATTTTAGCCACTTGTTATATAAAATACTATACCCATCCCTGATGTCACTTTACAGGGCTAGATCAATAAATATATATATTTTCAACGAAAAATTTATCAAAATAGTTAATTTCCTGGAGGGTTGCAGACAAAATTAATTAATAAGCTCTCAATATATTGCCATAATTATGATATAATTTGAAGAAAAAAAAACACACTTTATTTTAGAAGAACATCGAAGAAAAATTACAAAACCTAAAAAAGTAACAATACTCTTAATTAAAACTGAAAGAGACTTTGAGACTGAAAAGAGTGAAATACAATTTTTTTTTATTTTCCTGTATTTCTTTTACTGAAAAAGATTATGAACATCTACTTTCAGAATTCATATTTTCCAGAGCCTTCCCTAATTCAAAAATATTTGGAATGGAATGTGTAATATGTTTTTCAAATAAGATAATGTTTGTCATTTGTAAATATTGTTTTTGAAATGCTCCTTTTTTCATACACCACGTATCTAACACATAAGATGTCTCACATTACTTTATCTAAAGGTCATATAACCGTATAAAGTAAGATTTTTTTGTCGCAAAGTACTATAAATAGCTACATATGAAAATATCTGTACCGATTAATAAGGCAAATTATCAAAGCTGGGCTCCAACGACGATTGAATTACGATTTAAATCACAGCTGTATAAAAAAAATATGATGCAATTAAATTACTTCAGAAAGACTGTAATTTTACGAATAGTATAGATAAAAAATAACACTGTTAAATACAGAGAATATTATTGTTAAAAATTATGAAATTTATTTAGAAAGAGTAAAAATAAAATAAAAACATCGTTACACACGAAACATTTCAGACAAGTACAAAAAATAATATATGATTTTGATCAACAATTAAAGATGAACCTGAGAGTATCCACAGAGACAAAAATCAAATGGATTAAGATCACGTGACCGAAGTGGTCAAGATACTGGTCCACCTCGTTCAATCCATCTATTCGGAAATCTCCGGTTTCATTTCTTTCAAACTTGCAAAAAAAATGGGTAGGTGATCTGTTCTGTTATAAAACAATATTAGTGTAGTACTAATGGAATATGACGTAAAATATTAGGTAGTGTGTTCTTGCAAAAGAATGAAATAATTCGCCCCATTTAACTTTAGCAATTAGTTCATTCTCTAACTGACCTATCCATATATTTAAACTCCATCGTAGTTGCCCGACTTATTTTGCGAATTGCATGTGATTGGGAACACCTGCTCTAAGTGCGTAGTCTTTGGCGAATTAGGACTTTGCATGAGCAAATTATATTCCGTGGTTTCCACTTCATCTCTATAGAAGCGACATATGTCATCTTCGGTTTTGTCCATTTCTTTGAGATGGTAATGGCAATGACCTGTGAGATGGCCTGTTAGTAAGTATCCTTAACTCTGGTTTGCTAAGTGCGGGTAGTTTATAAACTCCTTCGCTTGCCTTTGACCTGGAGTTAACTTCCAGTAGGGAGATTTATTTCTTTTCCCATTTCCTGACGTCGTCTGGTGTATGACTTTTAGATAGTCGACAAAATCAAAGTCTATAGAAGAATATCTATAGACTTTGACAAAATGGTTCTGGTCAGATGAATTACGATTCTTTATTTTCCCTCGCCAGGCTATCAGCAATCTCATTTCCTTTATGCCCTGGCACCTCCATCAAGGTAACGTTGTTGTTCCCTGCTTTACTGTTTGTAGACATTCCTAGACTATGTTAGGCTGCTAGCTTTAAGTGCTGCCTGACTGTCTGATGATAGGATACAGATTCTTGCTTTTCGTGTGCCTTGTTTGATAATTTAATTGAGTGGCTTTTTTTAAAAAATCGTATAATACTTGAAACATAGCTGTTTACGTTTAAAAATAAAAATTCACTTTTATCCAAATAAACATTTTTTTTATTTGAGTTTCATATGATAATAATGTTTTATATTTAAACACTTAAGCAATAAAGAATAAAAAGCGTCAAATTTTTTAAATACTATTGCACCCAACAATAAATCCTTCCTACGTATAATTTTTATTTTTATGAAATGTTTTAAAAATAACAGTTGAAACATTTCATTTTATTAGATGCATATTTATTTTCTACTTTATTTTTTAGTTGTATTATTATCGTTTATTATTGAATAATTATTTCTACTGCGTGGACACATTTTACGAACTAAAATGCGTAATAGTATGTGAAAGTCAAGATTGTTATTGTTATACACAGGGTGTGTCACCACGACCTTAAACTATCTATATTTCCGAAATTACTAAGAGTACAGCCATGATTTTTCCTTTGTATAGGTTTTCAATGGTGTTTTTTCTAACAAAAATATTTACAATTTTCTGCCACTTCCGGTTATACCGGAAATGATAAGCAACTTCGTTATTTTAAACGGAACACCCTGTATATTTTTGCGTTTTAAAATTCTACGATAAATTCTAATACTATTTTATATGCCATACTTCATATCAAAATCTTACGGTTTAGGCGGTATTCAATTTTTTAGGTTTTTTTGACAGATTCAGACATTTCAAAAACAGATAATAAATATCAGACAGATGTTAATTAAGTCAAATTGTAGAGACACCTTTTGGGAGAGATGGTAGAGATTAAAGTGAATATGAACTGGAACAAAAATAATCATACGGGGTGATCAAAAAATATCACTTATGTTTCAATAATGTCAAAACTCATTTTTTTTTAAGTGGCAACCTCCAAATTTTATTTCAGTTTATGATTCTTCCTTAAAAAATAATGCAAGACTGTGTTAACTTTCATATATCAAAAGTGTATCGTTTTCGAAATATTTACTGTTATAACAAAAGTTACATGTGAAACTTTTTCTAATAATATTTTATCAACAATTTTCAAATTAAAGAACATGTTCAAAACAGTTGCCATTCACTTTTAAACATTTAAGAACTCGTTTGTTTACTTCACGCTTTGTAGCGGCGCTAATTTGCTGGGGAGTGAGTGATTCGCGCATTTCGAACTCTTTCTTGGCAATTTTCCTTTGTCGTTAAAGGACTAGCATAAACAATATTTTTTATATGATCCCATACAAAAAAGTCCAATTGAGTCATATCCGGAGAACGTGGGTGCCACAATTGAGGACCGCTATTTGCAAACCACTGATTACCAAAATTATTGCTTAAAAAAATTTCAATAATCCTTTTACTGTGTGTAGGAGCACCGTTGTGTTGATACCATATTTTCTGATGTTCTGCTAGAGGCGGATGATCCATGTATGGAGCAACCATATTTTCTAAAATTTCAAGATGCTTGTCTCCTAAAATCAACCAATTCTTAATTTATTCGTAGAATTTTCTAGATGTCACTTACCATTTAAGTTTTCATCGTAGAAATGAACAGTTACAATTGCATCGTTCTTGATAGCACAGTAAACATTAAATTGCCACGAATCTTGAATATTTCTCTCACGACCAACGCAACGTGTGGATTGTGAACATCCCAATAATCGGAATTATGGCGATTGAAGAGACCTCTTTTTGTGGACTTTGCTTCGTCGGTCCAAATTATATTTTCTAAGAATGTGTCACCTTCTTGGTTCCTTACGAGCATGAATTCGGCATAATGCACCCTTCTTGTATCATCTCCGGGAAGTAATCTTTGTACCATTTGATAAGAATACGGGTGAAATTTATGTTTTTGCAAAATTCTGTGTATTGACTTAAATGATAAGCCCAATTCTAATTATGCATCTCTCAGAAAAGCGCATGAATAATCTCTAAAGTATCCTAAAACCGTAATTTCGTTTTCTTCATTATCGACAATTGGTTTAATTTTCTTATTTTTGTTAGTAAAAGATCCAAAATTTTTACAATTGTTCAGCAATCTTGAAATAGTATCATAGGTCGGTTTCGGCTTTTCGGGATATCTGTCGTGAAATGTATCACAGGTTCTGGTGACAACTTTATTACATTCACCATAAATAGGAATAATATTTTAAAAAATTCATTTGTATATTCTAAACGTGCCATTTTATTAATCACCAACTTTTTATAATAAGCCAAATATAACTAAACTTGACAACTATACGTATAAATATCAATTGTTTTCTTTATTTCAGATATTATTCCTTGCCTACTAGATTATTGTTGAGAATTTTAAATCATACGTACAACATTTTCTACTCAAATTCGACAATTGTTTAAATTTCAACTGTTTCCCTTATGTCATAACATTCCTGGCATACTTGACTATTGTTGATTAAGTTAAATCATACGTAGGTACAAGCATTTTCTACTTACTTTAAATTTTTGTCTTATTTTAAACACATTCTTTAATTATGTTATTTTGAATACAACGGATTATGACAAAAATTAATATAGAAACATTTTTCAAAATATTTTAAATATTGATTTATATAAAAGTGACTTTTAAAAGTCAGTCATATAACTTTTGTTATAACAGTAAATATCTCAAAAACGGTACATTTTTGATATATAAAAGCTTACACAGTTTTGCATCATTTTTTAATGGAGAATCATAAACTGAAATAAAATTTAAAATGAGTCTTGACATATTGCTGAAACGTAAGTTAAGTGACTTTTTGATCACCCTGTATGATTATTTTTGTTTCAATTCATATTCACTTTAATCTCTACCATCTCTCCCAAAAAGGTATCTCTTTACAATTTGACTTACGTCAAATTGTAAACATGTTAGTTAATTAAGATCTGTCTAATACTTTTTATCTGTTTTTGAAAGGTCTGCATCTGTAAAAAAAATAAATAAAAAAATTGAATACCGCTTAAACCGTAAGTTTTTGATAGGAAGTACGGTATATAAAATAACATTAGAATTCACCGTAGAATTTAAAAATGCAAAAATATACAGGGTGTTATATTTAAAATAACGAAGTTGGCTGTCATTTCCGGATTATCCGGAAGTGGCAGAAAAATATAAATATTTTAGTTGAAAAGAACACCATTGAAAACCTATAGAAAATAAAAATCGTAGCTGTACTCTTAGTAGTTTCGGAAATACAAATAATTTAAGGTCGTGGTGACACACCCTGTATACAGGGTGTCCCAACCAAAAGTAGGCACCCTGAATAACTTTAGATGAAAATTTTTTGAAAAATTGGTGAAACACGTCGACCTTGTTTCCAAGTGGGACATATTTTAAGTAATACTTGTATACCTATCATCATCCCTCTACCCTACACGGCCACCCCCTCAAAAAATTCAAATGGCAAAGGGGGTCGAGTGGTACATCTTTTGAAAGGTCTTTCAATTCTCTACATAACTGTGTATTTTTTTTTAATTTTTATCGATTCGTTCCTGAGAAATAATTGTTTCATTATTTTAGGTTCGGGAAATAAAAATAAAAGAAGCAGTTTGAATTATCGTATGTATTGTTCAAAATGACCCCCACCGACTTCCATACAGTAGTATAATCTGTCTTGAAATTCTGTACGAACATTTCTGAACACATCTGGAGTCAATAAACGGCATTCTCGAACTATTCCTTCTCGTAACTCTTCCAGAGATGCGAGTTTTATTGCAAATACCTTCGATTTCAAATGTCTCCACAGAAAGAAATCCAAGGGAGTTAAATCGGATGACCTAGCGGGTCACTCCACAGGACCTCTTCTTCCAATCTATCGCTCAGAAAACCGATTATCCAAAAATTGACGGACTGCTATGGCAAAATGTGGGGGTGCCCCATCCTGTTGAAAAAACAGTTCGCCCTCTAAAAGATTATCGTCTTCTTCAAGGATTTGGGTTATCATTGGGTTGATGTTATTTTCTAACAGATCGAGGTACCTTTCGCCATTTAAATTGTCAGGAATAAAAAACGGCCCGACAATGTGATCCCCAGCTCAAACATTTAACTTCTGAGGCCTTTGGGTATGAGTTTCCATGAACAAATGTGAATTGGTTTTACTCCAATACCTCCAATTGTGCTGTTTACCTCCCCATTTAACTGAAATGTCGATTCATCAGAAAAACACGTATTGTACAATAGATTGGCATTACCATTTAAATGTTCACTAAAAATTTCACAGAATTCAAGCCGACGCGACGATCGGGATCATCTTCGTTTAATTCGTGGACCAATTTAAATTTATACGGATGAAATTTGTGGGCCTTTACAATTCGATGAACACTCCTTCGTGATACACCGGAGGCCTCAGCTACTTTCCTGATCGATTGAGTATTATCCATCTGCAAATAACCCAGAACTGCCACTTCGACTGCTTCATTCCTAATCGGTCGCTGAGGTTCATGCTTTTTGTTTCCTACAGAACCTGTTTCTATAAATTTTGTCAATAATTGTAAAACATACTGAGAACCAACCCTTCTATCTGGGTGATTTCTATTGAATATGCGCTCCGTAGCACTAGCAAAATTATCGTTTTTAAAATAAATGCTGACAATTTCTATTCTCTCCTGAAGGGTATAAACCATTTTGAGAACTCACTCTGGTAAAATGTATCTCGATTTAAAATTGGTTGTGAACAAATTAATGTTCAAGGACTATCAAATACTTATGAGTCTTTTATTATTCTAAAACTAAACGGACAAGGAAAGTGTTTTTTTGTCGAAAAAAACTCGTATTGATTTGAGAGCACTAAAACAGCACTAAAAAAATGTAGTTTTTTTATAAATTCCAATACGCAGTGCCGTGCATTTTAGATTTTTAAACGATTTCGATTGTGTGTAATCATCAAAAATAAAATTATTTTCCTTAAGAACGAATCGATAAAAGTTTTAAAAAAAATACACAGGGATGATGATAGGTATACAAGTATTACATTAAAATATGTTGGAAACAAGGTCGACGTGTTTCACCAATTTTCCAAAAAAATTTTATCTCCAAATTTATTCAGGGTGCCTACTTTTAGTTGGGAAACCATGTATATGTTTGTATATTACTGAATGCAGCATTATTGCATGTATTGTCTAATTAGTTGTCAGTTGGTTGATGCGTGGTGGTTCTGTTCTACTAATTGTGATGTATGTGTGCTTCAATGGAAGTTTAATGTTTGTTATAAATAAAATTCATTTGGAAACTAAATGAGTCTGAATAAGAAAAGACTAAACAGTTATAATCTTCAGTTCAACAAAAGACGGTGATGTTTAGCAACAATCATTGTACAAAGTTAGATCTCTAAATTCGGAGTTAAATTTATCATCGTCCAGTATTCCGTCTCTTTCTGTTTTATGGAAAATCTATTTTAAGATGACATTCTTTTACCTTCAGCTATTTGCAGGATAAATAGACTGGGAGGTCGACGTCAGGAGACACCACCCAAACAAAATCAATTTACCTTTATCAGACTTAAATGAAACACGTTAAACGAAATTGGCGAGCAAAGGGAATACAAGTTTTACTACCTATTACGTGCAAATCGAACACTCAGAGCCACATGTAGAGAGTGATCAGTTTTCATGGCTCATTCGATAGACTGGGTTGATTTTTATATTAGAAAAAATTCAAAAATAAAGATTTTTTTACAAGGAATTCGATTGTGGATGCAGAAAATCAAATAAACATTGACTAAACCAAAATGTTCACCTACTCCCATTTACTACAAAGTAATAAAAAATATATTAATCTTTGATACAATTTTATATGGACCAATAAAATCTAGTTAATACTTTGTTTTAGCATTTTATTCTTATTCGTTCGTAAATACATACATATAAAATAACCTGATGATTTCAAATCAGGAGTATCCGTAGGCCAGTAATTAGCCGAAATTGATTAAAATCTGGATTCTGGACAGTACTCTTGAATATATTAAAATGATTATTTTATTGATGTGTAAGCACACCCTCGTCACCATGATTACCAACATAAAACTTTAAATCTCTGTTAAAACTTTTCTATTGATGAGAACAAAAAATGAAAACAAAATAATTCATCTTAAATACCATACGGATTTAATATATAAAATTACAGGCAATACTGACGCGTATTTGTTTTTGTTAATACGAAATATGTATATTTTATTTAATAATCATATTTCCTATTAATAAAAAAAATAAGCATCAGTATTGTCTGTTATTTTATATATTAGATTTATATGGCATTTAGGATAAATTATTTCTTTCCGTTTTTTAATATCACTAATTGAAAATTTTTAACATCGATTTATAGATTTAAGTTGAATACTTAGTGGAAACGCACTCTTAAGTCGCCAAATTAATTATGAGAGTCTAGAAACTAATTGCCAATAAAAATTTGAGTTTTTTTACGAGATTGCCATTCCACGAGAAGAAATAATTGTTTCCACTTATTTTTCTTTTGTTCGAGTATATATATAGTTGATCTAGTTGCCCGCGTGTGCGATGCTTGGTTGATGCCCTAATATAGAGCCATCCAAGTGGAAGCCACAAAGGTGCGACTGTCTTCCTGTCAGTGGCTTTCCTTCGGTGTCTTCTTTTTTTAAGTTATGTCCATTATTTAACTTAGCTACACCGTGCTGAGGATGATCAATTAGTCAGAAATACGTGTCCACGGTTTGCATTCTTCTGCCATTTGCAATTTTCTGCATTCTTTATGCGGGTATACCCATTAAATCAAATTATTTTATACTGTAATGTATATATATATATATATATATATATATATATATATATATATATATATATATATATATATATATATATATATATATATATATATATATATATATATATATATATATATATATATATATATATATATATATATATATATATATATATATATATATATATATATATATATATATATATATATATATATATATATATATATATATATATATATATATATATATATATATATATATATATATATATATATATATATATATATATATTCTTTTTTGAATGTATAATATCCACAATTTTCAGAGTCTTTCCTAAAAACTTCTTAAAGTAGTCAGAAAAACCACTTCCCAAATATTTTATTTAAATTTAATCATCATTCATCAAATCAAGGCAAATGATATATATAAAAAGTGAATAAGTTATTATTATTTATTTCCATAATATGCCAAATAAAGAATCATTAACATTCTGTTTGTGTACATTATTTCAAGATAATGTTATGCATTACGATAGAGTTCAGACACTCCAAGGTATATGTCCAGACGTTATATTAAAATTCCACAAACAATTTTAAAACAAACTCATTATTCAAATAAACAAACCAATTCGCAACAAAAACGAGGTATTTTACTGTCTAAAAATAGGTAGACATTCTTAGAAAAACTCAAAATGCAATAAATTTTATTTATTTAATGTTATTCTATCCATTTTCATTTCCAATTATAAGTTATTCTAATGGATTATGTTGAATAAACAGCGAAATGGAAACTGGCAAACAGCAGCCACATTTTTATTACAGTTTGAACGTGGGTTTCAAAAAAAGTACTTGTCTGTAACTAGTAATTTTTTGTGTGAGAATGAGGAGCCGAAGACTTTAAAAAAATTATGATTTGACAATTGTTGAGGCTCTCGAACTCTCGTAATCGATTGACGTACATCATTTTTTAAAATGTATGTAAGCCTGCCTGTTGTCATCGTCATCTTCATCATCGTTAGTAATTCTTAACATATATTTAACACAACATGTTTTACCAAATCTGGTCAATTAATTTGGAACATGATCAAACATAACGAAATTTTGTAAATTACGGGTATCTGTCGAAAAGGTAATTAAATCCCTGAAAGTATGAATATAGATTAAGGGTTTTTACGAAACACCCTTAACTGAAACTTGTGCTTTACTAAATATTTTTTCCTTGGGGCTTACTACCACATAAATAATTCTTGGTTATCTAAAAAACACGGTTGTCCAGATGCCATTGGCAAAATAAGCCTCTGCAAGGGTTCGAACTCATATGGAAAACCTGGAGAACTTGGAAAAATCAGGGAATTCAAATATTCTAAAAAAAATCATGGAAATATCAGGGATTTTGATAAATTTCGTCAAAAATCAGGAAATTTTGTGCAAAAAATCTGGAAAACAATAAACTACCTACGAGTATTCAATATTTTCACTGGTATTTTTATTTAAGTTTTTTTTTTAATTGTGATTTTAATTAAAAAAAAAAATTTAAAAAACAAAAAAACCTCTGCTGCACCACTGACTTCATTCGAATAATAATCGCACATGGCTAACTTCCTGCGCATAATAAACAGCTGATTTGATTGGAAGGTGACGGATGTGTCTTATATATAAAAAATAAAGAAAGATACATTCGGATTCAACACGCGTTAGAAAAAGAGGAACATATTACTGCAGTTAGTAACTGTGTTATAAAAGTCTGTTATGTTCCGATCGTATTAAAACCAAAAATGACAAGATTCCCGTAGTAAATAACGTGCTATTGTGAGTGAAATTTTAGTATTAGAGAAAGAGAAAGTAAAATCTCAAACATTGCAAATTATGAGAAATGTGAAATTGATAGGCGGCTGTCTAAATTGAGTTAGGGATGTGCGACACATTGAAAAGTACCGGTATCGCGTATCGTATCGTATCGTATCGATTAATTAATGCTTCATTAATTGAAATCTCGTGAGGTTCTAGTTGGAAAAGAACGCACCTCACAGCATTCTTTCTACCTGAGATCTCAGCTAATCTAAGTTGCTTTACGGTTACACTGCATAAATAAAAGTATAATATTACTTGATGTAGCCTCCGTAACCGTAAAACTACTTAGATTAATTGATATCTTAGTTAGAAAGAACACACCTAATATGGAACAGAAAAGTGCCGGTATCTGAAGTACCGATTTACATCCAATCGGGTATTTATTGAAACAGTTTTTAAATTTTTCTTTATTGCCAACATTATAAAATATAAAACTTGCCACCAACATGCAAATATTAATAAATACAAAAAAAAATTAAAAATGAAATAAGAGTCAAAACTTTAAAAATTAAACTTAAAATAAACGTATATTATATACATACAAACACTATTTCTATTTTAGGTAATATAGCCACATGCTATGAGCATCCAATCAATTTCACTAGAATACATGTGATTATCTGATGCGGCAGGTACTGACCGAAAACTTACCGTATTGTCGTGTACAAAATATCGTGGATCAAAAAAGAAACGTACCAGTACCAGAAAATATCGTACCGTATCGCGCATCCCTAAATTGAAAAAATGTATATATTTCCTAAATTTTTACTAATGAATTTTAATGTGACTTATTTTATTCCAAAGATATGTAGTCATCTCAACTATTCTGTTTTGTATTTAAATATGTATGTGAAGGGATTTATTTTTAAATTTTTCGTGTTTCTGAACTGTGTGTTTGTATAATAAAAGCAATCTAATCCCTATGTACAGTGAGAGTCGCAGATTTTGTTACTATTTTAGATATATTTCCTAATAAAAAAAAAATTATAAAACTATTGTGTTAAATTTAATAATATTAATGTAATTTGCACTGCATTGCTTATATTGAGTACATTATAAGAAATTAAGTATTTCCTTATCAAATTAAAAATCAGTTCATAAAAAAAACAGAAAATAAATTATCTAAAATCATGTTTAATTTCATATTAAAAATCATAATAAAACAAATTGTTTGTTAGGAAAAACCTGGAAAATTCAGGGAATTTTTTAACTACATAAAATCTGAACCCTGTGCTTGTGACTTTTACGTCAAAAGATTAGTCAGAGGATGTTTATTTTTGACAACTAGCATGAGAAAAAAATAATATGTATTTCCCTGGCGTAACTAACTGTGTTTTTAGATAACCAAGAATTATTCATGTAATAGTAAGCCCCAGGGAAGAGAAGAAAAACTTAGAGATGCCACAAATAAAGTTCAGACAATATTTATGCTTCATTTTGTAATAGATCCACAATCCACGACTGAATAAGTACCGGGTGGCTACTAAAAGACGAGGAATTGGGATTTTTTCTAAAAGCAGAAATTAATCCTAGCATACATATTGGGTGAATCCGTTGGCCCCCTCCGCACATCGTTCCTCGAACTACCTAGGGATCCAGGCTGTTTAATTAACTAAATTTGACTAAAGTGGAGATTACAATAATGCCAATCTCAGTATGCCGTTTTTAGCTTATGACTCAAGGCAAAAAACGAACCATTTTTAATTAACTACTAAAATAATGAGTATTTTAAATCATTGTCAATTACTCAGTATCAGTTTAAAATTAGACATTAAAAAAACATGTTTTCATAAATAATCTGCACATTTTGAAATGCATTATTCAGATAAACAAACTGAAATCAATATCACATAGCTTTGTTTATTATTGGTCTTATAAATGGCGCCCACAAGTTCTTACACATATGAAAAATATTAGTCGTCGCCATTGTAAAAACTGGGTTAATTACATTTGCTTGTTACACTGACCCATAATTGTCAGATATATATTTAAAAACATTATGTATTTTTCATTCATTGAAACTGACGGTCGGCAGTACTATTGAAATGTGTATACTCCATTCATTTGATATGAGTACATAAAAATTGTTTATCTGGGCTACCAGAGCGTCCCTTTGTCGACCTTCAGTCGTGCATAGTTCTCTAGCATAGGCGCACGGTGCATTATATAAATACACAAAATGTATTTATACCTATAATACCGCGCGCCTATGCTGGAATTTTTTATGCGTTTATGTGAAATGAATATACTATAGTTAATCTTTCTTACATCATGAAGAATAGTACAGATGTTTTTAATAATATTACCCTGATGCAATGAATCAATCAGCCTTATTCTAGTGATCATTAGTTATTTTTCAATATCTCGAAACACCTAATATTGCATATTGAAAATAATCGATTTTAATAAGTTGTCGTATTCTGCTGACCGTAATGATATTAAAAAAACATCTTTTAGACCGTCGTCTTATGAATAATATGAAGCTAGTTAACCAAGCTCAGCAACTATTATTATTCTTTAAAAAAAAGTACTAGAAAACCAAGAAAATTAGGGTATTTTAGGGCTGCATAGCTGTTGAAACACTTGGCAATCTTGACATTGAATAATATAACCTGAAAATTACCTTTATGATTTAAACATCACAATATCTATGCTCTCTATGTCATCTAGATTTTCTGCAGTCATCCATAATTTTCGTATTTTTTTTTTTGTTTTATTGAATGTTACAGCAATTCATTGGCAGTTTAAAATAATAAAATACTACTCAATGAGTTCAGTGGTTTCATTGTTTATTTGATTTTAAGTTGAAAATTCAAAAAGATTATTGTACGTAACTTTTTATTCTGTGATTAAGTTATCTGTCTATAAAAAGTGTACAGTTGCACACAGGTGTACACGCAAATGAAAATAACTTCCAAAACGCAATGCAATATTAAAATATGTACTTAGGAGAAAACAGTAGACATATTATTATTTATCCAGAAAACTAATCCCAAAGAGTTAGATGTGTTACGGAAAAATTTATAAATTATCAAGCAAATTTAAGGAATTAGAGATATCCCTTAAGATTTTTTTCCATTGTGCTCAATCTAAAAAATTCTGTTTATAAAATTGTTATATTCTTAATGCAGACCTATTCTTTTTACCTTTTCTTATCATTAATAAGGGCATCTATTAAAAAAAATTAACTCTAAATTGGCCATAACTATTTTAATTAATGAAACGTTCAATATCTAAGGTTCTAAATAGTTCTTTCGATCAGTCTGTTAAACTTCCAATGCCTTGTAGATAAAATTGATCACCTGAATAGCAATATCAATTATTCAGGAATGTTGATTAACAATCAATATTCAAAATTACTAATGTACACCAGAATCCTAAACCCCACTATGCATTAAATGTTTTTCAATAACCATAAACTAATGACCACTAGAAGGCTGAATGTGATGAATGAACTTATTGAAAGAAAGTGTTTGTGCAGAGATGTTAACGAACAGTTACTGTTATTTCTAATAAATTGTTGTCTTTTTTGTTTTCATTACTTGTTTTTACTATTTCTATTATACACTTTAACCCCCGGAATTATCAACAATTTAAAGGGACCTTTAACTTATAGGTAGTTTTAATGACAAGAAAATATATTACAAACAAAACATAAATATTAAACAGCAATGCTATTGTTTAAATAAAATTTATGTTTAGGGGTTATCGTAATTATATCTTTAAGTTTTGCTGGAATTGCTGGTAATACATTTTCTTGTCATTAAAACTCTTTTTAAGTTAAAGATCATCCCTTTAAAATGTTGACAATATTGAGGATAAGCGAGTTTTGATAAAGTTCCTGTTAAACAGTAATTTTATTTTCTCAAGAAATCGTAAAAAAAATCAGAATGTGGGAAAATATTTAAAAAGATTTAAAATCCTTGAGGTTATTAGATGAAGAGTTCAATACTCAATGTTAATGTTCCATCCAAAACTGTAAAAATATACAACCGGTCATGATAAAAATTAGCAAGTTGCTATTACTTCCGTTGAAATCGGAAGTGATAAATACTTTTGTTTATGTCAAATAATGTCTTCTTATTTGTTGTATATTGCCCATATATAATATCATTTCTAAAAAATTAAACAAAAAAAGTGAGGTTGAACCATATCTCCGTGACACCCGATATGTGTGTATAGTTTAGAACTTTCTTGAATATTCCCGCCCCCTCTGGTACAATTCTCGTTCCGTCTTTATAAATCTAGACTAACTTGTTTATTTAATATAAGTTTCAATACTAATAGCCCCATCTCTGGACACACTATTTTCATCTTTCATTTTGGACTTTGCTGAATTCGGTATACACATCTTTACGAAGAAGATTTTGTCAAAGAGCTCGTCATCAAAATCGTTCAAAAGCCACTGACAAAATTCCGTCCTACGTGGATAGCCGAGTTCTTGGACGCAAGTAAGGCGGTATGGAAATAAGTGCCAGTTAACACTCCAGTTACCTGAGCCAAAACATGAACAGAAGTTCAAGGGCATTTTCCGTAAATTAGCTTCCACTTTCAGGAAGGTTATGTGTGCGTTTCTTTGCCGACCAGTTGAAATTGTTATACCAGGTGTTACAGGGTCATAGTACATCCCCTTTTCTCCTTTAGTTTTGATGATAATTGATTGAAATTTGGGATATCCTATATACAGAATAAGTGTCACTTTTTGACATACAAGTGATTTCTTTTTCACTTCCGGTTTGGCCAGAAATGACACTAGCTTTCGATTTTTAAATGGAACACATTTTTAATTCTGTATAATTTTCTGAATCCAACAATACCAAATAAGTGACATTTCAAACGTCAACATTTTTTATACCATAATTTTTAGTTTTCCATTTAAATGTGCCATGACAGTTACGATTTATTCTAAATGACTCGTGTAATGCTAGATTAATTGAAATCCCATCAAAAATACTAAATTACGTGATTTATGAGCAAATAAAGTTCATCAAAATGGTTTTTGGGGAAAAACTCAATTTTTTCAAATGGAACCATATTGGTACCGCGGTACCATTTATTAGTACTATTAATAAGGAATTTATTCATATGTCGTATTATAATGTGCGATAAATACAAACAAAATTACAGCTAAAAGAAAATAAGAAAATACAATTTTGTTCTAATTAAATGTTAAGAAGTAACTAAGGTGGCTTTGAAAACAATGAAATATTTAGCTTGTCAAGCATTTGTTGGTTTACTGGTGTTTTTATTGTGTCTTTAAAAATTGTTTAAAATTCTTGTTAATTGTGTTCAAAATGCCACAAATTTATACAAGAGATGAAATAGTGGACATGTTAATTATTTATGGGGAATGTAGAAAAAATGCCGTTACGGCTAGACACCTTTATGCCGAACGATATCCTGATAGACAATGTCCAGCGAAAAATTATTTTAATCGTCTTGAAAATCAAAATTTATTACGGGAGGGTAACTTTCAATTGTGGTTCGATTTCAATGTTTGGCTTGGAATAATCGGTAGTAGAATCATTGGTCCAATAATATTTGAAGGACCCTGACTGGTGCCAAATACTTGGGATTTCTGCAAAATGAAATTGAGGACAGTTTAGCTAAATTACCTTTCCATTTACAACAGGAAATGTATTTCCAACAAGATGGAGTTTCTCCGCATAATTCAAGGATAGTAATTGATTACCTTCAACGGAGATTCGGAGAAAACGTAATTTCGACGATTGGTCCTGTGAGGTGGCCTTCAAAGGTCACCCGATTTAACGCCCTTTGATTTCTTTGTTTGGGGTCATTTAAAAACTATTGTCTACGCAACCACCGTTAAAACCCGTGAGGACTTGGAGCTACGAGTAAGACACGCAATTAATAGCATAACGGCCCAGCAATTGGCAAACGTTCCTCGAGAAACAGCTATGCGAGTTCAGATGTGCATTGACGTTAATGGACAGCATTTTGAATAACTGTTGTAATGTTTTTTGTTCATTTTTTTGTATTCCAAAGCCACCTTATGTATAACATGGTAATTAGAACAAAATTGTATTTTCTTATTTTCTTTTAGCTGTAATTTTGTTTGTATTTATCGCACATTTTAATACAACATATGAATAAAATCCTTATTAAAAGTACTAATAAATGGTACCACGGTACCAATATAGTTCCATTTGAAAAAATTGAGTTTTTCCCTACAAACCGTTTTTATGAAATTTATTTGCTCATAAATCACGTAATTTAGTATTTTTGACGGGATTTAGATTTTTCTAGAATTACACATTAAACTAAAAATAATGGTATAAAAAATATTGACATTTGAAAAGTCACTTATTTGGTATCGTTGGATTCAGAAAATTATGCAGAATTCAAAAATGCAATAATATACAGGGTATTCCATTTAAAAATCGAAAGTTAGTGTCACTTCCGGCCAAACCGGAAGTGAAAAAAATCACCTCTATGTCAAAAAGTGCCGCTTATTATGTATATAGGATATCATCCCAAATTCAATCCATTATCTTCAAAACTAAAGGAGAAAAGGAGGGTGTACCATGATCCTGTTACACCCGATATACTTCATGATGATAAAACTTTTTCACCATATTATGAAGCGGATTGTATTGTTATTTTAAAACTTCATTATTGTATTCTTCCAATCAAATAATAGTGTGTATTAAGTAAAGAATTACTTTGCAGTTGTGCTCATGTCACCCTGTACGTAATTTCCTATTCAGGTCTTTGCACAGCTAGGGTCGTTAGGGTTTGGGTCGTTTTGGCGCTGCGGGAGGCATAATTGTCCATATATTTCGTTGGTATATTTAGAACTCTTGATTTAGTAGGGTAACTGGTGTATATGAATTTCATTTGAATAGTGCGTGCTGAAAAATTGAGACAGAACATTACTAAATATAGAAGCTGTATATTATTCTATAAATAATTTTTATGGCAAAGTGTTCACAGCCTACTCGTGCATATTTGTAGTTATTTTATTATAACAATTTTGTAAAAGTAAATACATAAGAACCACTTCATCGTTCGTGTTGGAATTTATTACAGCACTATTTTTCATTTTATTTTCCATGTCACCCCACCAAGTACCACTCTATTTTATAAAAACGTATGATATTGATATATTCTATGCTTATTTATTGTAGTGCATTTTTCTTTGCGACGTGACACACTTTTTTTTAATATGCTGTTACGTATTTGCTGTCATCACAAGCGCCTCAAACCGTGGATTCGTTGATTGAAATGCTGGTAACACTTACTCACTACTTTATTAACTAGTTAATAATTACCAATACTAACTTGATGAAAAGCATAACTATGTACCTATAACCACAATTAAATATTTAGAAATTACTACTTCAGTCTCTAACTTATTTCTTCTTTACTAGCACAATTCCTAATCAGTAACAGTGTGTCCTGAGGTCCTTGACCCACTGTGAGCCTTATACAGAGTGATTCATTAAGAATGAGAAATCTCGAAACTGGACATTCTAGAGACCAAAATATGACCATTGAGTCCAACATGCCTTATACAAATGTTTGCTGGTTTAAGAAATACAGGGTTAGAATTTTATTTTGAAATTTCTCAATAATTTTTGAAAACTTTCATAGTGTCAACTTGAAAATTGGCAGCTTTACGTTTTTTGACATGACAAATAAGAATTTGCAACTAATTTTAACGTTTTTCTTAAGAGGGCGCTAGTTATACTCTACTGCTTTGATAAATCCGGGCATATTTTTTCTACCTGTAGAATTATAGGCAAAATGATTTGAAAATCCAAAATAGTGTCCTTATATATAAAAAAGTGACTCTTGTTTAATTTCGATATCTCTATCCGTGTTCGAGATACTTGCTCTTAAATTTTCAATGCATTTCATTTTTATGCAATTTTTAATTCTTGAGAAGTTTATTTGTAGAAAGTAAAAATAAAAACTAATGTTAAATTATGATTTTTATGTCTGCGCTATTTCCATTAATTTATTTATGATTTATCCGCACGGTTTATATTTTAAAGATTAAAAATTGCATGAAAACAAAATCCGTTGAAACTTTTAAGAACAAATATTTTGAAAACGGATAGAGATATCGAATTTAAATACGAGTCACTTTTTATCTTCAGATTTTCGATTCATTTTGCCCATAATTTTACAGGCAAGAATATGTCTCGAATTATCAAAGTAGTAGAGTATAACTAGCGCACTCTATGAGCAACATTAAAATTAATTGCAAATTATTATTTGTCATGCCAAAGAATGTAAATCTGCCAATTTTCAAGTCAATACTATGAAAATTATTGTGAAATTTCAAAATAAAATTCTAACTTTGAACACCCTGTATGTCTTAAACTAGCAACATGTGTATACGCATGTTGGACTCAATCAATTTTGGTTGGCCTCTGGCCTTTCGAGATTTTTCATTCCTAATGATTCACTAAATTTTTCATTCCTATTGATTCATTAAATTTTTAAATTATTTTTAATTTCAGTCGTATGGTACAAGGTGGACTAACATGTTGAAGCAGCAGAAATGTTTCAGTGGAACTAGTTCTACATCGAAAATCCTGGAAGAGACGTAACTCAAGAGAATTCACAGCATCCTGGTTTGGTTACTGGATCTACAAGAAGATACTTTTTATCCATCTGCAGAAATTTAATTTGACGAATTCGTGATTAACAGATATAAATTGCACTGAATATATCTGGGACATGTTGTAAAGAAAACTAGAACACGGATCATCTCCACAAAGCTCAGGACCATCTTACTCCAGTTATGCAACCAAATTCTACAGAGGAGGTGGCAGGTAGCCGTGCTGGCTGATTTAGAAAGTTTCTTATTTTTTCATTAATTCTGCAAAAAATCACAATATCTTTACCTCATACGAAGAAGTTTACTTATTAACATTTAGGTTCATCTATATATGCTTTTAATGTACCTATGTAAATATTTCGGTGTCATTAACACCTCTAGCCACTAGCAGCTCAATGTCAGTTTTACATAATATATGGCAAAAAACGTCTAGAAGCAGATGAAAATGGCGGTACACTGATTTTCAAGCTTGATAAACCCTTTGTATCCAATAATAATTTATAATGTAATTGATTATCAACCCTAAATAATGAAAAATAATGACAATTTATTTAATTTGGAAGTCCACTGTAAAAGGTGAATTTATTCAAGAATTTAACAGTCATGTCATAATTTTTTGACGAATGAATATTGACCGAGTATTGTAGTTTACAAATTGGACCAAGTAAAAAAAATTATAACCAAGTTATCGCCGTGCAGTTTTAAAATATAACGTGCAATCTCTCCATTCAATTACATTGGACAAACAAGTACATAATGCATACTTGGGGATGGATAACACGTCCTGCCATAAAGTAATTTGTACCTGGCGTTATAATGATATCTCAAGTGTTTCCTGCTACTATTAATTAAATAAAATATCAAAATCTAAATTTCACAGTTTCCTATGTCACTGTATAATGTAAACATACTTTGAAAAACCGAATAGTTTACTTAAATATACTCTTCGCTCCTGCTGTATTTCGTCATTAAACCATTGCGACCTCGAAGCTATTTCTGCAAATATTCATCGATTTTATCTTAAATGAATGTATCTATTAATATTTCTACTATACTTCTTTTTTCCTGCTGAGAGTGAGGTAATTTAAATGAAACGTAACTGGTCACACGTCGTAATTTTTGGAAAAACGCGTTAATCAATGTTGGCCTTCTAGTATAGTAGATTTGGAAAAATATGTGGGACAATTTCTCACAAAACTGCAAGTTTTTTAAGCGAGGACAAAATTGTTCCCATCAACATATATAAAAAAATGCACTAATAATATTGCTATGATATTCACAATACACTGCACTCTTGGATTACTTGAACTCATACGAAGAGTTCAGTGAGTAGCAGTGTTGTCAGATTTGAAGAATTTTCTTCAACATGCAGAATTTTTAATCTATACAATAAAGGAAAAAATATTTTAACCGTTTGATAAGTGTCGTATTGTAATGAAAAACTAGTCCCTTTTCTTTATTTACTACACTGAGCGGCACAAAAAGTGGGACAGCAATAAAAAGTGATATATTCTTAATTAATTTCTTTCTCAGTGTAGACAAAATATGTAGAATCATTTGTTTTGCATTCTTACAGCTTCTTTGGTCATTTTTTTCCAATTTTTTTCTGTTCAGTGTCATTTTAAAAACTGACTAATTTTAACATATTTAATCAATATGAGAAACCATTCTTTAGAATTGTCTTGCATTCTGCCAATTGTTTTAAGTGCTGGTAATTTTTGGAAATCCCTTATCTTCGGAAGATTCCGCTAGAGCGGTTGCTGTGGTGAATTAATTAGTGAGCAGTTTCTTTTAACGCACGCTATTGCTCGTCCGCACGTGACCAAAATTGTTAGAAACTACGTCCATGACGGCCCTAGATGGGCCAGCACATAGTTCTGAGCTAAATTTCATAAAACACGTATGGGATATGCTGAGAAGACGGATCAGGCAACGTAGTGGGCAGTTGTTAACATTGCAACAACTTAGGAATGCACTACAGGAAGAATGGGATAACATTCCTCAAAAGGCCATCCAATACGTAATTGAAGGCATGCAACGTAGATTTGAGAGCGTAATCAGAGTTAGGGGAGGTTATACTCATGTCATGTTCCCAAAATGTCCGTCGGACACTTTTTATCCTAAAAATTGAAGTTATCCTTGTAAAATAATGTAAAATAATTTTTAAGCAAAAAGGTTAAGAAAAGACACCAGGAAGCAATTTTACACGTTTTGTTTGAACTGAGAAAAATTTTAATTAAAAATATACCTACCAATTTATCTGGCTTTCCCACTTCTTGTGCCGGTCAGTGTTGTAATGACCCCCCCCCCGTATGTTTAGTTTATGTTATCCTGGTCACGGCACCAGTGTAACGACCCAACTCCCCCCTCATATATTTAGCATTCAATTTATTCCCCTTTTACTAATTGTCACCTGTCGTGAAGCAAGAGGTAATCCTTAATTCATTGGCCTTTTTTCATGATCGTCCAGTTTTAGTGATAGGACCCAAATTTGTTGTGTTATGGTAACCACAGGTACTTTTATAAAGTTTGGTATTACTTTGTTTTATTGATTACATAATTTTTACCAATTAATATGAGCACTAATCTGCACTGCACTGATACATGTTTTCAAGAATGACTAGTATGAGTAAGATTTGGCTTTAGATTTATGATACTGATTTACTTAGAATTCACTTTTGTACCTGAAAATAGAAATAAATCAAGGAAACTCAAATAACGTTTTCACATCTTTTATTTCTATACTTAGACAACTCTGACTATAAGAAATATTACAGAATATGACATGGACAAAAAGCTTGTTACATGTGCGAAAACTTCCGCCAAATAGTTGGAGTGGCATATGTAGAACCCTACATATGGTAGACAAATGTCCACAAGAAATACATTGATATTTAGCTAGTTGAACCTACAAAGCAACCAAACCTGGTTACCTGCGCGGAAACTTCCGCTTCGTAGTTTAAATAATATATGTAAAACCTTACATATGGTTGCAAGAAATACTTCTCTTGTATTAGGTACTAGAACGTCCTCTGCGAAAGAAGATGGACAGGTGCAAACACCATGCTTTAATTTAATTCGCGGACTCATTGTCACCGTACAACAGTACCATAAATATAACAGAACAACCAGAGCGTAAAGCTTGGGGTTGTCAGAGAGATGACCTGGAGCACAACTATATCACAGAGAGTCGTACAATCTCTTCGTACCCGATTCCGTAGAACCAAAACGTAAAGCTTGGGGTTGTCAGAGATGTGGCACGGCTCTGCCACGGAGAGCTGGACAATCTCTTCGTACCCGATTCCGTAGAACCAAAGCGTATAGCCTGGGGTTGTCAGAGATGTGACCCAGATCGTATGAAATCTCGTGTATTTATATGATTTCCCGTGAATGAGTTCATTGTTCAAGCCTGCATGCTTGATGGAGATAGGCAAACGCTAACTTGTGTTCCTCCAATTGAAATATAACTCAAGATGCTTTAGGTGAGAAGTGACTCCATTTATTATCCTTTGACCCTATTCTTAGTAAAACTCTTACAACCCTTCGTGTTTATATTGGTTTGTTTATGTTATCGGTTCTCGGCTGGAGAATGCTTTCAGATTTTGTACAGTTTTGTCAACGTTTTAAAATATTGAATACTATGTGTTCTTTTACTTAGCTGAATAATTTAGACTCTAAGTTTGAATGCATACGTTTTCTGCAATCATTCTAAGAAAATGATTTAACCCTTTTACGTAATAGTTAATTTGGAATTTAATGATATAAATGCTTGGAAATAATTTCGTTTTCTGTAAAAATTATAGGAAATTTATTCGCAATGAAGCAGCCCAGGGCTTGGGTGCTTCAGTGTATATTTAAAACAATAGTTGGGCCGATTTGGCAACACTTATTTTATCCACAGCTCTGCTTTAAATCCTGCTGCATCTCCATAAGAGCGTGCGGAACCGAATCACTCACTGTCTACAAGAAAAATCAGGTATACCCAACAACAGTATATATTTACAATTTATGCTATTCTGCGTTGATTAACAAATATATCATAATTATTATCTCCTCATTCTTTGTCCATTTCTAATAATAACAACCATTATCATCAATCTTGATTGGCTTTCATATCGCAATACACAAAATTAAACCGTGTTATATAACAGGATACGATTTTTAAATCGACCTTTGATCAATAAAATTAAACAAAATATACCTGATATGTGATTATTTATGCAACAAAGCGCAAAGTATTACCACATAATTAATATCCTATCAGCAACAGTAATCTAATTATTTACTAATGGTTCCGTTACACAACCAGGGTCTAAATATATTTTTATTTTCAGGAATAGATTTTTTGATGTCCTTGGTTTTGGTCTGGTTCACCTAACAAATTTTTGTTGAGACAATGTTTAATTAACTAGTTGATTTTGTAATTATTGTTAATTGTTTATTATTATTATAAAAAAAATAACGTCAGAAAAATTATCTCGCATTTTCTTTGCGAACTTCGTCCTTTAAAGGACCTTCTATGCCACAAGGATTAAACAGATGTTGGTTTTTTGAATACATGTTTATACATGTCCAAAAATATACAAGCTGAAATTAAGTAAAATATTTTAAATGAGAAACTTATATATTTAAATAACTCCCATACCAATCGACGCTTGCAAATTCTACTTGTTATTATTTTTTTTTTGTTAGCTATCCGGACAAGCTGTAGAAGACCCGTTCTTAAGTTAGTTATGATTTACACACAGACAGACAAATGGACAAATTTTGTTTTTCTGATCGTGTTGTGGGAATTCTAAAACTCCCAGAAAAGTCGTAAAATGTGGGGGCAAATTTTTAATACTTTCAGATGACTCACTGACATTGTTGAATTACTTACCATACCCAAACATGCGTGTGTCTAAAAAAAAACAATTTCTCCTCGCAGCAAAAGTTACTAATTGCAAATAAATCGTCATAATAATGATAGTAATTATTATTATTATATTATTATTTCAAGTAATGTTATTTTTATTGTTACTCAAACTATACCAACATATAAATCCATTTTTGGATTTGGTTTTAGAAGATCATTCTTATTTGATACTTGGAGGCAACCTACTGATTGTCATAGCAACTCGTCTTTATATAAAAATGACTATAGCAAAATCTAATTAGTGCAACAAAGGCATTAATGTAGAATTTCATTTCGCCCAAATTATTAAACTTCTACTTCTACTTGTATCATGTCGATACAATTTACACGCAATATGATCCACGTAAGAAAAGCTAATGGGTCACAAATCAGGACATATGGCTGGCCACAGAATCGTGAGTTTGTTAAACAATTCATACGTTTTACAAACTTTGTACAAAAGAGTTAAGAAAGACATCTTGCTGGAAACCAAGTGTTGTTGGAACTGATATGTGTATAAATTATGTAAATCTCTAGGGTGTTGAAATGTAGCTTTATCCAAGTTGTCACCGATAAATAATGCACTAATATTTCCTTGAGTGATTAATATTGTTATTAAATAGTTATTAAAAATAGATGAAAAATAGGTGTTGCTAGCTGTTTAAAAAAATAAAGCTATGTTATGATATCCTCATCCTATAATTGACACGTTACGTACCTATGTAATTCTTTATTAAAAATATTTAAATTTTATTTTCTTTGGAACACAAATCAACCTTGAAATATAGTTGAAAAATAGTAACTACTAGATAACAGCTTCATTAAAAATTATTTTAAATGCCATTGAAAACAGGTGTTGTGTTTCTCATCTTGAGACAAAACATTCGTGAACTTGTTGCACAACGTTTTGTAGTAATATAATCCGATATATTTAAAAATATGTATACACAAGGTCATTCAGTAATAAACCAAAAAAAAAACAACCTAATAGGGCTTAGTATACTAACGACTTTCACAGAATATAAAAAAAAAATGGGAAGCTAGAATTCGAGAAAAAATATGGTGTAAAAACCACACCCACGCCTATGGTTTATTAAAACGAATTTGTATGTTATAAATTTATAAATTATAATTTAACTGAACCGACAAAACATTTTTATGCAGCGAAAAGATTTTATCTATGTAATTATTAAAGTCCGCGAGTAAATCGTACATGACCTAAAAACCAGGGACGGATCCAAGACTCCACGCTGATATACACATATAAAAAATGTGATAGATGATATGTAACCTTTTAATTAGCGATTTTGTAATATCCAAAATAACAGGAGCAATAAATATTTCATTGAACACACAACACTGCACACTAGTAATTTCTACAGTTCCAATAAATTAACAGTATACGTACTAAATGTTCAGAAGTTAACTTTTGATTCCTGTCACTAAAAATCCATTTATACGAGGAAAACGACCTTTCAACGTCTACAGAGGCAACAGGAGCATATTTAAAAGTTTTTCAAGGAGGGCACGTTTATATTGAGTTGAGAAAGATCTTTCTCTTTATATACCTACAGGGAGGTCCACAATATCACACAGAGTAGGAAACCGAGGATTGCTTTGTAAAATTCTTCAAATTAAACAGCACAGGTAATACAACCCCCTGTATTCCTGAAGACACTTCAAGGTACTTTGTGCGGGAGAGAGCTACACATTTAGAACCAATGGACATACACCCAATATCCGCATATGCTAGGATTAATTTTTGGTTTAGAAAAAAATCCTAGCTCCCGGCCGGGGATCAAACCCGAGAGTCCAGGGTATGAGGCAAGTGTCCTTACTACTCGAGTGCAAAGCCACATTTTAAAATCAAATTTATTTATTAACGCATTCACCAGAGTCTCCTAATAACTGACGCAGAACGATTACAATGTTTACTGCGTTAACTATTGCATATCCAGGTGAAGTAGTTGTACACTTAAGGTTCCTTATTGACAAATAAATTCTTGAAAAATGGCTGTCGTCTTGCCGAACAGCTTGGTCATTTGACTCCTGCTAAGCGTGTCAAGTAGAGATTGCGTCGTTTGTATTTAATTTATCCATCACCCTCTTTACATCATCAAAATGAAAATATAATAGCTTGACGCCTCTAACTATGTGCCCCATCGCGCCACAACGGGCTTTAGATATATGATAATTATGCATTTGCATAACTAGGTGTATTTCTTCTCAGTGATCGATATCGTCAGTTTGTTGGCCGTGTGTTAATAACAATCCAGGATTAAACGTGAATGAAATGTAATTAAATGGCTTCTATTTCAGGTGAAAATACTGATATTGTATACAGTGCACGGAGAAGTACTAGGTATTAGTGTCGCGGCTCAGAGACATCACGAAACATCTTTGAGATTTTGGAACATTTGCAACTCAAGCACATTTGGGGGACGTCACCATAATGGCACAATGCTACAAATTGAGGAAGAAGTGTTGAATGCCATTGAGGAAAATTCTTCTGTAACCATCAGAATGCTGACTTTGTAGTTGCCAACATCGCAGGCTTACATCCCTATCAAGTTCATCCTGTGTAAGCCTTGCATCCGGAAAATCTCCCAGGCGCCTAGAATATTGACAGTAGCTTCTAGAATGAACTGTTGGACTTTCAAACTTTCTTCGGTTCATGTTGTACAGGGATGTAACTACGTTTACTTGACAAGGGATATTTAATATGCGTAACATGCATGCTTGGTGTGAGGATGGACAATCCTCATGCCATGCGAAAACACTTGTTTTTGGAGCGATTTTTATATAAAGTATGGGCATGAATAGATGATGATTATTTAATTTGACCCCACATTTTGCCACCACGCATGACTGCTGTACACTTCCTGCAATTTCTAATAAACACCTTGCCCGAACTTCTCGAAGATGTACCTTTTGCTTATACGCCGATTATGTGGTGTGGTTTCTCTTAGATAGTGCCCCCATACAAAATACTCGTAATGTACGAGAAATTACTGGGAAGGTGAGTCAAAAGAAACGAACCAGTAGCATGGCCTGCCCGATCGCCAGACCTAATTCGTATGATTTTTATATATGGGGATATATGAAAATATTTTGAGGATACTTTTATTATTCCTATTGAATACGAAACCGGTAGCAATAAAAAAAATTTTGAGAAAAAATACTTTTTTCTAATACTTAACATGAATATCGACTCAAATTGAAAAAAAAATACTGACGTAGTTTTCCACAAAACATTAAAACACATTATGCTGCACTCGACGCTTGTTTCGTCAACCAAGTTTGTAACGGTCCATTTTTAGATATAATTAACTTGCGTTTTATTTAATGCTAATTGCATAATTTAATTGGAGGTCAACCTTAAAAATTCTAGAAGCGACAACTAAATTGTAAATCTTTGATAATATAAGCGATCACTGGACCTTTAGTGTACCAGCGCGAACACTGCGGTGTGGGCACAAAGGGGGAACGCTTATACTAAGATGCGGGGGGACTCTCTGCCGAGCCACGGCCGAGTGCGGACCTATGGTTCCGCTGTATAGAGTACGTTATCTTATTTCTTATGAAGATAAGACCGGTGCATCGAGTCAGTTAGGTGTGTTTTTGTGTACGTTGCTTTTATGGGCACTACATTATATGTAGATTGTGTCTGGTTGAGATGTTATGGTTAAGAAGTTACGAGGCATGTGACCTAAGAAAGCTAAGGTGATTTTCCTTTCAATTATTATTAAAATAGGTACCTATTAAGTATTAACCAGCCGGCTTCGTTTTGAGTGCGAGCTGAAAATTTGAAAACTAAAATTTGCATCAACAGGCTGATTTGCCGATCTATCTAGAGGTGGAGAAAGCCCCCTAGAGTTTTAATTTTGCTCCTGAACTTTGTGAGACAATGTTATGAAAAGTAACCGTTCTTTCCCCCTTTCAACGGCCCTAGTGCGTTTAGACGTTTAAAATATGTAACTTTCCTAGACTTTGGTATAAAAACGAAAAAAAAAAGAAAGGCGCCCTAAAATAGACTTATTAGTTGAAAATAATGTAAATATTTTCTGAAGCTTGTATACTTTTGTAGGCATTGTATGTACCTAGTTTATTACTTGTTAACCACGCCCTGACCCTCTTGTGTTCTGCATTTTAAATATGGGTATGTCTTTTCTTTTGGGTGTTTTATTTGAATAATTAAAGTAAATTAAAATAGCGAGGGAAAACACCTCGTTATAAGTTGGCATCATCTGTGTTTTGATGTTTTGTGGAAAATTACGTCAAGGGCGTGTAGTTTTTTAGACGTTTAAAATATGTAACTTTCCTAGACTTTGGTATAAAACGAAAAAAAAAAGAGAAAGGCGGGTGGCGCCCTAAAATAGACTTATTAGTTGAAAATAATGTAAATATTTTCTGAAGCTTGTATACTTTTGTAGGCATTGTATGTACCTAGTTTATTACTTGTTAACCACGCCCTGACCCTCTTGTGTTCTACATTTTAAATATATGTATGTATTTTCTTTGGGTGTTTTATTTGAATAATTAAAGTAAATTAAAATAGCGAGGGAAAACACCTCGTTATAAGATGGCATCATCTGTGTTTTGATGTTTTGTGGAAAATTACGTCAGTGTTATCTTCACATCAAAGGCTCCAACCCAGTCCAGGACTCAAATTGGATTGAACCTATCACATGACTTTTATTATTTTCTTTATTTGCCTAAAAATTACCAAAAATATAAAAGAACTGTTTATGTACCATATCAGATGCTAGGATTATTGTTCTTCGGTTTATTTCGGAATCACCCTGTATGCAGAATTTATATTTTTTAAAATATTGAGGTATCCATTGTTTATGTTCAAACCAAAGAAACATTTCAAGAAGTTTGCGTGCAAAGCTTCAATAATTTTTCAGGATTCCGAGGTTAAATGGGATCATTAATGATAATCGATCACAATGGTGCAAAGTGTACCGTCACTTTGTAAAACCAAGCCAAAATATTCTCAAACGTCTAAAATGTCCAGATTTATTAAATATTGATTTAAGTTTTTAAACAAATACATTAGATTCTCACTTAATGCATTAATGCATAAGAGATGTCTTCCGGGTACAAATCATCTAAGAATTGTTTGTTTACTTTTTCTTTACTTATTAGAAACCGCGCCAGACTAGATGTCTACATACACCGTTTTATTTTGTTAAGAACGGCGGTACTCGCAAGTGTAATGAACTCTTTCTCATTGAACATTTTGTGTGGAACTTGTCAAAATAAATATGACAGGGAGTACAGGAAGTGACTAAATAATTCTTTCCGAAATAATACGCTCTTAACATTGACCAATGTTTATTTTGGATAGGCATATGTTTGTTTATTAAAAGTTCTCCAGAATAAGTATTGTGAAATAAAGGAGTTTATATAGGATCAGTCAAAAAGTGTGCACAAGAATGGTTTTTTTATATGTTATGACCTAAATTAATTTTTTTTTGCAAATTCGCTAATATTAATAATTTTATTTATTCAGCAATGGAATAACTAGTACTAATATAAAGTCAACAACAAAAAGTTATTTTCCAATTAAGAAAAAACAATGTTACATATAAGCATCCTAGTTACTGGCTCACATACAACTCTCGTGTAACTAACACAATGAGAATAAATATTGTGAAATGCAATGGTACACGATTTCTTTAGGAATTAAATAATAACCTCCTCTCATGTTATTTTATTGTGTATTACTAATTACTAGAACCACCACTTAAGAATTTTAGACGAGCGATTGGTTTTTTAAAAACAAAAGTAAAAGATTCTTAAAAAAAATATTTATTTGGATCGTTTATTAACAGTTTACGTTTATGAACAATTTACACACGAACTATGCTAGTCAATGTCTAGGACGAAAAAACTCCCAGAGTGCTCGAGGCACTCTTATTTATAGACTTATCTGGGTATCACGTTTAACTGATGTAAGGGATTTGTTTTATCACCAATGTATGTGAAAATAAGAATGAAAAATATCCAAGGTAGGTCATGCCCAATAATGTCTTGAATATGAAATAGTTTCTAAATGTCATTGTTATTATCGTATTTATCTTCAACAGTTCATGAAAAAACAAAAAAAAAATCATATTTCAGGCACTACTTTACACACCCTGTATCTTGGAAACGATTCATTTTTGGAGACGTGTCCATAAAAGCTTTTTTGTTTATTTTTGCCCATAGATACCTTGTAAAAGTTTGGAATACTATTTCTGAAACAGCTTGTATACAACACACAACTGTTTTATTTGTATGAGCTTATATGCGGTTATAGTCTGCGAAATCGATATTGTGACGGGACGTACGGGGTAAGATGCGACATGAGGGAGGGAAATGTCTAACAAATAACATCTTCCGTCTTACATTAAAGCGAGAACGATGATTGTTGTTTTTGCTGGCACGCTACCGAGGCAGAGTTTCACATTCTGTGATACTTCAGATCCGCACTTAATTCTGTTACCGAACCATTCTAGCAGTGCTAGGTGAAACAGCGTCTCTAACTATCGTTCCTCGTCCCACAATACACAAACTGGTGAAAGAAGGTGCCCCTTCCAAGAAAACAACGGTCCGACGCCGGTCAATCGAAAACTCTGGATCCATCGTTAGCAAAACTTTTAAGAACTTTAGTTTACGACGCGTGTGAGAAAAATGAAATATCTATTGACCTGGTAGACAGAAAATTAAAAGAATGTAAAATATACCAAAAGAACTTTGGAACTTAGCTGAGAAAAAATTGGAATTAAATATCAAACTATTAATAAACGCATGGCGATTATGGAAAGTAGAATAGTGGATTGGCGATATTCATAGAGGCATCCATAGTCGAAACATTTTTACATCAAATACCTTCTTAAATTATTTTCAAGAACGCACCAGCAAATAAACAGATAAAATAATTATTACTTATAATATTACACTATTACACAACTCACTGCAACACGATAGCCTTATTAAATTATTTTCAAAAACACGCCAGCAAATAAACAGATATAAAACAATTATTATTTATCTTATAATATTACATTTAAAATATATCCTACAACGCACTGCTAAAACGAATCGGTAACAAAACTAAGTGTGGATCTGAAGTATCACAGCTTGTAAGCTAAACTCCGCCTCGGTCGCGTGCCAACAAAAACAACAATCATCGTTCTCGCTTTACCCAGCACGTCCCGTCACTAAAGCAATTTCTCATACTATACTATAAAGACTGGAAGATAACTATCAACGAGGTAAAGGTTGAAACAATTACTTTTACAAAAAAATTTACGAACATACGGACATTTACATCACTTACAATTGTCGATAGAGTTATTGAGGAGAAGAATGTAGTTAAATACCTCGACATCAACCTAGACCAAAGGTTGTCGTTTAAGCCTCATATAGCAAAAACAGTAAATAGATGGTTCTTAATAAAGTATACCCCTTAGTAAAGAGTAGATGTGTACTCAGTACAAAGAACAAATTGCTCATTTATAAAACTGTTTTAAAGCCAATTTTAATTTACTGTTGCGTCGTCTGGAACAGGATGTTCGACACCTAGCACGGGCGTTTCCAGGCGACACAAAACAAACTCCTTCGTCTCCTCACTAACTCTAACAGGTACATAAACACACAAGAACTACACAGAATAGGAGACACACAATACATACGCGACTACATTAAAGATATGGCACAGAAGTTTCTCACAAATAACATATAACACTCCGTTCTCACCAGATATTTAATCGATATCCGAAACTACCACGGATACGAACATATACACCGTCTATTCCACAAGAATTCGCCACTTTACTACGAAAACAACTGACAATAACAAAACACAGATAATGACAGACAACTATCCCTATGTAACCTTTAATTGAACTTCTATAACACACCCCCAACCCTATAACTTCCCTGGATAGCTACCCCCTTTCCCTCTAGCTCACAATTACACACAATCTAAACTTTTAATTCTCTTAGACAAGTTTTTCCTCTACGCTTTTTCCTGTATACTCAACGATATCTACCTCTTTACTATTTTATCACATCCTTTAATTTACACAAGTCTCAGACAAATTACACAAACACGTTAAAATGTTTCAGGAGAACATCATCACCCAGAAAATAGCCAAAAGATAGAGTCAACGTGAGAGCGAGCAACAACACCGGCCAGCCGGGGAGACTACATCCACCATAGGCGGAACTGTCGCCCCAGCGTTTTTGATGTCTATAAATTAAATATTAAGTATTACTGTAACCCTATCACCATATATAAAATTTATATGTTTTATATATGATACATTTATTGCATCAAATATCCTAGTTAAGCTAATAATGTAACCAATAGGTAATACATTGGTAATTGCCTCTCACCCTGGAGTCTGGGGTTCGATCCCCGGTCAAGGAGCTGCAATTTTTGGTAAACCAGAAATTTATCCTTGCAAACTTAATTGTTGGGTGCGTGTCCATTGTCTCTAAATATGAAGTCTTCTCCCGCACAAGGTACCTTGAAAAACCTTCAAGGATACAGAGGGTTTTATTACCTGTGGTGTGTTTAATGGTAATATTTCATAGAAGATTGTTTAAAAGAATTTAGGAGCTCTCCAGGGTCTGGTAGTTGGCCTCACCTCTCTATTTCTTACAATTCTGCTATTCATCCAGAACACATTCATTTATAAAAGAAAAATTTACGCCATTATTTTATATAGAGACTTGAGTCTTGATGCTCTGTCGGTCGAGTGTCTGAAAATATACAAGTAAGGATAGAAAATATACAGAATATTTTTGATATATCTGACATATAACGTACAAAAACTATGACAATCTCTATCTCACAAACTACCTTACGAGAGTCACAGTTAAGAGTAACCGCCCACGGGGGGTCTGGGGGGTGTTTAGCCCCCCAGCCAGAGCGTCGAATGTGGCATCAGGCAACCTTATCACGCTAGAATCCGGGCGCAAACCGCGGGATTTCCCCGTTACAACCTGCGTTAAGCGTAAACGCCGGGCGCAAGCCCGGACACTCGCGACCTTCAAACGTAGGGAGCTCAGAAACCGAACCACGACTCTTTCATTACAGCGGAGACTGCCGCTAGAGCAGACCACCTCGCACCGCACTCTGCTCTGTTGAGCGGGTGCTTAAAGTTTGGGGCAGCGGGGATAGGCCCTCCCTGCATAAGGGCATGCACCTGAATGAGACTACAAGACCCTATCTGTCACTAAAAGTGGCGCCAACACCACTAAGAGTCCGACGCCATGAGGGTGGACTAGGTAGCCACCCTGGCCGAGCGCCCCCTCCCTTTGGCACTCTTGTCAATATGATTCCTCTTACTACCTTTGATGAGTATCGACCGAGGTCGCTTACGCAATGGTCTACCCCACATCGGTGCCGGTGATGGCATTCTCGTTACCCAGAAACCTAGGATTCGCTAGCTCCGCCACTGGCTTTAAGGGTGTGTCCCATGGGGTCTGCATGGCACACCCAGATTTCTCATGTCTCTCATGAGTAACCGTCGAGGTCGCTAGCGCGATCCTCTACCCCGTACCTTTTTTGCCGATGGTGGCTACCTGTTGCCCAGAGACCTGGGATTGGGTAGCTCCGCCATCCACTTTATGGCTGTGTTCGATGGGGTCTACCCAACACAACCTTTTAAGGTGCGCAGGATTATTCGGGTATATAACACAACCAAAAATTATGCACAAGTTGGCGTTCAGTTTTCTTGTTTCGGTAATTGTTTTGGGAATCTGTTCAATTACAAATTACACCCACAAGACTTATAATACATATAATTAAATAATAGCGGACAATTGTTTATGAACTACTTTGCAGTAAAATTATAAAACGTAGATATGTTTAAAACAAATCACGGAGTTGTTTTTTCCCTTATTCCTTTAAATGAAGATGGATCTAATTTCTGAAAAGTCGCGAGTACATCAAAACTATATTATATTTAATTTGTTTATCTATTAGACTAATGATAATTTAATAGCGCCTTTTTAATTAATAATTAATTCAATCATTTCCGTTGATGTAGCCAGTAGGTATAGCGATACCTTGGACGGGAATCCGCCCCCCAAAATGGGGCCCCATAGGGCTCCGCCGAGGGCCCCCCTTAGGGCTTCGCTGGGGCCCCCGTGTTGTACCCCCTTAATGCGTCGTCTTATAACCCAACTTCGAGCCCCATTGCTACTAGGACTGCGAGCCCCCGTATTGATCTCCGCACAACATAACCACACTTTTTGTCCGTCGACGTTTGCCCTAGCTTTAAATCCATGCTTCAATCGGAATATTATTTTTAAACCTGTAATAATTGTATCTGCCACTTGTAATGAAAAAAAAACCAGGCTGCGTGTGGTGTCGAACCGCTGACCTCTGCATTTGTAGACGGATGCCTTCACAACTTAGCTATCGAGCTTATTGATTCTTTGTTTTTAAAATGTGAACAGTTGGGGCAACATTTCATTAGAAAAGAAAACCTCTACAAAGAAGTTGCTAGATATGTATAATAAGTAAATACAGATAATTATTTCGTAATAATTTATGAAATATCTCTAATTAACCTTTTATACAAAATAATTCGAAAACTTACCTTGTGTGGAAATCTCGACAATTGATATTAATGAAAACGGCTTGAGTGATTAGTAATGAAAAACAGCTCTAGTACTATCATGTAGATAATAATAATAATAATAAACGTCTTTATTATGGGCGAAATTTAGTACAAAGTACTATTCTTACACTTAACCCAAGATAGGTAGGTACTTAACTTTTGTAATTAAAACTTGCTAGAAACGCTAAATTACTTGTTTTGGTAACTTTTTTTCTTACGCCAAGGGGTTTTTTTATTTAAAAAGCACAAGTTAATGTCCGAAAAAGTAGTACCTAGTACAATAATATGGAAACAGAGATAGATGCTACCTAGTACATGCCCGTTGACATTAAGCATGCTGAAACAGCGGACCCATCAAAACGGCCGCTGAATTGGGAAAATTTATTACGTACAAGTTATTGCCCCGACTTTTTTCTCATCTAAAAAAATGTACCCGACTGTATGATTTTCTTGGACATCATTCTATTAACAATAATTGGTTCATAATGATATAACAGCGGACTAAATAAAATATATGAAAAACCGGACCTACGTGTTCAATAATTTTGTTAATTTAATTTAATTTACTATAAAATGTACTTACGGACGCGTCTTTTGTAATTAAATACCATATTTATACTTTTTTTGGCGATCATTTATCAAAAACGATAAAAAGAAAAAACATTAAGGCAAGTTATACCGCCTCTTTTAATATATAAGGCTTTATATTAAATAACAATAATTATACTTGATATCCAAGGTATCTATAATAAAGAACTTTATCGAGTTATCGAAAGAAAATTAACATAACTCGCAGCAACGAGGCACAATAGATTTTAAAATTGTCAATATTACTTACTAGTATTATGAAAGTGGGGAAATAATAATACTCAAAAAAGAGATTAAAAAATGTATTCAAAATGTATCAACACATACACGTAATATAGATCTGGCTACCTATATCCTATTTTTTACATAATTTAAAAATGTATTAATAAAAACTAGATGTGTTTTATTTAACGTTCATATCGTCTCTAAATAATATGTATAAATTCATCAATAAAGACATATTTCACAAGTTATGACAACACGTCCACTGTTTCTTGCAGTACATTACAGAGATATATCCTATTTTTACATTATTTTAAATTTATCAACACAGATTTGTTACAAGCTATGTACATATATTTTATTATTTTAAATTCAGCAACAAAGACATTATTTCACAAGTTATAAACCTATTATTTTATAATATATCGAACAGGAAACATTAAGTATCAAGAAACACATTACAATAATTAGTCCTATTATAAGTATCTTATATGCCTAAATATGATTGTAAAAATTAACAATAAACATTTTCAATATGATTTTTCTGATTTTGACAGGATTTGACTTTATTTTGATTTTATTCTGTGACTGTATTGCATCCTAAATTTTCTAATATTCAGTAGAGTATGATACTGCATGGTTATTTCAGCCAAAACTATTAACTGTATTGATGTCATCGGGTAATTCATCTATATTGGATTGCTTACGTTTACCTAGCTTTATTATACGTTTTTTACATGGTTTGACTTTTAAAATTTTCCACGCTGCAGTATCATATCTAAGAACTGTTGAGTCGTATGTACTTATAAATTTTCCATACTTTAAAAATACAATGTTAAAAATTGTATTTAGCAATGTTAAACCAAAATTATTTATTTTGCTTTGAACCAACTTAAAATAGATGTTATGTCCTCAATGAAATGATCATAAACGGTATTCTAACGCACTATATTTTTGATATTTTGTTTCAGGTTACATCTCGCCGACACTAATCGTTCCTAAATAGAATACAAGGAGGTGCAAAACGTTTGTATAATCAGTCCAAATTTTTTCTGGCCTTCGAGTATAGTAAAAATGGAAAAATTCATCATTGCAAAAGATTATACGAAAAAAGTTAAACGCTTCAACCTAATGGGGCGTACTCTTGAATTCAAAATTAAACCCGTCCCCGAGAAGACAGATCCTACGAAATGGGTGAAGAGTGCCATAGATGACATTGTTTTGTACGCAACAAAGGATCTCGCACCGACCGATCGTGTAGGTTTCACCTTTTGCTCCAAAAATTTTAAAAAAGGAGATGGCTGGAGTGCATTTCGTGAGGCCAGCCAGGTTACAACCGATGATATATGGGATGTTATATTTGCCATCTTTCAGTCCAACTCAACGGGATTAAGTACTGACCAATTTTGTTTGGGTGTATCTTCAGTAAAATTGCCTGCTGGAAAAGGTAAAGTTAGCGATGGTAAATATAACTCATTTAACGAGGAATGCAGCATGCGGAAGGGTATTGTGACTATAGACAATAGAGACAAATTCTGTCTACCTCGTGCAATAGTTGTTGCTCTGGCAAACGTAGATAGAGACCCCGCCTACCGAAAAGTGCGTAGAGATATTGGCAAACTTCAGACCGAGAGGGCCATGGCACTGTTGAAAAACGCTGGAGTGGAGATTCCTGAACAAGGCGCCGGAATATATGAGATTAACAAATTACAGCAGCATCTAAAAAATTATAAAATTATAGTTTACCTATATGGTGGGAAAGGCAGAGACGTGATGTATGAAGGAGATAACGAAGGGAAGCACGTCATTCATCTTCTCTACCACGAGGGCCATTTTAATGTTATAACTTCTCTAACAGCGGCTTTTGCGTGTGGTTATTATTGTGAGGAATGCCACATACCTTATGACCATAAAAACAGTCATAGGTGTGCCAAAAGCTGCCCTTGCTGTCAGCAAATACCTCCGTGTCAGCAAGAAATTAATATTTCATGTGACGAGTGTAATAGAAAATTTAGAGGACAGAATTGCCTGGACAATCATAAGAGCAGTATTTGTAAGATGGTTAAGCGTTGTAGGAACTGCCTCAAAACAACCAGTGGAAAAAGGGAACACATATGTGGGGAGATATATTGCAAAATATGCTGTGCACATGTACCCTCAGATCATATGTGTTATATGCGACCGGATACTGGAAAACCAAAAACTGAGGATATATTGTTTATATTTTACGATTTAGAAACCAGGCAAGATAGTGTATTAGAAAAGGGGGTTAGTCAGCATATTCCTAATCTCTGCGTGTTTAAACAGTGCTGCAGCGTTTGCATAAACACAGATAAGCAGGTGTGCATCAAGTGCGGCCCAAGACTTCAGATATTGAAATCTAGGGACATAATTCCATCATTCATGCATCACCTTCTCACCCTCAGGAAGAAATTTAAACGGGTGGTGGTTCTTGCACACAACGGCCAGGCATTTGATCATCAATTTATGCTTAATTATATATTGAATGAAACTGCTCTGATACCTGAGTTGATCATGAGAGGCACCAAGATTATTCTCATGCAGATTGGTAATATGAAATTTATCGACTCTGTAAATTACTTCCCCATGGCTCTATGCAAACTTCCGAAGGCTTTTGAACTGCCTGCCGTATTTAAAAAGGGTTACTTTCCCCACTTATTTAATACAGAAGAAAATGAAAATTATGTGGGCTATCTTCCAGAAGTAAAATATTATGACCCTGATTCTATGATGCCTGAAGATCGTAACATGTTCTTGAAATGGTACAGTGAGCATAAAAATGACGAATTTAATATGCAAAGAGATATAGTGGACTACTGTGTTTCGGACGTGGAAATACTTACACGCGCTTGTTTGAAATTTCGCGAGCTCTTTTTAATAGAATGCAAAGTTTGTCCCTTTACAGAAGCTTGCACGATTGCCTCTGCATGCAATAAGACATTCAGGCGTAATTTTCTCAAACCAAACACAATAGGTCTTATCCCACGAATCGGGTACAGGTGGGCTGACAATCAGTCAAGAATAGCTATCAAGTGGCTTATTTGGGAGGAACACAATAGAACAATAAACATTTTACACGCCGCAAAACAGAAAGAGGTTATGTTAAATGGAATAAAAGTAGACGGCTATAGCAAGGAGACAAACACTGTCTTCGAATTTCACGGGTGTTACTATCACGGCCATCCAGTTTGTCTAGCACACAATAGAAACGATCCACTACATGACAACCCGGCAGAGACATTAAACTACAGATTTGAATCCACGGTAGCAAAAACCGACAGACTTAAAAATCTGGGTTATGAAGTTATGGAAATGTGGGAGTGTGAATTTAGGAGACAATTAAAATCAAACAGGGAAATTGAAAGTGTAACGAAAGATCATCCCCTACTCTCTTGTACGGTTCTCAACCCACGAGATGCATTTTATGGAGGTCGCACAGGGAACACCAAGACATATTATAAGTGTAAACCAGGGGAGAAAATCAAATATGTTGACGTTTGTTCCTTGTATCCTTGGGTTTGTAAATACGGCAAGTATCCTGTAGGACATCCAAAAGTATTTGTAGGTGAACAATGCAAATCTTTAAATATAAAGGAGATAGAGGGTCTAATTAAGTGCAAGATCTTACCCACAGAAAATTTATTTCACCCGGTACTGCCCGTTAAAATGCACAAAAAATTACTGTTTGCACTTTGTCGTACTTGCTGCGAAAATATGAATGAAGGAGAATGTCATCATAATGAGGAAGAGCGTGCATTCATCGGCACCTGGGTTATTGATGAAGTTTTAAAAGCAGTAGACAAAGGATACAAAATAGTAGACATTTATGAAATTTGGAAATATGATGTAGAACAATATGATACATTAAAAAAAGTAAAAGGGGGATTGTTTACAGAAATGATGAACAAGTTTATAAAAATTAAACAGCAGGCCTCTGGGTGGCCAGGGGACTGTGTTACCCAAGAACAAAAAGATCAGTACATTGAAGATTTTTTAAAGAAAGAAGGAGTACAGCTGGAGTTTAACGAGATTCTTAAAAACGCAGGTCTACGATCTCTAGCCAAGTTAATGCTGAACTCTTTTTGGGGAAAGCTTGGGCAGAGAGACAACCAGCCAAAAGCATCTATTGTAAACAATCCTGGAGAGTTTTTCAAAATGCTGTCAAACCCTTCGATAATCGTTAATCATATATTGCCAATTAACGAAGATGTTCTAGTTGTAAACTGGGAGTACAAAGAAGAAAGCTACGACATACAGTCTACAGTAAACGTATGTTTGGCTGCGTACACTACCACACAAGCTCGCCTCAAGCTGTATAGTTATCTAGAAAAATTGGGAGAACGGGCCTTGTACTACGACACTGATTCAGTAATTTACGTGTCGAGAGAGGGGGAATATGATGTACCCGTAGGCAATATGCTAGGGGAAATGACCGATGAGCTTTCAGATTATGGAATCGATAGTTACATTACAGAATTTGCTTCAGGAGGACCGAAAAATTATGCTTATAAAGTATATTCAACGAAAGACAATAAAGAAACATTAGTGTGTAAAGTTAAAGGCATAAAACTGAATTATACGGCTAGCCAAAAAATCAATTTCGATGCAATGAAAGGCATGATTTTATCAGGCAAAGAAGATCCTATATATATTACATCCAATCAAATACGTAGGACAGAAAACCATTGTGTGATAACAAAACAAGAGGAAAAAATTTACCGATTGAATTCAACTAAAAGAAAATTCGTTGGTGAAAATTCTGTACCTTGGGGGTATAAAAAATTAAAAATGTAAAATGTTCTTTTCTAAATGGTGTAAAGAAGTTTGAATTTTACACAAGGGCACTTCCAGAGGGTTTATTTTATTATTTTTCAATATAAGCTGTTTCATGCCTTGAAAAATTTTTAAAAGTAAAAATAGATTACCTGTTCGATATATTATAAAATAATAGGTTTATAACTTGTGAAATAATGTCTTTGTTGCTGAATTTAAAATAATGAAATATATGTACATAGCTTGTAACAAATCTGTGTTGATAAATTTAAAATAATGTAAAATAGGATATATCTCTGTCATGTACTGCAAGAAACAGTGGACGTGTTGTCATAACTTGTGAAATATGTCTTTATTGATGAATTTATACATATTATTTAGAGACGATATGAACGTTAAATAAAACACATCTAGTTTTTATTAATACATTTTTAAATTATGTAAAAAATATGATATAGGTAGCCAGATCTATATTACGTGTATGTGTTGATACATTTTGAATACATTTTTTTAATCTCTTTTTTGAGTATTATTATTTCCCCACTTTCATAATACTAGTAAGTAATATTGACAATTTTAAAATCTATTGTGCCTCGTTGCTGCGAGTTATGTTAATTTTCTTTCGATAACTCGATAAAGTTCTTTATTATACATACCGTGGATATCAAGTATAATTATTGTTATTTAATATAAAGCCTTATATATTAAAAGGGTTAGTATAACTTGCCTTAATGTTTTTTCTTTTTTATCGTTTTTGATAAATGATCGCCAAAAAAGTATAAATATGGTATTTAATTACAAAAGACGCGTCCGTAAGTACATTTTATAGTAAATTAAATTAAATTAACAAAATTATTGAACACGTAGGTCCGGTTTTTCATATATTTTATTTAGTCCGCTGTTATATCATTATGAACCAATTATTGTTAATAGAATGATGTCCAAGAAAATCATACAGTCGGGTACATTTTTTTAGATGAGAAAAAAGTCGGGGCAATAACTTGTACGTAATAAATTTTCCCAATTCAGCGGCCGTTTTGATGGGTCCGCTGTTTCAGCATGCTTAATGTCAACGGGCATGTACTAGGTAGCATATATCTCTGTTTCCATATTATTGTACTAGGTACTACTTTTTCGGACATTAACTTGTGCTTTTTAAATAAAAAAACCCCTTGGCGTAAGAAAAAAAGTTACCAAAACAAGTAATTTAGCGTTTCTAGCAAGTTTTAATTACAAAAGTTAAGTACCTACCTATCTTGGGTTAAGTGTAAGAATAGTACTTTGTACTAAATTTCGCCCATAATAAAGACGTTTATTATTATTATTATTATCTACATGATACTACTAGAGCTGTTTTTCATTACTAATCACTCAAGCCGTTTTCATTAATATCAATTGTCGAGATTTCCACACAAGGTAGGTTTTCGAATTATTTTGTGTAAAAGGTTAATTAGAGATATTTCATAAATTATTACGAAATAATTATCTGTATTTACTTATTATACATATCTAGCAACTTCTTTGTAGAGGTTTTCTTTTCTAATCAAATGTTGCCCCAATCATTCACATTTTAAAAACAAAGAATTAATAAGCTCGATAGCTCAGTTGTGAAGGCATCCGTTTACAAATGCATAGGTCGGCGGTTCGACACCACACGCAGCCTGGTTTTTTTTCATTGCAAGTGGCAGATACAATTATTACAGGTTTAAAAATAATATTCCTATTGAAGCATGGATTTAAAGCTAGGGCAGACGTTGACGGACAAAAAGTGTGGTTATGTTGTGCGGAGATCAATACGGGGGCTCGGAGTCCTAGTAGCAATGGGGCTCGAAGTTGGGTTATAAGACGACGCATTAAGGGGGTACAACACGGGGGCCCCAGCGGAGCCCTAAGGGGGGCCCTCGGTGGAGCCCTATGGGGCCCCATTTTGGGGGGCGGATTCCCGTCCAAGGTATCGCTATACCTACTGTAGCCAACATCAGTTAATGAGTGGGCATTATATTTAACAATTTGATCAATATTCATTAGTAAGCAGCTAATAGGTGTTTGTATTTGTCCAAATGTCAATTAAAATATATTCGTCATATGTTCGTTCAATTTGATATTCAGTAATTTATACTATGATTCCTATATTTCATATAAGACCTGTACTGATCGCACTCCACAAGGAAAGTTTTTTGATTAATACAAATCTAAATTGAAAATTTTAGGTTTAAAGAACCGGATAGTTGTTTAAAGTGATTTTGAGTTTTTCATAAAAAATGCCGCAACATATCCTTCTTTATATGTCTAATAAAACAAAGATAACTATAGTGAGACACCAGGATTACTGTACAGGATGTTTCTAAATTGCTATGTTAAAAAGGACAGACAAAAATAAAAAGAAAAGTTTATATAACATATCAACGAAAATGCTTCCTAATGGAGTCAGGGCCATTTGAAACAGGATGTCAAAAAAGCAGTTTTTATTTAGTATAGGTATCAGAAATCCCTCAAGCTAGGATTATGAAATTTGGTATGTCATTTGTAGTTAATATGTTATTATTTGAACGTAGTGAAAAATCCACTTTCATAAACAGTTCAGAACAATTTTTTTGTTTAATACTGTCTTAGTCTCGTTTTTGATAACATCTGAATACTGTTATACTATACTGTCCACTAATAACTTTTGCAAAAATTGTCTGAGAGTAGATTTTTATCCATAGTATATCATATCCCAGCAAATACAATCACGTCTAAATAACGTCAATATTAGGTCATCTTTATGATGTATTACGTTTATGATTACGTATATATGGCGTCCACATGACGGGCCTAAGTCACATCCTAAAGACTTCACTGTATGACGCTAAATGACATCAAGATATGACATTATACGACGTCATGCAATGACATTAAATTACGGAATATCAATTTAAATGACATGTACACGACGTCACGAGAACGTTACTACTGACCTAATGTTACGTAGATACGACGTCAATTTATTCCTGAAGAGGGTTGGAACCTTTGGCGTAACACTTGCACAGAAGTAGTTTCCACAAACACCTAAACACTATAAACTTCACTTCAACACATTTCGACAATCATCCAGAGATGATAAAAACTAAGGGTGAGCTTTAATCATTTTCAGATGATGACAGCGTAGTTGTTGAAACCTGCATCGAATGTAATATAATGTATTTCAATGTTAGTGGATATTACTTCAGTACACGTCAATTTATAACACTGGTGTCAGACGAGTGGGAATGTCAGTGTGAAAGAACTACGGATTTTTATTACCAACATAAAAATAAAATTAATAGAAATAAACAAATACACCATGAGGACCTGATAGAAGTGGTGATATTTAGCAAAATGTTAAAACTGTCTAAAAAGCTAGGTTTCTGTTCTTCATCATTGGCCCAAGTATATTATCTATTAACTGTAACTTTTCATACCATAGCAATACTACTAACGGAAGTTAATAATACAACAGTTTTTTTTGGTTATCTATAAGTTTATTTTTAGACAGTCTAAAATAACATCTATAATGCTATACAGAAAATAAATTACATCAATATATATCTTAGGAGCTTTTTTAAAATTGTTTTGATCTTTATACGGTGAGCAAAACACTTAAATTTTTCGTGGAGTTAACCAAGGTGTACATATAGCCAAGCCACCCCACAGAGGGGTATATTCACGGAAAAGCTGGTCAAAACCCCACATTTTAAAATCGGCAATTCAAATCTTTTGACCCATAAATCTGAAGAAAACTACCTGACTACTAATTATCGCTAATTTGCAGGGGACAGGGCTGCTACGTACTGATCCATATCAATCGACAGTTGAGTGTTGTTGAGGTAACAGTTTCTTATAGATTATTTTCATATATTTACACTTAAAAATAAACAGACTTTAAAGTGCCCCAATAAAATGAATCCTGTACCTGGAGGTAAATACTATATTATACTAAAATGTCCTTTATAGTAATGTAATTTATTGGTAAACTTTTAAAAGTTTAATTGAACATTCGCAAGATGTGGCAATTCTCGTGATATATTTTTCACTGCTTGGAACAAAAGTTACCGATCGACCGAAACCCGGTTTTGGTAGCAGTAATGATGGAAATAGAGCCCGCCGTTTTTTTGAAAATTCTGAACTTTCATCCACCATTACAGGAATAGACACAGAGGTTATAAAAAGATTTAAAGTAATTTTACAAACAATATCACGTGGATACAGTATAAATATACAAATGTTTGAAAACTATGCTTTGACAACAGCCAGATTATTTGCAGAAAAATATTCCTAGTATAGTATGCCAACAACTATACACAAGATTCTAATACACAACTCTTCTGTAATAGCGTCTACAATACTGTCAGTTAGGTAGCTTTCGGAAGAGGCCCAAGACGCATAAAATAAACACATAAGGAAATATCGTGAGGGATATTTACGAAAATGCTCACTCGAAAAGACCTTAGAAGATGTCTTTAATCGACTTTTATTGTGCTCAGATCCTTTCATATCAAGTCTTCGAACACTCCCAAGGAGAAAAGCAAAACCGTTCGACAAGGCAGTTGTGGCCTTGCTATTATCTGCAGAAACTGTAATAGGTAGAGTTATTTCAAAACCTTATGAGCTTTGACCTTCATATGCGCAGAGGCATAACTCCACTTATACCGTGGAATAAGCTCCGGCCTTTGCACATTTCACGGCTCATAAGATTTTGAAACACCTTCTACAGCAAGCAACGAAGATTCTGAAGAAGAAACTGCTAGTGACTCTGACGAAGACTCTGAAGAATATCTTTCTGACTAAAATATTTTGCAGAATCCCTGTCAAAGATTTTTTATTTATAAATATTGACATATATAAATATATAAATTTTATAAACTAGATTTTTTTTAATCGTCAGACATTTAACAAGTATTATGCATTTTATAAGAATCCGAAGTTTTAGAATTTTACTCAGCTAAGTTTTGAAATTTTACTCGGTTCTTTCAATTTCCATGCCTTAAGAATCACCCTATTTCATTATTTTTTTCTTTAATTCGTGGCACGAATTTTATAAGAATCAGAATTTTGCTCAGTTCTTTCTATTTCCACCTCCTAAAAACCACCCTATTTAATCAAAAAAGATTTTTTCACTATTTTTTCGTCAATTTCGGGTCGAATTCTATAACAATCGGAGATTTCAGAATTTTACAAAGTTCAATTCCCACCCCCCTAAAAACAACTCTATTTCATCGAAGGAATTTTTTTTCATTAATTCGCGAGTCGAGTTCTATAAGAAGCCGAAATTTCAGAATTTTATTAATGTTATTCAATTTCCATCCCCTAAAACAACTCTATTTTATCAAAGGGATTTTTTTCCACTATTTTTGCCGTAATGACGAGTTCATTTTGGACCAGTTTTATCAGTTTAAGAGTTTTGGCCAGCTTTTCGGGGATTTCGCCCCACTGTGCCTCCCAATCTGTGAATTCTGCAACAACGTAGGCCATGTCAGTGATCTTGACTTAAACAAAATAAATAAATAACGCGGCGTCTCGTTTGATTGGACATCAAAATAAATGCAACGGACGAAATGTAAATTATCTTACCTGCAAACCACAAATTACAAAACAATCCACGAGCCATCACACCATTGCCCCAAATACACATACACAAATTACAAGTTTCGATTCCTACTGCAATATTTAATAATTTCATGCCATGACAAGATCAAACGATCCATACACAAAACAAAATCCACATGAACGCTTATAGAACATAAAAATGACCACTGCCGTTGATTTGCGCATGATCACTAAACACCAAAGTCGTAATAGTATCCATCGTTGCAAGATTGGGCGAGTTATTACAATTATTATTATTACATTTTCTATGTTTATAATAAAACGGTGTCTTCTTGATATTTGAATATTGAAGGCTTAATTATTTTTTCTTTTTGTGTCAGTTACATCATATAAATTTATTTAAAAATCATTCATAAGTATATTTTTATACTTTGGCAACCATGTCATAATTTTGTTATTGGTCTAATTAAATTATTAGAATTAGAAATGTTGGTCGCAGGAAGTTCATGCTGCGTTTTCATCAGAAATTAGAAATCAGATGGTATTTATTATAATCAGTAGACAGGGTGATCATACAATGATTAAAATTTGTTTTTAAAGAATGATTCGTTGTAGTATGATTACAAAATAACGTCTCATGACGTTATTTTAAAGACGTATCTAAATAACGAGTAAATATGACGTCAATATAACGTCAGAGGGCAGCCGTCGTATCTTCGTGAAAAAAATTATGTCGTGGTGACGTTACTTTATAAGCATGTGTCGTCGATGAAATATGACCAAAAAAGTACGTTAGGGCGCCGTAATTTTTCATCAGTTGGTTTGCTGGGATCCAGTCATCATTTCCGCTAAATCTGAGTTCAAATTTGTTTGCCTGTCATTGTCAGTAATACACACACGTTTTATGACTCTCTAAGGAAGTTTGTCTCTTAATATTTGCTTTGACGTTGCACCAAAGCACTTTTTTTACAGCTTGCGCCAGTAATTGCAACTTGGGGAAATCACTAATCTACAAGTTCACTTTATCCTTTAAAGCAATTGAACGAGACATTTTAAAAAAGTTAAGCTCCGTTGACTTTAATTTCGCACTGTTTACGTATCTGCGTGTTATTCATGTAAACGTTTTATAAATACTACGTATTTACAGTGTGTGTATATTCATCTTCAACATGGTGCAGTGGGTGTAAACGTGATAGCCAGGCCACACGATCCGCCTATATGCATTGCAATGGGACACTAAACAATAACGAGCAATTTTCCATCGGAATGATTTGTTCTGAAATAAGCCCATAGATAATAATATAATAATCTAACGGATTTAGATCATCTGATAGAGCAGGCCACGATGTAGGTGCACCCGGCCTATCTATCGATTGGGGTGGGATGGAGTACCATTCGTGCATAACATGAACTTGTAGAATCTGCCCACGAAGTTAAAGCAATTTTGAAACGCCCCTAGTGATATTTGAGTCAGAAACTAAAATGTAATTATTTTTGACATTCTACATTTTACGAATGAATATTTGTGGTCATTAAATAATTAAATGGAAACAATTTTAGTGCGTATATTAACCTGATTTGAAATTGTACAATAATTTTAAGTGGCACTTACAAATATTGATAAAAGCCATCATAAAATTTACGTTCTTTCATGTTTATTTGAGGTTTATGGTGTATTTCATTACCTATTTCTGGTTAACCATACGTCGAGTGTAGCATCTCTTGGAACATGTTTTATATTTAGAATAGGTTTATGAATCAATTAATCTTTGCTAATCCACTTAGGATTCACATGCTGATTACATAACAAAAACCAAAAATTAATTAATGATGTCAATGTCAGAAAATTAACAAAACTATGAAACTATTTATTAGTTTCAAGTTTTTGTATTTTGTGTCATTTTGTTTGGTAACTAAACATTGAGAAGTCGCACTAGGGGTAGCGATTCGGCAGGATATAATCAAACATATTAATATACAGTGTGTACACGGATTGAATCCGAAAGAGGAAAAATCTTTATTGTCAACCTGCTGTAAAAATTCATCTTTGTACTCAATTTTCTGTGTTGAAAATACCACTTTGCCGCAAAATCAAAATCGTGTGGTGAAGTATTTTACAAATTATAGATTAAAAAAATATGGCGTCGACTAACAACGTAGTTGGTTTGCTATTAAAGTTATTAAGGTATTAATGTCCAAGAGCTTATAACGAATTTTCGATAAGTGTTTGATTCAACTTGCAATTTTGTACGGTAGTACCTTTACGATAGATAAATAGGGAACCGAAGCTTTGGCTGACTTTTTTGGAACATGAGTTACTACGCATGGAAAAAATTTCCATAAAAATATTTACCAAAAAAAAAGTGTTTGAATCGCGACCAAATTAAAATTCTATAAAAATTAAGTCAACGCGCTCGCTCATACTTATTCTTGCTCGTAACTTCAACTCACGTAATATTTGTTTTCACGCTTGGCAATTATTAAACATCGACGAAATCATCTGGTTCTTTGCAAGTATTTTTAAATATATCTAATTAAAACGCTGTTAAAATTTCCCCGTGATCAAACACTTTTTCCATTTTTTCGAAATACAATTTTGGGGTGATCTGCTCTATGTCAGCACCACCCAAATCATCTAGGGGTGTTTATTTTTATGTTCAAAATTAACTTAATTTTTATATAATTTTAATTTGGTCGCGGAATCAAACTTTTTCATTTGGAAAATATTTTTATGCAAATTTTTTCCATGTCCCAAAAAAAGTCATCCAAAGCTTCGGTTCTCTATTTGTCTATCGTAAAGGCTGTCGTAAAGGTACTACCGTACAAAATTGCAAGTTAAATCAAACAGTTACCGAAAATACGTTATGAGCTCTCCGACTATTAAGGGTGCTATAAGGATAATAACGCACCGAGGTCGATGTACTTCACGAGGGCCTCCGGCTCGAGGAAATGTACATCGACCGTGGCCTTCAACGAGTAATGTCCTACTAGTCTGTTATTTAATTCGAAAATTCTTTGACATTTACCATTGATTAATTTGACAAAGTAAACTGGTGTTCGTGTTGTGAAGAAATTTCAAAACGGATTAAATAAATATCCGGATATTAAAAGCCACGTGGCCTTAAAGAGTGATTAGTAATTGAAGTGCAAGTGATTGATCAATATTTTGCAGATGCGATTATTACATTTTCAAATTACACCTCGATATTGGTAGTAAAACGTAAAAATTTATCAGAGGATGCTATAGATGTGTATGCCGAGAACTACAAACAACCATTCATGGACAAAAAATAAGTAAGTCGTTGTAGTTAGTTGTACTTATATTAAATGGCTGTGGTAACCTAGCCCGCTTCTGGAAATCGCACATCCAACCGTCTTTACTAATCAGCTTGATGGAACTAGTACCATAGGATACGTAGAATAGCGTATAGTACTAATAACACGAAAGTTTTTAAATAAACGCAAAGTACACGTTTCTCCAACTAATAAAATAAATTGATACACTTAAAATTAATATGTTACAACAACTCTGTCTAGGAATTCGACTTTGAATTTAGGTCACAAGATAGCATTCTCGCCCTGGAACTTAAAAGTTGAATTTAAAATTAGAAAAAATATGCAGAATACAGCGTTAGGTGTATTAATAGTCAGTTATTGCTGTTAAAGATTGCGACAGATGAAAGAGATCACGATTATAAGGTGAGCAGGAAGACTCTAACCGCTAAAATATTAATATAATGTTAAATTATTTTAATTGTGGAAATAAGTAGATGATAATAGGTCAAATACAGGGTATTTCAGAAAACATGTAACATTTTACAGTGCAAGCAATCAGATAAAATTTACTTTTTTATTAGTAAAATGTTTAAATTTTTACAATTTACAAAAAAATTATAAAATTAACCAAAATTTCAAATGTCTGGTTCCAGTGTCCTTGTATTATTTAAATCAAAATTTTCGAATACCAAAAAAAAACGGGGTGATAATTTTTTTCCTGATCACTAAAAAAAATAGTTTGCAAAGATTTTACTGATGGTCTAGAAGGAATCTGGGGAGGCATATTGGTGGGTGGACTTGCTGGATTCGGTGTGGGTGACACATTGTTAACATGGGTATAATCCTATTTAACTGACAAGCACCAGTATGTAGAAGTGCACGGATTCTCCTCTAATCCTTCAACTATTACATAGGGGGTACCCTAAGGATCACATCTGGAGCCCTTAATATAATATATGAATGAGATGCATCAGTGTTTTAAACATTCATAATCTTTAGGTTATGTAGATGATTATTTTAAATTACTTTTACAAATTCAAGAACCTGCAGACTGCCAAAGCTTCAAGCAGACCTGATTAGATTTAAAGAATTCAGCAGCAATGATAATCTTTTTATTAATATGAATAAATGCGAAACAATAACTTTTACCAATAATAAAGTTCCTATTGTTATCCAGTACATTATAAATGACACAATTCTAAAACGTACCAATAAAGAGTAACATTTGATAGAAAAAATGTTGTTCGATATGCATATCAATATGTTAGTAGCTACTACATTGAGAATGCTTGGATTTGATTTAAGACAATTAAAGTGCTTTTCTAATTTCAAAGCCATGTTGATTTTATACTACTCTTTCACATTTAATAAAATATATTCTACAAATTTTCAGATTATATTATTATTTAAACAAGAAATTATATAATGAAACGAATTTAAACTGTTAAGCTTAACAATAAACATTTGGTTTATTTACACCTGCCAGCTCATCCTTTATCGAAAGTAATTGTTTCATTGTGTTGTATCAAGGAATCTTTGATAATGACATCACCAAATATTTATTCTGTTAATGTTATTGTTGTAAGTATTTTTTATGTTCACAAAGGTTTGTGATTTTTTATGCAATTTTAAAAGATTTTCAAGGATTAACAAATCTCTCGTATAAATGGAGACTGAAATGTGAATAGTTGAACGAGAAATATTACATCATATTATACATATGAGTCCCCTAAATGCAAAAAAAAAATTCCAGAAATGAGTTAAATACACCATTATTGCTTTGATCTGATATATGTATTTTTGTAAATATTTTGCGGTATTCGAGGAAGACGCCTTCTGAAATTATTTCAGAAGGATCGATAAATTATTCTATGACCTTTTCAAATAACTATACATGGTGTCCAACCGGGGAGCTTACCCGATCCATATCAAAAAGTACTGATAGAATTTTTGTGAAACTTCGTATGTATAGTAACAGGGTATGATCTTTCCAACTAAAATATTTTGTATTTCTTCTGACAATTTATTGGCGTGGCCGTCTTAGTTAGAATTAGTTAAAAAAAATTCTTACAAAATAAGTGGATTTTCTGAATTTTTGTGAATATCGTAAAAACTATCGTGATTAGATATAAGAAAGCAAACATAAATTTCCATGTCCATAGTCGCCGAATTTTATAAAATAAAAATTTTTGACGGTTTCCATTTAAAAAATTGAAGATATTTGATTTTTTGAATTAAAAGTTTTTACCACTCTTGTGCTCGCCCTGTATAATATTGAGGAGTTTTTGATTATTAGTTAATAACCTACGTCGTAAGTTATAACGTTTACAACCAGAAATATTTAATTTCTTCCGTGAGTTATTCACAGGAAGAATTTCTTTAGGTCCCTATGTTCGCTGCGTGTGTCTTATTCTATCTCATTTCATCCTAGTTCGCAGCCATCGCTCGTATTCTTTTTCTAACTGGCCACACTTGACGCTATACATAGAGTGTAGTATATACAATGTGTAAACTGGAAAATGCAGGCAAATGTTAACAAAGATCGATTAAACAAACGAGATGGACATAACAATAATCGTGGAGTTACGATGTGGGAGTGTATCGTAGATGGCTGGTGACTCACAGACTGCAGCGGTAATTTCCTTAAATTCTACCCGCTCCGCTCATTTCAAAAAATGATATTCTTTATTAAAATTTCACATTCTGGAAAAACAATGGTTTATACGCGCGAAGAAGAGTATCAAATTATGCATCACAACGGCATATCAGAACGTCAAATATAAATATATTTGCAAATATGTTTCCAAATAGATCGACACCAACTAGAAGTACAATTCAAAATGTATATCTCACTCCGACTAAAGATAGGAGGGAACAAAGCCATAACAAATATTTTCTACCAATGACGTCACCGTGACGTTATTGGAACATCAAAATTTTGATTGGCTACAACCAGATGAAGCACTTGTTTAGAGACGAATCACCACCCACCCCATCAAACCACAGCCTGGGCTTGCAATCGCTGGGCGTGTCTCATTTCATTCTAATTCCCAGCCATCGCTTGTATTCTTTTTCTAACTGGCCGAAGAGTTCATTAAACGTACTGTATATTGTGTAAGCTCTCAGCAGGACACCTATCATAGGACTAAAACTTTCATACTCATGATGAGTTATGACCACCCATGATTTGTCAATATGTACAACAAAATGCCTAGTTCTTACCTGTTTTTTGCTTTTAGGTGCACTGTAGTAAGAAATTGTATCAATTCGTTCAGTATTTCAGGTGTGCAAACAATTTTTCGATACTAACTTGGGGATTCCCCTCTATTTAATCAGCAATTATGGAATGTGCAGGTGCACTAAAGTAAGAAATTTTAACAATTCGTTCGGTATCTCAGTTGTGCAAATAATTTCTTGATACTAACTTGGTGGTTCCCCTCTATTTATTCAGCAATTATGGAATGTATAAATAGCAACCCTGTTTGCATTTTAACAATATATACAAATATTATGGCCTTGTATTGTCTTAACGAGTAAAATATAAAATAAACAATCAGCGGCCGACTTTATTTACATCAACAAACGAAATGTTTGTTCTCGAGTTAACAATATTTTCAAAAGCTGTTACTTCACTAATTAGTAATTACATATTAAGGAATTGTTATGGCATGGACAAATATTTATTCTTGTAATATTTTTGTTAAATAGTCTTTAATTGTGTATAATCTATATTTCGTACTATTTATAATAATAACAATAAATTTCTCTTAGTTTTTCCATGCAACATATAAAGAGAAGTAAATTAATATTACATAGGCTGGCGTTTTTCGGCGAATGCCCCTCTTATAGCATGAAATCAACCTTACACGACAGCAGACGTGGAAATTATTTATTACTAAATAAAGAAAGAAATAAGAATAAAAATAATGCCTTTATTATAGGTATCTTTTAAACGAAACAAGGTGAGATAATAGTTATTTACGTAGCCAGTTATAAAAAGACTAATTTTATTTGACGAATGCAATATTTGCCAAAACGAGCGAGCGAACCGAGCGAGTTTTGCAAATTACATGAGTCAAGTAAAATTACTTTTCATAACGTGTTAAGTACAAAATTTTATCTAATTCCGCTTTAAAATAGGAAAATGATAATAATCAGTTACGTAAAAATTCATGACATTACTCAGTTATATAATGGGACTGAGTTATGAAAAATGTGACGTTTCTTAACGTCAAAAATGCATTTAAAACTTGACAATTCATAACGGGGTTAGAAAAAAAAGCTAATCGCAGAGCAACAATTTCATCACTCTTCAACAATTTCTTGTGCATGTAACATATTTTTTGTAACGCCATATCCTAAAATGACATTTATTGGACAGTTGCAATGAATCAAAATAATGTCATTATTGACAAGTGAAAAATAAAGAAAAAAGTGTGAAATAAAGAAATTTTATTTCACAGTGTGAAATAAAACTTAATAGTCAACAGACAACAATTTAAAACATTTATTAATTATTAACAAATTTCATGAACAATTTCATTCATAATTTCACGAGAATTTATATGAATAGTACTGTTACTAAGATTATTTGTATTTACTTCTGGAATTATAGGTTCAGATGTGCGAAAAATATTTTATTCATTTATATTAATATGGTGGTTGGTCTGATTTTCACCAACGACTACATCAGCAGACAGCATTTCTGTAGTAATGTTTGAAAATATCTGTTTTGAAATTTCCTTTTTTGTTCTGGATGCTATCTTCTATATATCCCTCAGCAACTGTTGAGGATTCCCATCCCCCCATGACGTTTTAAGGTGAGAATATCAGCTCCAGAACCAGCTAATAGTGATGCCGAATATCTCCTAAATCTGTGACCCGTATATTGCTCAGGATTAGATAAGTATTTAGCTGGTATTTTTGAAAACGTATTAATACCAACTCGTTGGACCGTACATTTTTCTCCTCGATATTGAAGAAAAATCCCTTTGTGATTCACATGAATAGGGAGAATAATTGCAAATTTATCAGAAATATTTAGTGGATTTATTCCATTAAATGTCTCACCAATTACTGTAAAAATCCTTTCAATGTGGGTCTTCGAATCAGGTACTTTAACAACCAGCATGCAGTCTTTTCTCACAATATCATCAATGGTCATATTGTAGAGTTCCTCTCGACGACAAGCGCCAGTCAAGCCCATTATTAATACAACTATCAACATTAAAAACTTTTCATCTGGTGCTTCTAGTAAAAAACGTTCGACATCTGCTCTGTCAAAAACTTTAGATTTCTTAGCCCTGTACCCAGTGGATTGTCTTTTCAAAGAAGCTTTTACATTTTGATAATTGGATACATCTACATTATTATTTACATTCAAAACTGCTTTAAGCATCGAAAACTTGAACCAGAGACTTGAACATTTTAAAGTTTTTGCTTTTTCAGATAGATAAGTCAAAAGAACAGACTCATATATGTTACTCACAGTTTTCTGCTTACACCAGTGCATAAATAAATCATATTGTTTTTCGTACAATTTTCTAGATTTCGCTGGTAATAAATCTAAAGTTACAGCAATTACTCGCTCCCTGATATCCGGAGGAGTATCAGGAATAAAATCTTCCTCACTATCACTCATTTTGTTCCAAATAATAATTATTGTAAAGTAGAATGTGTCAAATGCGACATTTAAATCGCTACCTCCTGATCTCTAACTATTATTGATAATAATTATTACTAATACATTACGCGCTTCTAAAATCATATTTTGACATGTTTTATCAAATTTGGAAGAAGTTAATATTTTTCAAGATATTTGGAATTGAAACACCCCAGCCCTGGGCTGCTTCATCGCGAATAAATTTCCTATAATTTTTACATAAAACTAAATTATTTCCATGCATTTATATCATTAAATTCCAAATTAATTATACATAAAAAGGTTAAACCATTTTTCTTAGAATTTTGGCAGAAAACGTATGCATTCAAACTATAGAGTATAAACTATTCAGCTAGGTAAAAGAACAGACAGTATTCATTTAATATTTTAAAACGTTGACAAAACTGTACAAAATCTTAAAGCATTCTCCAGCCGAGAAGAGATAACATAAACAAACCGACGTAAACACGTAGGGTTGTAAAGTTTTACTAAGAATAGGGTCAAAGGCTAATAAACATAAAGTCATTATATCACTTCTCACCTAAAGCATCTTGAGTTTAATTTCGTGTGTAGAGCACAAGTTAGCGTTTGGCTATCTCCGTCTAGCTTACAGGCTTAGACAACGAACTCACACACGGGAAATCATATAAATACGCGAGATTTCCTACGATCTGGGTCACATCTCTGACAGCCCCAAGCTATACGCTTTGGTTCTAAGGAATCGGGTACGAAGAGATTGTCCAGTTCTCCGTGGCAGAGTCGTGCCACATCTTTGACAACCCCCAAGCGTTACGCTTTGGTTCTAAGGAACCGGGTACGAAGAGATTGTCCAGTTCTCCGTGGCAGAGTCGTGCCACATCTCTGACAACCCCCTAGCGTTACGATTTGGTTCTAAGGAATCGGGTACGAAGAGATTGTACGACTCTCTGTAATATAGTTGTGCTCCAGGTCAACTCTCTGATAGCCCCAAGCTTACGCTTTGGTTCTACGGGATCGGGAAATAAGAGAGTGGCCCTGTCTCGGATTTATAACCAGCCACCAGCATTGGGAGCCGCGCTTCATTAGCGTATAATAGCCACCGATGCCGCCATCAACATGGATGCGAGTAACTCAGGTGTTACTCCAGAATCCGCGGGAGTGGGCCCCGCGGAACTCTCCGTGTATACCAGAATTGCTAAGGACGGCATTTAAATAATTTGTTATACTACGTTGCCATTTTCGACGTACTCGAGCTCACTAAAAATCATTAGACTAATTCAATTTCTTTGTTCCGAGTCAAATGGTAACGCTAATCAAAGTACGACTCCATATGCTTGGGTTTCGCGGTTTTTAACAATATTTGACCGGTGGTACCAAATGATTTCCAGATAGGGTTTTTCTGTTATGATGCACTGCTCATTACATATTTATTAATAATTAGTACAGTGTATATTAACTCCGATAGGACCAGTAATAGTAGTTGGAACTTTCATTCATTTTTCCAAATCAAGTTAGGTCAAAATAAGATAATGTCCAAAATAATTAGTGTCCAGTTGAATCTGTTATATCTGTAACTTTATCAAATTTCACTACCCGTATGGGGATCAGAGTGTAACTATCAGATATGCACGGTTAGGCGCCCACAACAAAAACGTGCAGTTCACCTCACCCGCTGAGTTGTCTGACCACGGACCTTATTGTCTCTCGACAGAGGGTCCGGGGCCAGATGACCAGTGTATATCGCTTAATGATTCATGGCTTCGCTTCCATAAGCGTGCCGAAATACCAGCGACGCCTGCCAAACCCTTTAACAAATCTACGGGGTAGTTCGTTTTATGTTGGTTTAAACCTTAATTGGTGGCATGCATTCGACACACCCAAAACAATACGGGCAGTTGCTCGTCATATGTCGGAGTTTCGCATATGCATCAAATCTTCGTTGGCCAGCGTCAGTTGTATTTATGGTACTGTTTTATGGTAGCACGAGCCCGCGAATTAAATAACAAGGCATGTTTGTCGGTCTCTGCCCGGCTCATGTAACAGCGGACACTCTGGTGCCACATACAAGGGATGTTTCTCTTGCACCCATATGTAGAGTTCTACATATGTCATTTAAACTACGAAACGGAAGTTTCCGCACATGTAACCAGGTTTGGTTACATTGCAGGTTCAACTAGCTAAATATCAATGTATTTCTGGTGGACCGTTGTCCACCGTACATGTAACAAGGTTGTGTTCATGTCATGTTCTGTAATATATTTCTTATAGACAGTTGTCTAAGTATGGAAATAAAAGGTGTGAAAACGTTATTTGAGTTTACTTGAAGGTACAAAAGTGAATTCTAAGCAAATTAGTAATAATAAACTTAAAGTTGAATCTTATATTAAGTACCCTTTTAAAACAGATATCAGTGCAGTGCAGGTTAAGTATATAAATCAAATTAAAGCTAATTAAATCCAATAAATGAAACAAAGTAATACCAAACTTTATAAACGTACCTGGGAAGTGGGAAGTCACAATTACACTACCACTAAAAAACTAGATGATCACGAAAAAGGCCAGTTAATTAATTAAGTATTACCTGTCGCTTCACGACAGGTGAGACTTAGAAAAAGGGGAATAAATTAAATACAAAATAATTGAGGGAGGGTTGGGTTGATACACTAGTGCCGTAACCAGGATAAAATAAACAATAAATGATACGAGGGGGTTGGGCCGTCACAGAATATACCAGACTTTTGACTTACTTTTATCGGATCAGAAAATTCTACGGTTATCTTCGTTGATTAAGCCAAAATGTTAGTAACGATGCCCACAGATCACAGATTATTAAAGAGAAAACTAATACAGGTTAATAAAACTTCAGATATAAACATTGTAAAATGACAATAGTATTTACAACTGTCTAAAAACTTTCTTTTCTATTGAATTAATTCATTTAGTTACATAAAAAATGGCACATTTCAAATATTTGCGTGATTTCAATAAAATCTAAATTACAAATTGTCTCTTTTTCAACCGTATTAAACTGGAACATTGATTTGGTCTGAAGGTTAAAGATAATAAATTCCTGTATAAATCGTATTGATTGTCTGCAGAATGATGTGTCGCCATTACGCATTCATTAGTTTAAAACGAAAACAATGTCTGTAATCTGTCGCGTGCTATTATTGTATCCTTTCTGTGATAAAGTTTTACGAGTTGTTAAGTTTTACACATTACTGGATTTGGAGGATTTTTTATACGTTTATCAGTAAGTATAGGTTCAACGTTAGATTTATCCATGATGAGAGATAATCGATATTTCACCTATAGGTACAGCTGCCGCAACATAAAGGTTTCCAGGTCATTTGTGATTTGAAAGAGAACATGTATACTTTGTTCTGTAACAAATGAAATCTAAAGATAAAGATGGACAATAAATTATTTACCTCCGCATAGTCCGTGCATTCATTTTAATAAATATATATATAGTCCAGCAGTCAAGTTGCGAAAAAAAAATATATAAAATTTTACACTTAATGACAATGTTATAAAACACACGGTAGACGCGGGTTTCATCAACCAAGTTGGCATTATCAAGAGTTAAAACTCAACACTGACATAGTTTTTCACGAAACACCAAATCACCATATACTGCACTCGACGTGCGTTTCGCCGACCAAGTTTGCATCATCTGGAGATGATTAAAACTCAATCTAAAATAAGCTGGCTTTACCGATTAGACGATTTCATATGGAATGACTCTGACGCATTTTCTAGTCTTCTCCAATTATTTCAAACAGCACTTAGAGCACTTAGAGGTGCAAGTCTTTGCAGAACCCTCTACGCAGGAAGTTAAAACAGAAAACAACCAAACAATCCTTCTAAAAAGATCAGAAAAACCATTGTTGCCATGGTTCTGAATTTGTGAAGTAAATAAAAATAGGAAATAAAGTTTTTTCTGTTTTTTTATTGAAGAAATGACAACTATTATGTTTGATAAGTGAAATTTCTTTATATTCGACGTTTAATAACTCAAAAACGGTATATGGTAGGGGTAACATATGGTATATTTTTGAAATCACGAACAAAGGATCACTCCAAAAATGTAATAATATACAGGGTATCCCATTTAAAAAAATATATAATTTTGAGAGCACTTTAACAAAATTCAGTCATAATCACACAACTTTTATTTAAAGCTTTTTTTTCTATAGGCAATAATAACGATGATAAGGGGTGGGTAATTTATAATGAATAATCCTGTACTTAATATCTTTGTACATAATACAATAATATACTCATTAAGGAAACAATAAAACTTCATTTGACATGCATATTTCAAATTTTTATAAGCCTACTGCGTTTTCTGCATTTAATAATATAGTATTGCAAGTAATGGCTAAAAACAAAAGCCAAACATTCAAGTATGTCACATTGCTGAACTCAGAATTTAATGTTCTATCGAAAACTGGTAGAATTATACAGAGTCATGATAAAAATTAGAAAGTTTCTATCACTTTCGTTGAAACCGGAAGTGACATATATTTTTTTTTGTCAAGTAATATCTTTATTCAATTTTTTAAATAAGTTTCATAGCAAGATAAAAAACATAGGTGTTTAATATCCGAATGAAAACAGATGGTTACAAAAAATAAATCAATAATGCACGCGCGACAATGCTGATTTTTCCTTTTAATTCAATCGTATCGCTTTATAGAGCATAATTTCTGCCAAGGATATTATATATAATATATAATAATATAATAATTTATAAATTAATTGCTCGATACTGTTTTCTTTACCTGGTGCAACAGCACAGTATTTCTTTACTTCACTAATGCCAATAACATCCTTCAAATAATGCAATTATTGCATCATATTTTTTTAACTCATTCAGAAGTTCTTTACAACGATGGCAGCGCTTTTAGTTAAATCAAGACCCAACGCACCAAATCGATATTTCAAAAGCAATTATGCCCTAAGGGCGAAAACACAACACAGCGGTGCGACGTCGCATCGCAGAAATCAACGACGTCGTAGAAATTTGCGATGCGACGTCGCTTAGTACAAATCCTGGGCGAAACCACAACACTGCGGTGCGACGACGCATCGCAAATTTCCACGACGTCGTTGATTTCTGCGATGCGACATCGCACCGCAGTGTTGTGTTTTTACTTATGAGATCGGGAATGATTATCTCAAGCAACGCACGCGCAAATCACGGAAGTCTGGTGGTCCTTTATACGCGACTTAGTCTGCTGTGCCAACAGGTTGCGTGTGTACAAGATTTGGTACATTATTTGGTTTTTATATTTAATTATAACACGCCATACATACATCAAACGTGTCGCTTCTGGTATAGGTCTTCTGTGGCCGTGCAATGAACGTTCATCGCATCGCATTGCGGTGCGACTTCGTTTTTGCGATGCGTCGTCGCATCGCAGTGTTGTGGCCTGCAACAGCCGTATTGTGCGGTCCACATCTTACTAGAACCGCCTTCTCTGCGATGCCGTGGCGATGAAGTTTTAACGTTGCGTCATCGCATCGCATCGCCGTGCGACGTCGTTTTTTGCAATGCGACGTCGCACCGCTGTGTTGTGTTTTCTCCCTAATGTATAGTTTATATCAAACTTATTTGCAGCGTAAAAAACCTCGGCTTCTTTGACTGCGGTAAAAGGATTAAAGAAGCCGACGTTTTTTAAATTGCAAATAAGTTTGAAATAAAGTGTAACAATTAAATTCATTTTTCATAAATACACTTCAGTTAACGAATATACGGAGTTCACCTGAATATTTACATTAAAAATCTGGTGAAAATTTAACCACAACAGTATATACTAGGTATTTTATGTTATTTTACAGATAGTACATACATATAAATAAATGAAAAGATGTTAAGGTAGATATGCATTAGTTTATTTGGAAACAATAATTGTTACAAACTGATTGGGTACAAATCATTCAAATTATTTCTATTCATCTGGAATTTATTTTCAGCTATCTACATTAGATATTTTAGCATGCTACAATTCAGAGCAGTGGATGTCAAATAGTTAATATTCCACATTTCAACCTATCAGCTTGACAAGAGAACGTTTGAAAATCTGGGTCACATGTTATAGTATGTATACAGAAGGATTTTTACATAAATAAATACGTATATTTTGCCTAACGCAGTTGCTCGGTTAGCGAATGATTGATTGCTTACACAACAAGAATAAAAAAAATCTTATTTCCAAAAATATCTCGACAATTTTAGGGTATTTTGGGACATATTCTAATTGTTCCCTCAATATTCTTATGAAAATATGCTCTATAGTCTATATGATTTAAAATAAAAATCTTATTTTAAATGTGTGGGTGAATATTACACCTGTATACCAGACGTGGAAACACTGACTATTGCATCACACAAAATTTCTTTCCATAAAAAATCACCTGTATATAATTTCACAGTAATTTTTATTAAAGTACCATTACATTTAAAAGAACTAAACGTTATATCAAATTTAAAAAACAAACAAACCTTTTTTTTATCGAGAAAGCTTTTTATTCAACTCGGGAATATTTAGATACCAAATTATAATTCTGAAGGCAGTGTTCATCTTTTATATCCTGTGACAATTACATTTTGTAATGTATGTTTAAATGTATATATTTGTTTATGTGAATGTGACTATTTATGTCTGTTTTTATTATTTTTATTAATACATAAACATTTCTGACGTGCCATATGTGCTTAATGAGGGCTAACGTTTTCAGACTCACCAGTTGGCGCCACTGGTCGAGTAAGGTCGTGTCAAAAGTTATTGTTAGACGCGGGAAAAGTTTATAGTGTTTTATTATAATTATTTCGTACACCAGCAAATAAAAAACCTTGTTAATTGTGCCTCAGTGTTATGCAGTTCCATTTTGTTCGGAAATAAAAGACAGACATATCCGAGAGACAAAACTCGCCTAAAACAGTGGTTGATAGAGATAATTTTACTCCTTCGAAACATTCTTGTGTTTGTAAGAAACATTTGAGTCCTGATGATTATGCGTTACCAAAGGAGTCTACTACAGAAAATCGTGAGTAATAAGCATGAACACTCGTTGTTTTTATCATTCTCATTCTTGATATAACCTAACTTTAATGACATGAGACACTTCTGATAAGTACAATAATTTCCCTACTGAGCAAGTAAATTACTACTTTCCCCTTCTGCCATCATTGTGTCTTTCAGCTAATTTTTATAAAAATTACTAAAAACTAGCGTTAAAAAGCCATAGTAAACATTAACGTTCAGTGACATTGACCTTTCCGTACACTAACGCCTCTCGTGGTGAATTCAAGCGCGGTAGCCCTCATTGTATTTTGAATGGTAAATAAAGATTATTATTATGATCATAGTAGGTGGGATACTCTATTTTCCCACGTCAAGATATAATTTCTGATTGTCCAATATTAAAAAAAAAAAGAAACACAAAATCGTACACGGGTATTCACGAAAGATTTTATCCCCCTCAACTTATCTTCATTTTTTTCATTAAAGGGGTATGAATAATAAGGAATTTTGACTTTAAGCGCAAACAGGAATTAAATTACTTGATAAATGTCAAACATATTGACAATGTTGTTACAAAACAACGAACCGTTTTCCTTGGCAAACTTGGTCTTGTGCAAAATTCAAAACATTTCATTAAATTAATCATATTGTGCAAACGGTTGGAGCAAATATATAGGGTGAGGCAATAGTGCGTCGGACTTCGATATCTTCGAATATACAGGGCAAGCCAAGACGAAATTACAGGATCAAGTGACAATCTCTCAACCACATGGATGTAATGAATTTTTTTGTTGAAATAATGCTATCTGCAGATGCATATTTAAAAAAATCACCAAAGTCACAATTATGGGTTTTAAGAAAAACTTATGTGAATACTAGTTACGAGACATCTAATTAATGTTTTTGAAAAATTTTTATTTCCAAAAAATGTACAGGGTGGCCAAAGATTATTTTTCAATTAAGAACTTCATAAATTGAATTTTTTCAATTTTTTCAAATATAACACCCTGCATATTTTTCAACGATGTGATGTAGAAATGAAAAACGAACATTTTTTGTAAGTACTTCCCTATGACTAATTGCAACCATTTTCGTTTTATTCAGCAATAAGTACAAAATTCAAGAATAAACTTAAAACATAGAAGTTTTTTCAAATAATTCATTAGAAAAAATTATAATAAGTGCTCCTCCACATATTGCTCATTTCGATTGACAAACGTCTCTATGCGTTTTTGAAATGAGGTCATTTAGTGGGATCATTTCTTCCAATCCATTAAAGTGGGTAAATAGTATTTAACTGAGCCCCTACTGTAATAGTTTTTTTGTAATTTTTTTTTGCTGTTTTCGTATTTCGTTATACATCGGGAAGAATCGTCGATTTCAAAGAGCTAAAAATACACAGGGTGTTTTATTTAAAACGCCAGTTTGGTTTGTATCTCCAAAATTTTTCGTGAATACCCTGTACAGTCCTCTAGAGATTAGCCGTGAAATCGCATACATTGGATAATATTTACAAGACATAAAGTTGAATTAACCGTGAACGACAACGTTGTCTGCAATCAAGGACCACCCTGTACGTAGCCGGACTACCTCTCCACAATTTCTACCTCTTTTCATACATACAAAGGTGGAATGTATACAGGCCAACCGTTTCATATACACGTTAGTTGACTTCGTACACCCAGTTGGCTGAAGTAGTGTTGAAATGCACCAGCATTTCAATCAGACTGCCATCAGCGACGAAGAATAAAAAAATCAATAGTGCTTAGTTTTAACATTAAAAGAAGCATTGCTAGTGTGCCGGTGAGAAAATTTAAAGAAAGTTCGTCATCCTTAATCCTGTGGATCTTTAGTGGTGCGACTATTGTAACAATAACAAATCCATCAGCTGTTAGGGATCATCGAAAGAAAGTGATTTTCGATATCGTGTATATGAGAAATATGTTAGCCAATAAAAAAATTGCACAATGCTGTTAGACTTTATGTAACCTTATTATCAAACTCGATTTTATAAAACAAATCAACACTGGGAATGATCCTGCTATAGAGAAAACAAACAGGACCAGACGTTTTGTTTGAAAAACCTCCACATAAAATTTTTATTGTTTATTTACAACAAAGAAAATCGTCGCTGTCATTGAGGAAATCAATAAAACAGAATATAAAACGAAAAATTGCTTGTGCTAGTTAGCTTAAAGAAAATAAATAACAGTATTCTGGGAACTGGCCTGGGAAAATATTCCAGGCTCATGAGGAAAATATCACCAAAAAAAATTACTAATCAAAATAAGTACGTACAAACAGCGTTTTACTAATTAGAAGTACAGTAAAAACAAACAAAAAACTACATCTGTGTATACATCAGTTAATTTGTGTTCTAATTTCCAACTCTTGTGACTCACGTATTGTTTTAAATTAATATCGACTGAGTGATATGCTGTGAAACAATATTTAATCAGTTTTTATCAGTTTATTTTTTTTAGAACAAATTTGTGAAAGTGCACGTTGTGGCTTCGTTTTGAAAACCGGAACGGTCTATACTGGAATATTGTGATCACGATGAAATAATAGAAAGGTATGTAATTCTGCATCGTGAATTTTAATATGTGTGTTGTTTTTACTAACCTATATATTCAACGGACATTGCAAAACTTTAAGTAGTTCCTAAGTAATACATTTATTATATATTGTTAATAGTATTTCGCAAGTACATATACGTGGGTTATATCATTGTTATATGACTTACATATGTACGTAGTAACTGTTTTAGATCAGTGCCCAGTGGTTTTGAAAAATACAAAAATCACGATTATTATTCTACTAAATTAAGAAAAGCAGATATTATCAAACAAATATGGAATTTGATAGACGAATTAGGAAATGATAGTATTGAAATTGAAAATATTATCATTGAGGATGAAGCTGGCGGCGGGATAGATCACGATAAAAAATGCTGATATGCTTAATGAACATTATATTAATATATACGTATACATGTTGTTATGCAGGTGAATATAAACCTCTTACGAACCGATAGAATACGTTATCTAGAACCTATATAGCTACGATTACCTTAGTACAAAGTCTTACGGTTTTCAAGCTATTCGCCAATTTGAATTTTCTTGAAAAAAATCCCGTAGATCCCCTAATTACGCAATAAAGAGAGGTGTTATCTTTATTATTTCAGTTTGTATTCTTACCCTAATGTGTATTTGTTCTGTTCAATACATTAACGATTATCTAAAGGTGAAGTAAAGATTAATAATACTAACTAATTATGCAGACGATACAAATATTTTGACCAGTGACCTCTGACCATAACTATGAATCTTTAAACTTAAAAACTATAAATTCACTACCACAAATAGCAAGCTGGCTACAAAAAACTCGTTACTGTTAAACGCTAGTAAAGCAAATTTCTTCTGTTTAGGCACAGTCAAAATGCCAAAAAAATTCCCGAGAACAACAACGTTAACAACATATATATTACATACACAAACTGCACGAAATTTCTGGGGGTCTCAATTGACCAACACATGAACTGAATGTACCAAGCACAACTGCTTTGCTTGATAAACTCAGTTAAGCTTGTTAGACTCTTAAAGAACTAAAAAAAGTTGTTGATCAGAAAACAGTTATGATTGTATATTATGGCTACTTTTATTCTATTATGACCTACGGAATCTTATTCTGGACACAGTCAAGATCCATTTTTAATACAAAAGATAGCAATTAGAATCTTATTAGGATTGATATTAGGAGGCTCATGTAGTGGAGTTTTTTAAATATTTAATATATTAACTCTTTTCGCAGTTTATATTTATATGAATGTCCAAAGTTTGTCTTCAATAACATGGCACTCTTTGAAAACTATGTAAATCCACATTTGTACATACTAGATATAAATACAAATTTTGCTATCTCACACTGAAAGAAATTTGTACTAACCATAAATAAAAATTTACTAGCCCCAAAAAAATATCTACATTAAATGGGCTCCAAATAAAATGCTTTGTAATCGCAACAAAAACGATTTTGATAAGAGGCACTATTTACCGTTAAAAAAGTTTTTCTAAATATTTATTTATTGCTGTAGGTTCATAACTTTGCTATCAGAAGTCAGGGCTCTATTTTAACCTTAATAGGTTCTTTGTTACAGTTAATAAGCTCGTATTATTTACGTATATTTTGACCGTTAATATCAAATAATATCTGATAGTTATTTTTTTTTGTGGGGATTTCGGTCAGATATAACTAATTTTATTATTGTTTTTTTAACGTTTCGGTTTATTACACCATCATCAGAGAACTACAATTAATACAATATTTTAAAAACATAGTTATGGTTATTTTACATTAAATTTATTTACACTATTAAATATTAGGTATCTGTTTTAAAATTTTTTTACATGTTATTAGATTGTCTGTTTTAACGCAACTGAGATATTTTAACATGGTTTGTAGGTTCTTAAAGTTTTGTTTATGTTACAGAGACGGTATATATTTCCAACGTTATCTCTGTAACATCAAAAAAACTTTCAGAACCTACAAACCATGTTAAAATATCTCAGTGTACGTCGCCTACAAACAAAATATCGAATTAGCAAGCGCAGATTGATGGTTAACAAATAGCTTACTAACCGTAGGTATGTGCTTTTTAACCACTAAAAAGTCAATCTCAACTAAAGGCACTTATTTACCATAAGAAAACACTTAGTTATCCTTAAAAAAATATATTTGAGTTAGTTTAAGTAAGTGCTGTTATTGGGATAATTAGTCAAAGATTTAAGGTTGCAGAAGCTCATTAGCAAAACAGTTTTTATTATGCTTAGATGATCGTATGTAGTCTTAAGGAAAAAATACAGATCATCTTAGCAAAACATTTTATTTGGTCGATTTCCCTCCGTGCACTCACAAAACAATTCTACTTGAGCCTTTTCTATAAGTGCTTACAAATGTAAACCTTACTTCCAAAACACATAAAAGATATAAAAGTAGGTATTCGATATCTTCAAGAATACCATAAAAACAAAATTGAAAACTGCAGAACCATACCCAGTAGATGATGTACAAGAGCATACTTTTAGATAAAAATTTCTAATTTCATATTTGTAATGTTTATCACTTTGTCTCACTTTGACTTGTCTTATACTTAATGTTTTATCTTACGATGAATTGTCTAATTTCTTTTAATGTTATGACTTGTACAATACAAATTTTGTCTCCGTTATAAAATAAAATTCTATTCTATTCTAATAATAAAAAAATAATAAATAATAAAGATTAATACAGAAGTTTTTTTAATGTGTTTGAACACCTTAAATAGCTGTATTTTTTTTCATAATCTTTCCTGAAAAGCCATAACTTGCCATGACATTAACGCCTTTTGCGAAATTAAAATTGCATTATTAATCTTTACCCTATCTTTAGATAATCGTTAACGCATTGAACAGAAAAAATACACATTAGAGCAAGAGAACAAACTGAAAGAATAAAGATAACACCATTGGCGAATACCTCGAAAACTGTACGACTTTGTACTAAGGTAAGTTTGGCTAAATAGGTCCTAAATATCGTATTTTCTCAGCTCCTACAAAGTGTGCATCGATCTGTATAAATAGATTGTGATTTGCAACCTAACGCTTATTAATATTCATACACATAAAAAAGACAATAAAGCTTTATTGTAGCCAGGAAAAGCAGATGAAAAGTATAATAACACCATTATCACAAGGCCACACCCAGAGCTGTCACAAGTACCCTTAGAAAGTACTTAAAGTATAAGTATCAAGTATTCAAAGATCAAAAAAAGCTTAATTTATCTCCAAGTAATTTGTAATTTACTTAAAATAAAACAACAGTACTTGAAGTTTGCTTCGTAATTTAGTATATAGAATACTTACAGTACATAAAATTACTTGAAGTATAAAAAAAATTCATAAAAATCAGTAACTTTTTATTTAAATACAATTTGTATTTTTGAAATGGATAAATGGGTTAATGGTTTCAGATTCAGATTAGAGTTGTGTAAAAAATATAATATGACATATTAGGTCTATGCTAAGCTTATGCGTGTAAATCACACGGTGAAAATTAATGAATATAAAAATAAATTTATTATATGTAGGTGTCGCGTTTTAAAAATGTTACTTTGTTTTGTCCTCTTGCAATTGACCCGGTATATCTAAAATCAGTTTCAAATTAGCAAAGTCTACACCAGAAAATCTTATTCTGAACCTTTATGATGGAGATCATTTTAATTGTTTTGGAGGAAAAAGGAGGCAACATGTAACAGTATCGCAGTAATAATTACGTGACGATAATATTATGTTTTGCTTAATTTCTATTCTTTCTTATTTTCTACTATTAATTTACAATAATATCTGTTTTTTTTGTGGGGATTTCGGTTAGGTATAACTAATTCTATTATTTTTTTCTAACGTTTCGGTTTATTACACCATCATCAGAGAAATGTTAAAAAAAAGAAAAAAGAAGAAAAAGAGAAACAAAGAAAAAAAAGAAAAAATATAAAAAAGAAAAAATAATAAAAAAGAAAAAAGAAAAAAAGAAAAAATAGTTATACCAGACCGAAATCCCCACAAAGAAAAACTATCAGATATTATTTGATATTAACGGTCAAGAAAAGAAAAATATATATTAATTTACAAAAATAAGTAAAACATAATATATAATATAGTTACTTCGGAAACTGGCTTAATATTCTTAGCATTTTAATACACAACAACTCTAATCACTGCACTGGCCTAACCATATATTATGAATATTATGATTACGACAATGTCGATAATCGAATTGGTAAAGAATGTGAGAAAATAAAAGAGCTGTAAGCTGTAAGGATACTTAAACACATCGATATAACATAACATATAGTCATCTTGAATTTAAAAAAACTTATAAATCTTTTTCTCAAAGTGACCACCACACGTAGTTCCTACCGCGAAATAAAAAGTGTACGAGTATGAAGCGTGCTAGCGTATATAGTTAAAACAACGCTGAAAGCAGTGGCGGCTGGTGAAATTTAGGCTGTCATATCTCAGTATTGGAGCATGGGACCCAAGCGATACTTAAAGGCGTAACTATCAGGACTAAATGAAGAAGTTTTGCAGAAAAAAAATTGCGCTTGAAATTTGCGAAAAAAAGTTGGAAAAATTAGTGCCCCCAGGTTATTTTTTAAACGATTTATAAAATATTTGCGAAACATTTTTTTTCAGAATCAGGTGGAAAATATAAGTTCACATTTCAAATTTCATCGAAAAATATTGGTTTTCTATAAAGTTACACCGTTTTGAAATTTTATTTTAGATTCATTTTTCACTTTGCAAACTTCAAAACGGTGTAACTTTATAGAAAACCAATATTTTTCGATGAAATTTGAAATGTGAACTTATATTTTCCACCTGATTCTGAAAAAAAATGTTTCACAAATATTTTACAAATCGTTTAAAAAATAACCTGGGGGGCACTAATTTTTTCCAACTTTTTTTTCGCAAATTTCAAGCGCAATTTTTTTTCTGCAAAACTTCTTCATTTAGTCCTGATAGTTACGCCTTTAAGTATCGCTTGGGTCCCATGCTCCAATACTGAGATATGACATAGCCTAAATTTCACCAGCCGCCACTGGCTGAAAGCACAAATTTAGAACGATAAATATTTACATAACAATGGACCATTCATGTATATTTAATGTATGATATGCATTGTCCCCAAAGTGTTGTGGTTCTACATAGTTAATAAATCTAAAAATTGACTAAAGATTTCAAAGTACTATCAACATCTACTTATTTTTCTTGTGTCCAGCATACACAAAACAGTTGAAAATTTCTATAACTCATAATAACGAATTAAAATAAATTTAATATGCTCTCTACAAATCAATTTAGTTTTAGAAATAACAAAAGCACACAATTATCTAGATTAATTAATTTAATTAACGAGTCATTAAACAATAATAAAAATTTTTATGATTTACCACAAACCTCATCATTCATTAAACAAGACTGAGGCCATGGGTGTATAACAAGTAATGTAGAAAGATTCACCTTGGGGTTGAAAATCAAACCACCCTTTTGAAAATACAACTTTTACTAGTGTTTTAAAATGGAGATAATTATATCAATCATATATGCGAGCTATTACTTGACTAATCCTATAAACTCAATAGTCTCTTATTCCTCAGTTATGTTTATCATTTAATAACTATAAAACTGTCTATTTAATCAAAACAACACAACCCAAGTATTTGCTTTCGAGGCTTTGACGGCGCCGACATATCGTATCCCTACATTCGGCCATCCTGCTCTTCCGGATTGTCCTCAATCGGGTCGTTTCCAGACTCTAATGATCAGCTGGGTCATCGTCAGATGGGTCGTCATCATCCCCCTGCAATAACACCGTTAATTAGTATTTTAACCCACCTCTGACGATCGGATTCGTCGTTCGTCAGCGTGCCGACATAGACATGTTTGCACCTGATTTAACGACACTTTTGTAAATGCCGACATAAAAATGTTTTGCATTTCATCGTTCGTCAGCGTACCGACATAAGCATGTTTCGCACCTGATTTAACGATTTAAATTTTGTAAATGCCGACATAAAAATGTTTTGCATTTCATCGTTCGTCAGCGTGCCGACATAAGCATGTTTTGCACCTGATTTAACGATTTAAATTTTGTAAATGCCGACATAAAAATGTTTTGCATTTCATCGTTCGTCAGCGTGCCGACATAAACATGTTTTGCACGTGATTTAACGATTTAAGTTTTGTAAATGCCGACATAAAAATGTTTTGCATTTCATCGTTCGTCAGCGTGCCGACATACGCATGTTTTGCACCTGATTTAACGATTTAAATTTTGTAAATGCCGACATAAAAATGTTTTGCATTTCATCGTTCGTCAGCGTGCCGACATAAACATGTTTTGCACCTGATTTAACGATTTAAATTTTGTAAATTACTTTCCATACATGTCCGTGGCGCTCCTTACCTTTAGGAACGTCATTTGACATGATATACTGTAAATGTTTCTTACCGATTCTTTTAGGGTGATCCAAGGTTTAACCTTGTCTACTGCTACTATCAATGGACACTTACGGTATCGTTCTGATACTTTTAAGATCGCATATCTATCGTTTGGTAATTTCGCCGTGATACGATACGGCCCTCTGAATTTGGGTAAGAGCTTCTTACTTCCACCTGTTGCAGGGAAACTAGTCTGAGCGATAGTTACTAAGTCGCCTATTTCAAACTCTTTTGGCTTCCCTCGCTTTCGATCAAAAATGATCTTTTGGTGCTCTTGATCTTTACTCATTCGTTCCACTACTTCCTTCCGTAAAGTAGCTATATCGGCTCTATGCAGTTCCTCTTGTAGTTCCGTCAATAGAATTGCTTCCGATGTGGTTCGAGGCTTACAGCCGAATAACACTTCCGATGGTGTGGTACCCAATATCCGATGTACAGTACTGTTTAATCCCCTTTGGATTGTCTTTACATGGCAATCCCATTGTTGGTCTTCATAGCCACCGTTTAGGGCTGCTAAAGAGCCAAGTATTGTCCGGTTAAACCTTTCACACTGGCCATTCGCACGTGGTGTGGCAACTGCGTTAACTACATGCTTGATACCGAACTCTGTGCAAAATGTACTAAATGTTCGTGAAGTAAAAGCACTCCCTTGGTCACTGATAACCCTGACCGGTACCCCAAATATGTTAATGAGGTCAAGTAACACTCTGATTACGTACTTAGCCTTAGTGCTTCGTACAGACTCTATTATTGTAAATTTGGTGAATCCATCAACTATCACCAGTAACTGAGTATTGCCTTTCTCTGATTTAACAAATGGGCCTAGATGGTCTACGTGTATGGTATGAAAAGGTACGGGTACTTTTTCAATGGGATGTAAATATCCAGGTTTCCTCCCCGAGGATGTCTTGTAATAAATACAATTCAGGCAGGATTGCACATATTTCTTAACAAAACGACGCATGCCAGCAAACCAATAATGTTCCTTAATTTTAGCCAACGTTTTATCAAGTCCGAAGTGACCCATATCATCATGGCATATTTTGCATATTTGCCACCGATTTGCTTTTGGTACCACCCATCTCAGTCCTTCGTCTAGTTTCCTATGTACCTTTCCTTTCTTTAACGTATAGTTGGCAAAGTACTCTTTCAAGCTCGGACATTGGTCTTTTGACAGTAAAATTTCCTTAATTCTGGAAATTTCTTCGTCTTGTAGTTGGGCTGCTTCTAACCAATCAGCTTCAGTAATATTAATGACATTGATGGAGTAAGTTCTTTCATCTGGAGGATTCCTACTGAGGCAATCTACATGGGCCATTCTTGCACCTGGTCGGTATTCCACTGTAAAATCATACTCTTGTAATTCCATCCACCAACGTCCTATTCGGGGAATTATATCTTTCTTGACCGCTGTGCTTCTAATTGCACTACAATCTGTAATCAATTTGAATTGAATTCCAACCAAATATACTCGAAAATGGCGCAACGCTTCCACCATTGCGATCGTCTCAAGTTCGTATGAGTGGTATTTTTGCTCTAAAGGTGACGTCTGACGGCTGTAATAAGCTACCACGTGCTTATTTCGATCTACATCTATTTGTATCAAAATTCCGCCTAACCCAATTTTGCTTGCATCGGTATGAACCTCCGTATCCAACACAGGATCATATATAGCTAAAACTGGTCGAGTCGTCAAAACCTTCTTGATTTTATGGACAGAATCTTCTTGTTCCGCCGTCCAATTCCATGGACAGTCTTTCCTCAAAAGCTTAGTAAGGGGTTGAGCAATACTGGCGAAGCCCTTTACAAATTTCCGGAAATATCCAGCCAACCCCAAGAACTGTCTTACTTGCTTCACATTGCGCGGCATTGGCATTTCGTTGACTGCTAATATTTTCCGTACACCAGGACGTACTCCATAACGTGACACTTCTCGGCCAAGATAATCCACCGATTCTTGAAAGAAATTGCATTTCGATATTTTCAAAGTTAAATTATGTGACTTCAACCTTTCCAAAACTTGACGTAATCTCTGTAATCCATCTTTAACTGATCTACATGGAATGATTATATCATCCAAATAAATTAAAACAACATCCTCTAATCCTTCAAGGACCTTCTTCATTAATTTTGAGAACTCTGCTGGTGCATTTGCTAGCCCAAAGGGCATCTGAAGAAATTCATAATGCCCATCAGGTGTCACAAAGGCGGTTAATTCGATTGAGTCTAGATGCATTGGCACCTGATAATATCCTGAAGCCAAATCCAAAGTTATGTAATATTTATACCCACCCAATCTGTCAATAACGTCATCTATTAGTGGCAATGGGTATCTAAATTTCTTTGTTATTTGGTTCAAGGCCCTAAAATCAACACAAAGTCTCTGGCCACCATCTTTCTTTTTAACAAGAAGGATAGGGCTCGCGTAAGGTGAACGTGACTCTCTAATGATATTATTCTCTAACAGTTCACCTATCATTGTTTTTACTAAATTTCTTTCTGACCAGGATAATCGATACGGTGCGTAAACAATAGGTTTTTCAGTCAATAAATCTATTTTCATACTGACGGTAGACGTCTTCCCTAAATCTTTCATGTTAAAGCTAAAGCAATCTTGATATTCAATCAGTAATTCGAGTAATTTTTGTTTTCGTGTATCATTTATTTTGTCACAATTTAAACTTCCTGCGATTAAATTTATTTTCGATTCATTAGATGTTTTTACAGCTTCGATACCTCTAACAGTGAAACGGTCTCCTAAATATTCGTGCTCAGCGATCGGCAGTTTCATAATATTCAAACATTTATTTGTTTTGATAATTAAAACTGAAGGTTCCTCGGTGAATGAGTGGCCTATTATTAGGTCATGTCTAAGTTCGTGATCCTCTAAAACATACACTAATGTATAAACCGATACACCATCTATCGTTATCGTTACTGATGTTTGGTGACTTGGTATTATTGATGTGGCGCCCGTGAACCCAAACAATGTAATTACTGTGGGCACAGTTTGTAAATTAAGGTTTAAGTTTTTCGCAACTGATTTCCGAATGAGAGTACATTCACTGCCTAAGTCAATAAAAGCGATAATAGAGTGTTTATTTATCCTTGCCGTCTTGTGATATACAGTGTGTCTCTCTTTTGCGGCAATAAAACTAACGTTTTTCTTTGTAGCTCCCATTTGTTTATGCTTTTTACGACATGCTTCTTCTTTATGACCTCTGATGTTACAGTAAGAGCATGTCACTTGTGATTTGTCCTGTACATTTTTATTGATACATTCCATTCGTTTGTGCCCCAATTCGCCACAAGTGAAACATCGCAAGGGACCTTTTTTTACTATATTTGGTTTGCTTATTGTAATTATCCTTTGAAAAGCTACGTTTTTTCCCCTCTAGTGTTTTCGACCCTACTGGTACTAGGTTTCTCAATCGACCGGGTATACTGGCTAGACGAAAAATTAGCCGCATGTTGTGACAATTCCACAAAATTCTTACATTTCGCGGCTTTCAATGCCAACTGAATTTGTTCGTTTAATACACCCCCGATAACACAATCTACTATCTGTTCATCAGTAAAGTTTAGTTTTAATAGATTTAATTTCGTTAGCTTATTAAAACAATATTCGGTTAAATTTTGTCCGGGTTGTACCGTATATGTAGCAGCTTCACTAAATAATTGTGAAAAATTCTTTTTTGGAGGAAATGTTTTCTGTAATAAATCCTGCCATTGTTCCCAAGTAAAGCTATTGCTGCTTAACCCGTCATACCATACGCGCGCCAAACCCTTTAATTTACTTAATGCTAAATATACGGTCGTTACCTCGTCCCATTTATACAATCTGGCACAATCGTTAATTTTTCTTAGCCAGTCATTTACATTTAAGTGATTATTAGTTGGATCAAAGTCTGATAACAGTTTATTGTCCTTAAATAATATCCAACTCGAACGAGGTTCTGCATGCAAAGAGCTTGTACTTACAGTACGTCGCAATACTTGCAACTCATTGGTCATCTCCCGTACATACTCTGCAGTTAGCGGAGGAGTTTCAGACCTCTGTTCCAGGGATACGGCATCAGTGGCATCCATGTTGTCCGGCACATGCACTTTGTCCACACTCACACCGTACAGTTTGATATTAATTAGTTTCAATGTCACTTGCACAACCGGCCGTGTTTTCTATAGGGTGATTGTACAATAAAACCACCCCTATCCCACTTCTGAACTGTAGAAAGATTCACCTTGGGGTTGAAAATCAAACCACCCTTTTGAAAATACAACTTTTACTAGTGTTTTAAAATGGAGATAATTATATCAATCATATATGCGAGCTATTACTTGACTAATCCTATAAACTCAATAGTCTCTTATTCCTCAGTTATGTTTATCATTTAATAACTATAAAACTGTCTATTTAATCAAAACAACACAACCCAAGTATTTGCTTTCGAGGCTTTGACGGCGCCGACATATCGTATCCCTACAGTAATGTTCCGGAAGTTTTAAAAAGTGATTTAGATAACAGGTTACAGTTTGTGAAAATTAATGAAACTCTAATTAGACCCCTTATTATTATCGCGGGTGTTCCACCGGTAACAGTACTTGGGCCAATACTATTTGTAATTTATATCGTTCAAATAACTTTTATTTTGAGGTAATATTGGCACAAATTGCAACGATAGATTCATTTGATAAATGTGGGTACAAAATTTCATGTAGGTTAAGGTTTTTCAAAATGTCGACGAAAAGACTCTCTATTCTCTTATAAGTCGTCTTTCAAAAAACCAAAAAACACATTATTTTTTACTTTTGTAACTAGAATTAATTGTATTGGTATTGGGTGGTATTAGATTTTCTTAAATGGAAACTCTTCTTTTTTTCTATTTAATTCTATGAAGAGTATACGAGGTTATTTACATAACAAATATTTTTTATGAAATAGTTAAAAAAAAATTCCACTTTCTCCATGATGTCAAATGATGAGATTTAAATAAGACCTCAAACATCTCTTGTAATTTTCCTGGTTTTAATTTGAAAAAATACACACGATATAAATAAATTAACAACTAATTGTAATGGAAAAGTCAATGTACTTAGTTAACGTTTATTAACCATTCACAAGATATAATTTAATTCGATCTTAAACACTTTTATCCAAATTTTCCAGATTTTCAATTCTATTGGCGTAAACACAACTTTTCAAATGACCCTTCACGAAAGTCAAGTGATTAATCGGGTGATCCTCTTGGTCATTCGTTAACATCTCTTCTTCTAAACCATCTTTCAGGAAAGTGTCCACTGAGTAGGTTATCGCGTACTTGACACTAGTTGTTTGACAGAGACGTTGTTGATTATTAATACCTGGCAACGTATCAAGAAAGTTATCTTCTTTCGTTGATGCTTTTGGGCATACTGGTTTAAGAAAATGACTGACGCGACTCATTCCATTTGCTTTTGTATTGCGAACAAAAATTTTCCAATATTTGTTTTATTTCCGCTGATAATTCAGTACTTCCAGTAGCTTTTCTGATTTCTTCATGCAGCTAATTACATTTTTCTTGGAAATTAGTCGATGCACAATTTCTTAGGAATTCAACTAGTTCATTTCTCGTAAATGAAATGTTACTAGACTGCGAACCTGCAACAAAAGAAAAAGGTAAACTTACTTGGATGTACACTTTACAGTGTAATAAAGAAAATCTGGCAACATCGCAAATTATCACAACTATTTTTTTCAGAAACTGATTCCGTAGACCCTAAAGTATTTTTTAAGCAGAAATTCGCCGCTTCATCTAACTTTATATAGAACTTTTTGCTTAGAAAAACAGATGGGAAATTTATTTTTTATAATTTTAAAAGCACCTATTTACAACATCTTTAACAGCTACTATGAATTGAAAAAAATCTGTATATATAACATAAAAATATTCTACTTACCTCCAGCAACAGGCTCCATATCAATTTAGTTCGATAATTCACCACAAAAGTTCACAAATAAATTGCACAAAACAATTATTAATAAATCACACTACAATCACTAACATCCACCTTCCACAAACATAAAGTTTAAACTGATAAAATATCAAAAGGGATGCTACCTGATTTACGAAAAGGATCGGTTATTGTACCCAGGTAACAAATAAAGTAATTACACATAATAATTCCCAGAAAACCCGAACTTTATATATTTGGATTTTGACCACAATTTCTTGTAAATTCGTCTGTGTGTGACGGTTTAAAAGTTTAAAAGCTTTTGTCACTACTAGACTTTACAAATCAACCTCTCATCCTTGCATATAGTTGTGTACAAATAATTTGGCGTTTGTCACAATTAGTATGAAAAGGTTGACTTCTTTCTGTTATGCTGACACTTGATACTCACCACTAACCCCTTTTTTGCAATGGCTGGCAATATCAGTATTTAATATACACATTTCTGTTTGTCCTGACAAACAAGTGGGAACAAATAGGCGGCATTTCTTCAAATTGTGAACAGCACCAAATTATTTGTGCACAATAATACACGTAATTTTTTTATGTTATGATACGATAGCTATTTCGAAACAAATAATAAAGGGTGTTTCAATAAGATCGCAATATTTCAAGGTTCAATAAAACATGCTTTTCTGTAGCAAAGTATTGAAATATTTATTGAGTTACAATGAACACATCTGGGAGTTATGTATGGAACAACACATCTGGTAAATGACCGCCACGGCTTTGCTAGTATATGCGTACTCTTTTGGCGAAATTTTGAATAACGGTGTTGCATACATGTGGCGGTATTTCGTTGATATAACGTCTAATTTCGGCCTTCAATGCTCCGGTGGTCGCGGGATTGTTGGCATGAACTTGTGACTTCAGATAACCCCACAGCCAAAAGTCCAAAGGTGTTAAAACGCAAGAGCGTGGCGGCCAATTCTGATCACCAAACCGAGAGATGACACGACCAGGAAAAGACTCGTGCAAGACCATCAATGTTTCACGGGCGGTATGGCAAGTGGCACCGTCCTGCTGAAACCACATGTCGTCGAGAGCAATATATTCCAATTGAGGCACAAAAAACTGGGTTATCATAACACGATAATGTTCGCCATTCACCGTTACTGCATTACTTGCCTCATCTTCGAAGAAAAACGGCCCAATGATTCCTCCAGACCACAATGCACACCAAACACGTTTTGGATGCATTGCTTTCTCATGAATCATTCGTAGAGTTCCAAATGCGGCAGTTTTGCCTATTAACGAAGCGATCGAGGTGAAAATGGGCCTCATCACTGAAAATGATTTTGTCCGCAAAATCGGCATTCACTTCGTGTTGTTCAATGGTGAACTCTCTTCACTGCGCATGGTCTGTTGGCAAAAGTTGTTGAGTCAATTGGACTTTGTAGGCATGGAGATGCAAATCTTTAGTGAGAATACGCCGAAGAGTGGCTGTTGTAACATTCAATTCTTATGCACGATGACGCATCGACGTTCCTGGACGCTCTCGCGAACTGCCGTGATGTTTTGTTCTAAACGACCTCTACGAGCTCGTGTCGTGTGTTTCACATCACTAACCGAACCAGTACTATCGAATTGTTCGAATATTCTTTTCACAGTAGATTAATGAGGAACATTATTTTGACCGGAAATTGGACGCACATTACGAATCGTGGCAATCAAACTTTCACCATTTTGATAATAATGTTTAACAATCAGTACACATTGTTCTATCGTGTAATGCTCCATATTTACTACCTCCCATCTGCCTCCTATCGACCTGGCATGTAATAATCTTGTGACATCATGACAGCCAAACTGGCGCGTAATTCAAGTCTTGCGCTTTTATTGAATCCCCCTTTTAGATTTCCTTAGAAATTAATGATTCAAGTAATTAAATAATAAATTGGTTATTCACTGATAATGATAACACAGGTAAAAATTTCTTAATTTGAAGTTTCCAAGAGATACTATGACTAATTTCCCCATAAGCTAAATGTACATCCTCTGCATTTGATTATCTGGAATCAAAATAATTGCCAGTATTAAATTTAATGCGTATCTAAAAATTTTAAAAATGTTCTAATAGGTACAATATACATATAAATAAAGCAAAACATTTATAATTATTACGTGAATGTTTTAACGATTTCGCTAAGAGTGTACATTGAGTACAATTGCTTCTAATTAATGTGTTTGACATACTTAAATATTATTATTACCTGTTTCGAATTTAGGAACAATTAACAAAGCAAAATAATTATTCGTATTTTAGAAAGCGCTAAGTAAATATGTATACAGTTGTGTAAGATTAGATTAGTGTTTTTTTTTCTTTTTTAATAGCAATCCATCTTTTAAATCCTTTTTTATAGGATCTGTTTGTTTCATTACATCTTGAAATGTACTTAAATTTAGGGTTACTCATTAATGCGTCGTATTTTTTTTCTTACCTCAAATATATGATCAATACTTAAGACAACATTTTCTATAAAATTTATACAAGGTTTCCTTCCCATGCGTAACTGTGACAGTCACCATGATGTCGGAAGAGGTGAAAACTTTGATCAAAATTCAACTTCCAAGATTTAAAAAAAATCTACGAAACTATTTTATTTCAAGTATTTATTTAAACAAATGCATAATATGACTTCCGTTATATTCAACACACATTGCAAATGTGTGTCTTGTCAATAATGCCATATTTACTGCTCGTAATGATTTAATGGAAATTGTGCCGATAGCATCTACCGAGTGTCCCATTATATTTTGACCCTTTTTAAACCTATATAAATTTTGAACTAGTCTAGATAATGAAATGTGGTTTTCGCCAGTCTTCTTCTAATTTTGATAATTTTTTTCCTGAGTGTCCTTCTTTTTTTGATCACTTCCGGTTTAACCGGAAATGACAAAGTATTTTCGAAGATAGGGCAACTTTGTTATTTCAAATGGAGCACCCTGTATATTTTTTCACGTTGGAAAGACCATTGTTTCCTCTTTATGAAAATTCTATATTTGTCATGGAAATTATACAGAGTGATGGTTTTATAAGCTTTTAAAGTGAATACTGCGTTTCATCGAAATGCTCCGAAAAAAATAATGATTCACAAAGTTGACTATGAAAATAAAAGACATCATTTGTAAACGTCAAATTAGTTTATTAACAATTGCATGTTACTTCAATTGCTAATATTGAAAATGTACATATGAAACTCGATATAACAAAGTGTAAAAGAATATTTATTAAACAAATAGGAAATAACGAAATAATACACATTAGTTATAAAAGATGTTCAAAATGCTGCCCATCAATTTGGATACATTTATTTATTCGCTTTGCAAAGTTGTCATAGCTTCGACTTAACTGTCCGGGGGTAATGTTTTCGAATGTTTTTTTTAGGTTGTTCTAAATTTTGTAGCATAGGGCTATAACACCTGCCTTTCACATACCCCCATATGAAAAAATCTGGAACTGTGAGTTCTGAGGTTCAAGGGGGGCCGTGCTATGGGACCTCCCCTTCCTATCCAGCGATTTCCAAAGAAGGCATTCAGGGAATCTCTAGTTATCATAGCATAATGAGGAGTAGCACCGTCTTGTTGGAAATAGACTGTCCTCAACAAATTATCCTGTTCAAGATGCGTATAAAAGAAATTTTCTAACATGTACAAATATGATGGAACATTGACAATTGGATTGTTAAAAAAAAGGACCGTACATTTTTTGTTTTGATACCGCACTTCAAACTGTTACTTTTGGAGAGGATCTGACTACTGATGGAAATTTCTGGGATTTCCTGATGCCCAAACTCTACAATTATGCTTATTCATCTTGCCATTTAAATAAAATGATGCGTCGTCTGACATGATTAACTTACCAAGAAAATGCCTATCTCTTCTACGTAAATTAAGAATTTTTCTACAAAATTGTACTCGTTTTGGAAAATCAGTTTCCTTTAATTCTTGATGAATCTGACTTTTATAAGCATCCAATTTTAGAACATTTTTCATAACAGCATGAACATTAGTTTTCGGGATACTTGTTGTGGAAGAAATTTTTCTTATAGAAGAGGAAGGATCATTTTGTGTCAATTCCAAAATTTAAATTGCATTATTAAGCCTATTTTCATTATTTGGAATTCTTTTTTTTTACGGTCAATACAGTCCGAATTCCAAAAGTTTCTATTCCATTTTCTAACTGAATTTTTTGTTGGAGGTTCCTTGTTAAACGTAGTTCTAAATCGTATTGTGTTGTTTTGTAACATTTAGTCTCTGCAAAAAGATTACGCACTTTGCTTTTTCACTTAAAGTAACTCAAGTACCCGAGTTGTTAAAAAACTAATTTGATGTTTACAAGTGATGACTTTTATTTTCATAGTCTACTTTGTAAATGATTATTTTTTTTGTAGCATTTCAATAAAACGCAGTATTCATTTTAAGAGCTAATAAAACCATCACTCTGTATAATTTCCATGACGATTATGGAATTTGTGGAAAGGGGAAACGATGGGCTTTCCCAACTACGAAAAAAATATACAGGGTGTTCCATTTCAAATAACAAAGTTGCCCTATCCCCGAAAATACGATATGTTATTTCCGGTTAAACCGGAAGTGAGCAAAAGAGACGGATATTCAAGAAAAAACTTATCAAAATTAGAAGAACACTGGTGACAACATTTCATTATCTCAACTAGTTCAAAAGTTATATAGGTTTAAAAAGGGTCAAAATACAATGGAGCACCCGTATGCATTGCCTCATACCTTTTGCAGTAGTTACAGGGCACTGGTACACAATAAGTTTGATGCGCCCAGAAAAAAATCCACTTTTGCCACGTCTGGCTGTGATGAAACCGCCGGCGCCGCGACGTATTCAACTCTCTAACAGCTAGTGCGTAGATTTGGAGGGAGTTGATGCAAGTTATTTTGTAAAAATGCATATATTGTGTACCATGCAGATGTTCATTAAGAAATGAAGCCCAATCAGAAATTCACTCAAGACAACCCCAAATATTTACTGTTCACTGCCGTCGTCTATAGACGGTCTTACAATTATCCGGTTTTCCATTGCATATGATAGAAATTATATCGGATTGGGCTATCACTTCAGTTGAAGGTCGACAACAATAGTTGTTGGTAAAAGATAGGCGTTGTTCTTTCCATTTCCAAACTGCATTCGCAGATAGTCCTTCCCCAAATCTAGTCCCAACAATTCTTGCTGAAAGGATATACGGTAGTCACGAAACTTGTTTTCCTTAAAAATTTTTGCATACGGTAGATCGGTGTACATCGATTTGTCTTGATATTATAGTCGAACTAGTAGATGGTTCTGCATTACTGATGATAACAAATGTTCTTCGTCACTTGTCCCCTTTTTCCTCCCACATTTTTCATAATTTACATTTCCTGTTCTAACTAATCGCTTTTTAAGATTTTCTAAGCTTCTCACTGAATGTATTGTATCTTACTGTATATTCGAAAATAATTTTCGGTTATATCTAGTTTTTTATCTAGTTACTTGTATGTTTTTTTTATGTCTAGCTATCGTAGAACTCGAAATATCGAAGTCCGACGCACTATTGCCTCACCCTGTATATTAACAGATGCTTGTCAGAACAGCAAGGGTATAATCTCTTGTACCTTTTCTCGTGTATGTCAAATAATTTATGTAGATTCAACATCAAGGAAATCCCCCTGGTTCTTTACACCTGGTAACATGCATATACATGACCAATTGTTTTTTAAATGCAATAATAAATACATGTATATGTATGTATAAGAAAACTACCGCAAGGAAAGTCCACTTCACTCTTACGAATTTGAAGGCCTTGAACACTGTATATCTTTATAGTTGATTACAGTAGATGCCTTAATAAATTTCTTTATATAATTGATATGATACACACATTTTCGACATAAATCGTGCATATGTTTTTTTAAATTCTCTAATTCAAACACTAATAAAAATACAACATTAAAATTTATTCAGCCTTACCACGTCTTAAATTTAAATACACCAATGCATATCCTTGAGTAATTTAAAAAAATATAATAAGGAAGCAAATACAATTATTTAAGGTGATGAGATAGTTGGGTGTTTTTATTATTAACAAAGAGATCAATAGGATGTAATTTACCAGAGACAAGGCCTTTTAATTTTTCTTTCAAATTCATTGGTTGTAAAATGCGGTTTTCCATTTCCTATATTTTAAAAGTGTTAAAATTGGGATGACGAAGTTCAGCTGATTTGATAGATTTGTCTATGAAATAATAGTGTTTCCATTTAATTACTTTTATGGCATCCAATACACAGACGGTTATAATTTGTGTTCATTTTTAATATTGAAACGCATAGAAAAACATTGGAAATGAAGTAAAATATATTTAATTTCAATTAATCGTTGCTTCATACATAAGAAAATAAATCAAGTTTTGTTTCATACAAAACATTCACAGCCTCTTGTGAGAAATATATAACCTTTCAACGCAAGAAATATAATTTAATCAATGTGAAATATAAATTCAGATTACGATTATTTAAATTTGTCAATTACTATTCAGGAAAAAAAAAAAAATCAATGTTTTAATGAGGGCGAATTCTTAAATCTTAAAAACAAAAATATGGTTAGATAACAAATTGCTACTGTATATGACGCGATAGCATGTTTTATTGAAATAATAAATACTGTAGCATCTTATTTATATAAAATAATTACAAATGTTACAAGAATACTGGATTGCAAAAAAACACCTCCATTTAGTCGAGGAAACTTTCCATGTAGTCAAAGCTCGAATTGTGTCCAAAGCCAGAAAAAACGGTTTATGGCGAGAGAATCCTGGACTCTTTATCAGTCCAGGGCTGTATTGAAACAGCGACTTCTAAGGCAACTTACTGGAGCCCTCTTTAAGTACTTGTAATCAATTTAGATATACGCCTGATTGGCAAATTATACACGAAGAAAAATTGTAGGCTTTAATATAGAGATGAATATATTTTAAAAACAAATATAACTAATAAAATGTTGCTGTATTATAAATTCTATCTCGTCTCAATAAAATTGATTAATTAATTATTACCTCTTGATCATAAATATGAAAAGACATGATCACAAATATGGAAAGACATGACTGTCTTACTTAAAACTCTCCATGCAGTCAGGCTCGGATTTCATCCAGAGATAGGCGTTGCCGTTTCTATAGAGAGAATCCCAGACTATATTAGCCTTAAATTGTATTAAAATAGCGACTTGCAAAACAACTCAGTGAAGACATCTGTTAAGCATTTTATTGCAATCAATTTGGATAAATGCCTGACTGGCGAATTATACACGAAGAAAAATTATATGTTTTAATAAGATGAATACAATTTTAAAACGTAAAAGTAACAAAAAATTGTAGCAAGAGCTACTGTGTAATCTAAATTTTTGCAGGCCTTAATAAAGTTGTTGAAATTGTCTAGTGACCGTTGTTCATATATATATATATACGTTTTGGAACTTCGGAAGACGGTACCAGTTTTATGGGAGAAAATGCCACTTCAGTATATCGACAACTGCATTTTGAGCATACCTAGAAAGTGCCAGGCACTGACTGATGCGCGAGGACATGAGACTAAAAATCATCTCTAAGGATTGTTAACTATTTACTACAAAAATCTACAAAATAATTAAATACATATTTATCACCGTGCAATAATACGGGATTTTTTTAAATTTCCCTCTTGTGTTATTACTTTCCTTTTCAAAATTTTTGCACAATTCATTTAGTAGTATGGTTGTTATTCCAAGCGTGTCCAAATTTTTGACTTTTTAAATTCTCCTTTCCTAGCATAACTTGCGTGTTCACTCAGCCGCCCATTGAAAGGTTTCAATGATTGACCGACATATTTACCCCATTCACATGCAATACTATGAATACAGGTTTAGTTTTGGACAATATAGATCTTAACGTATTATTGGTCTGAATTACTGTCCATACAGAAAACTTATTTCCGATTTTACGTAATTTGTCAAATAGAAGTATATATGGAAATATTGCTATAGAATGAATCTAAGGTCGTTGATTTAGGGCATGTTTATTCCAGTTTCAATATTTAAAAATTCTGTATCGATTTTAAATAATCAAACTCGGGAGATTGATTATTTAATAGCACATTTTTAATAAATTGCCTTCATTTATTAAAATGTTATCATGATATTATATTAGCTCTATCATACAGACATTTTACAATACCTTTTTTAACAATAATATGTTGCTTGGAATTGATATTTAAAAATCTGCTTTTATGATTCTGTTTTTTATAAACTCTGTTTCCATATGTGTTATCTATGTTTTTAAGTAAAATATCTAAAAAAAGATAGTTCGTTATATCTTCTATTTAATAGTAAATTGAATTATTGATTCTTTTCTTTTAATTTGATTTGTTCAAATATTCGATGCTGTAAGTCCAAAATTTCAAAAACATTATCGAGACATCTCCACCACACAATAGGTTTATAAGTTAAAAATATTCTCAAAAATTACGATAGAAACCCATGGCCATACAGAAATCTTGCTGATAAAAATCATTTCCTAATTGAAAGTAGGTAGTTTTAACAGCAAATATTTTTTTCGGGTTAGGTGATTTCAAGGAATGTTCTGGCATCTATTTTTACCAAAATTTGAATTGGTCGACCAGGAAAAAAATTCAGAAACGAAGGTTACAGTTTTTTCCCAGAGAAACCAAATAATATGAAAACATGACTAATTAAAAATAATTCGATATATTACAATTATGTAAATGTTTAGACGGAAATGACGTCATATCTTTCTTATATTTCATATAATTATTTCTAAATTTAAACATAATTCGATTCGTATATTTGCATATCTCAAATAAATTTTAATGTTTCATTATTTCGAGTAGGACAGTCATGTTGGAAGTAAATAGGTAATAATTTTATTAAGTTAGTGGGGGTAACTTAAGGAATCCGAAGTTCCAAAACGGTTATAAGCCTAGACATTTGGTTGTTTAAGCATCTTTGGAGGAAATCTGATACGTGCTCGATGGGATTCCGAAGAACGTGGAGTTCAGTTGATTTCCAGGACTTGGAGGTTATCTATCACAGCAGGCGAGGAAGAGCGCTGTTGCAAAAAAAAAACCGTAAAATTTTAACACCAACTTTATTGCCATTGCAATGGTTTAAAGCATGAAGCATGTTTTCCTTCGTATAAACTTCCCCCGTTACCAATCTATCGAACACATGAAGGTCTCTTTTCTATCCAAGAGAAATGTCAGTCCACAATATTACACCACCACTTCCAAAAAGGAACTACTGGTTGGATATATTGTAGACGTCTGTTTTCGTTGTAAAGACAATATCTTGACTCGTAGGTAAAGAGTGTCGCCCCAAAAAATCCTTGTTGTGCCCACTCTATTCTATCCCTTCGATTAGATACTGATAATGATGGACCCCTAAATGGATGTTACCCCAACTTCGTCTAATCGATTTTGGACAGTTTTGTCTAAAATTACAGTGTCTTTAGCATTTTAGAGTTCAGTTTGAAGCTGACGAGCGATTGTAAAGAGGGTTCCATTTCAAATTAATGATGATAATGCAATCTTCTTGTGCTGTGGTTCTGCGTTGAGACTCACTACCATGTCTTCTTGTCGCTGTTTCAGTTTCCCGATATCGCGTGAGAAGTCTTGAAATCACACGAAACAAATTAGCGACGCACAGTGCAGCGATCTTATGGGGCAAATAGACAAAAATCAGAACTCCAAAAAAATCAGTAGTATCGATTTATTTACCATAAAATTGTTCAACATTAGTCTACATTTACATCCACAAATATTTATTTTACAATGTAAGGTTATTAAAAAAATAGTGCATGTAAACATTCATGTATATATCATAAAATATTATAAATTATATTTTATATTAGAAATGTTGACAGAGAAAGAGATGTAAAAGTATACTTAGGATCCAGAAATATTTATATAATATAAATAAAAAAATGTAGGACAGAATAGACATAGGGTCTATTCTGCCCCTGAATCACTTTCACTGTCATCGCTAACTTCAAGAGGAGTTGTGATATTATATGCTGTCAAAGGCTCTAATTCGTTAGTTAACACGAAATACTCTTTAATGCTACTGTCATCAGCCATATGTTTTCCCTTTTTTGGAGATTATTTTTCTGTGGAAAGCTAAAGGTAAAGTAAAGGATCTGATGTTATGATGAACCGATTCATCAAATCAATGTTTAATTCCGTTCGCGACTTTTTTCGAGTGTGTGCCAATCTTTCTTTTCTAATTTCTTTATGTCGAGCCTCTAGGCACTCTTCTAATATTTTATCAATTGGTATATTGAATTGAGAGATGACTTCATAACCGTGAACCAGTATTTTATAGATAGTCATAGGCATATTATACCACGAGTACTCTTGCAGATACAATTCCCTAGTGTTCATGGCAAGATTGTTAAATTTATTTACATTAATTTTTTCCTTACAGTTCAAAATTCTCAAGATTAAGTAAAATTTATAAAGTAAGTAGTGTCTCGTTAAGGCCGGTAATTTTGGCACTTATTTTATATTGCTCGAAAAATTTTCTAGCTGTATTTCCGTCATTGGAACTACCATAACCTTGTTTTGGTTTGTCTATATTGAGCCCTAACTGTTTTTTAAACTCACTTTGAATTCGTTTTTTGGTTTGTTCTTTCAAATCGTTAAATTCCCTTGAAGCTCGCCACTTTTTAAAAGGAAGGTGATATGCTATTTTTAAACAACATTCCAAGAAACGATTCCAACAATGCAAAGTTGACAATCCATATTTATATTTTTTAGAATCTGCTACAAACTGAGTCAAGTCTGTTTTATTCATCTGAGTCTGTTTTGCTCCGCATAGATAAAAGTAGCAGTAGACTTTGTTTCGGTCACAATATTGCACACTTCCGTCAATCATTGTAAAGTGAAATTCAAAATCTACGTTAAATTCTCTTTCGCCAGTTCTCATGTTAATGTTTATAATATCTTTAAAACAATTTTCAAATTTATTATATTCTTGTTTAATTATTTCCTCGTTTTCCCTAGAAAACATAAATTTAAGTGGTCGACAATATAGCGACGATGACGAACGGAGATTTTTCCAAACCACCGTTTTAGAGGATTTGTCCATGAGCATAATAGGGACAAAACCTATAAAAAACATAAATTCGTCAGTTTCAGATTCTTTTGAAAATTTTTGCTTGTATATACTGTGACTGGAAGTTTCATCCATGCCCCATTTACAGACAAGAGTTAAATTTAATGAAGTAATGTTATGCATATCTACAACATTAATAAGATTGTAAATACTATTAAGAGTTTTATATAACATATTTTGAATATTAACTTCAACATATCTCAGAAGCGGATGATATCTCTATGTACGCTATTATACCACAGTCCTTAATAAATTGTACTTGCGTTCAGATAAGTCTAGATCTAAGTAAAGAGCAAGTGCTTGCTGCAAACTCAATTCTTTCTTTACTTCTAAAAGTCCTGTTGAAGTTGATGGACCAGCGATACTAGAAGCGAACTGTAATTCCACACTACCGAAGCTTTTTACCAATGTTTCCACTTTACGTTTTTTTGTTTTGACGGAACATCTTCGAACTGCTTTTATGGACGGCCCCGGCCACTACTTGTGATGGTCGAACTGATATTGGTTGATTTTATTAAACTTTCAGGGATTGAAATTTTCGAGGCGAGAAAACCACTTTCTTTTTTTAATAAATAGGATCTTGAACGTGAGCACTTTGTCCACCTTGATTTTAAGTTAGCACATATTAATTTTGCACATTCAGTAGTTCTGGAGCGTCAGGGTTTGTAATGTTATACAAGTTCGTAATACATTGCTTTATTGCAGTAAATTTGTCTTTATCTACTGTTGGCACCCAAACTTTAAAACATTCACCATATGTAAGAGGGTGACCTATAAAGGAAAAAAGGCTTTTTATACAAATTTGCAAATATTTGCACAAAATCATATTATAGCTTTAATCTATACTAAATTGACTACAAAATAGCAGAAAGTTGCATATATACTTTTATATAATATTTTTTAATGCTTACAGAAGTTGTTAAAAAATCAATAAGAATCAAATTTACACTCGTTTATAAAATTCAAATTAACAGGTTGAAGAATGCCAAATATCGAGGTCATTATGTATTATTTAAATAGTTAACATACCTGGATTTATATTCTCCATGACCAAAATAGCACAAATTAAATACTGTTCAGTACATAACTATTCACAAGTGACGAAAAATTTCAACTGACCAAGTAGGTAATACACTATGTTGAGATTACCTTCGATTCTGTCCAATAACCCCCCCCCGATACCGGGAAATTCCAAAAAACGTTTCTTGGAATAGCTTGTTTGGTTACTTACCTGTAATTAAACCCAAAATAAAGGGTCGATTTTTACATTTTTTCTCCACACCAACTGAATAGCCAGATTCGCTTGTTCTTCTGTAAGATGATTTCTCGGCATGCTTTTTACAACATAATGTTCAAAAAACACCGATATTGTTCGTACAAAAATTAGAATAACTAACAAAAACATAGTAAACGAAAACGTAGTAAAGAATGGTTAATAGTTTTGGCGACTAAACATTACTATTCCAGTGTTAATACTAACGTATCATACAAAAACATTATCAATCTACATAAATAAGAACACTGTAGCAACAAAAAAATATATTCAAGATATAAGGCAAGTACTGTCTGGTCGGGGAAAGAAGGTCCGTGAAAAGAATTTGATTTCTGCATTCCATTCACAATTAAACGTAAGTGAAATAAATGAATTAGTGCATGGCAAACTTTTGTAATCGTTTGCATCCGCACTCTCGACTTATAGGCAATACTCTCCCTTGTTATGTGGGTCTTCTTTTGCCGGTTGGACAGTAGTAGAACTAGTTATATCCTTATTCAGTTTTGCGCGGAAACAGAAAACTGCCATGTTTGAGAATGAAGCAAAAATCCAAAGCAATTTTCGTATTAGTGTCAGAGACAACCCGAGACGTGCAAGTGGATAGAAAATTTTGTCCGATTTTAACATTTATTCGCTATCTCTATTTAATATAAGAATAGTCAAATTTAGCTGTCCTAGTCCGATAAAATGGAAGGTGAAAGCAGAGGGTAGCACTTTGCACTGCTGTCATTTCTGTTCTATCCCGCGCTTTTTCTGTGGTATTTATCTGTCAACTTGAACTGACGAAAGAGGTGTTTGTTATTTTGTCGTGATTTTGATTATTTCTCGTTGTATTTTGTGATATTTGTGTGTTAAAGACTATTTCTCTTCTTAAAGACTACCAATTTCATATAACTGGTAAGTTATAAAATTATAAATAATTTTATCCGCTATATCTAACCTATATATTAATCAGAAAGGATAAACAGTATTAGAAAATGTGCTAACTGTATCCTTTACTTAAGTATTTCATTCCTCATAATAAACTTTGAAATTGGTTGTAGGTTATTTTTTGTTTGAGATGGCCAGAGTCACGAATTAGATTGTGTTATGTGTGTGGTTCTTCGGAGGACGATGAGGCAAAACTTCATTATTTTCCTTCAAGGTTGGAAAGGTAAATTAAGGCCTGCACTAAATTAACAACACTTCTAACAGCACAATTTTTTATGTTTTACAGGTCAAAAATTTGGCAAGAGAATATGGGTATACATTACACTGAAGAAACTTCAAAATTATAGGATATGCTCCCGTCATTTTACTGTTGAGAGTTATGTCGACCTAAGTAGTCAGGTTGACCCGCAATGCAGTCCCCACACTTTTTCCATGTCGTCAGTTGGCAACATACCAAGTGCAAGCAGGTAATATGTGTTTTACAAAATATTGGTGGTGAGGGGTCCTTAGATATCAATCCATAGTTGTTACTAATTAGCTTGGTAGAATTATCGCAGACTTTTTAGTATTATTTAATTTATTCAAAATAAAGAAATATAGATTTGAACCAATAAACATGGTCGCTAATATCTATCTCATTTTACTTCAGATCTAGCCTCAAGCGAGGCCTCAACTTCAAAGAATATACCTTATGAGTTGGCGGAGGAATTTCCTAGCATAGTGAAGGCAGCTAGTGAATTTTTGGAGGAGATTCCCAACAGTTCTGTGTCAGATCAGAATGTCACCGTTCGAAAACGACCGGGGAATTATTAGAATTGGGATTCTTTGGTGGTGTAAGAGGCACAATGAGGCACAGAAGCAAAATAAAAAAATGGTGCTCGTGAGACAAAGAGAAAACTGAAGATTCTTTCGCATAATTAGAACCCTAATTTTTATAGAGCCACGTTGCGTGCCACACAATACATGATTTTTTTATAATAACATTTTAAGGTACTCTCTGCAAGTCAAGCCTAATAAATATTTTAAATTTAATTATAATCATTAAATAATATTCTTTTTCTGCCACCTTCTAGAAATTTAACTGTGATCAATTTTTTGAGTGGAAAATACATATTTACAGGTCTAGCCCGGCAAAGTGACATAAGGGTTTGTAAAGTCTTTACCGATTCCTTATGTCATTTTCTGTTGACAAAAAGTATCCGATAACAATTAAAAATGATTATTCCAGTCTTCATTGAAAGTAAGTGTCTGATGTCTGTCAGTTGATTTTATATTTTATTAAAGTTAAAAAGTTTTTTGAGACTAGCAGGAACCATTGCAGAAAAAAATATTGTACACAACACACCCAGAAAGTGACTTCACTGGGCTCGCCAGGGCGTTTGCAATGGAAATTGCCAGCTCGCCCCATTAAGAATCACTTTTCGGTCTTGTTGCATAAATAACTATCATGTTTTCTTGATATTTTCTGTAATATATTGACAAAATGTCCTAAATTTGCTTTTTTTGTATTTTTTCTGATTTTAATAAATTTTGTACAAAATATTATTACCTACCTACTTGTGTTTTGAGTGTTATGTTAATTATCCAATACAAAAACATATTTCTTTTAAATCTTATGTTAAGCGGTTCAACAAGGTTATAATTAACCTTTTGATTAGTTTAACATAAAAATTAATTGACCTCTAGTTTTGTATTCTAACTTTAAAATAGCTTTGTTTCTGCAGCAGTTAGTGATCGTTTGTGGATCATCAGAGATAGTCACTCGGTTAGTTTTTAACTTCCAGCGAATAGAAGTATTTAAAAATAATTAATCGACCACTTCTGGTCCACAAACGATCACCAACTGCTACAGAAATAAAGCTTATAAATAATATCAATAAAATAATAAAAAGGGGGGTTTTGAATTTTCGCGGGCGTTTGCTTCTTGCGCCATCCACTTTCACCTTCCATTACAATCGACCAATTTAATGCTGCGGATTAAATTTTAGCACGTACTTGCGCGTCTCGGGTTGTCTCTGTTAGTGTTAATAACGGAATCAAATTGTATTCCGAAACATCAATTTTTCTAACCAAAAATATTTTATATTTAACAATTCCGTCTTCATATTAACATGTTTTCAGATGTGAGACATTTTTTGAAAAGGAAAAAATGTTTGAATTATTTGTAGGAACGTGGCTTAGTATCCAAAGATAGTACGAGAAAGCTTATGCTGATTTTTAAAAGTTTTAATTAAAACGAAAAACAGTAAAAACAGTAGTTGGCAATCAGAGATATTAACTTCTGAGGTATTGTAAATAAATATTGGATTCAATTACATATATCAAGCAACCTGATTTATTTTTTCGGTAAATATGTATAATGATAATCATAAATTCACAAGATTCACTCTTAATTAACATCAAGATTAAGGACCGAAATTTATTTCTTGTCAATATTGTCACCTCGATAATGAATGAATAATGATTCTCAAAGGGTTAAAAACCTTGTTAAACGAAGTCGATACACTTTTTATTATGCGCATAAAATTGCAAATTGTAGGGTTTTGAACGAATTACATGTTCGATCACAAATGTTCTATTGATTCTGTGGTTCGATTTAACATATACAGGGTCAGACTTTATGTAGCTGGAAAAATTCGCTGAATTTTCTAGGTTTTCCATAACAGATTTTCTTTTCCATGATTTTTAATATGAAATTAAATATGATTTTAGATAATTTATTTTCTGTCTTTTTTATGAACTTATTTTTTGATTTGATTGATTTGATAAGGAAATACTCAATTTCTTATATTGTACTTAGTATGAGTGATGCAGAGCATATTATTCAGGGGCGTGCGGTGAGTTTTGATACAGGGGAAGCAGTTTGTGATATAGAGTGATGGGTAGCGCGAGGCCCCGAGCGAAGCGAGGCAAAAATTATTTTAAGAAAAGGGACGTGGCTTCCGTATACTCATTTTAAAACAAATGTCGAAAGCTGCAAAGTTATGATATCTAGAAAAAAGTACACTTGTAGGACCGCCACTCCTCAATAAACATAAAACATAAAAACCACAAAAATTAGACAACCCCCGATTCCAAAGCCGAAGCTGCACGGGCGAGGGTTACACTTATGAAAAAAACGCAGACACACAACCATATCCACCGACATTGCCAGCGCCGGTGGCGAGGATTGAACCCGCAGCGAAATAGAGAGTTTGTTAAGTAGTTAACATGCACATACCTACCTATTTACAATGTAGTTTAATCCGCCTCTCTTTTTTTGCGATGTCGGAAATAACTTCGTCGTAAAAGTTTGAATTTTTGGACATCTTCACAAAGTCACTTTCTATTGTTAACAGGGACAATTTTGAAAGCCGCTCTTCACTGGTTAAATTTCTTGAAAAAAGTTTTTATTCTCGTGTCCGTTTTGATGAATTTGAAAAAAAGGCAGCCATTCCACTAATACTTGAAAAAAACACTTTGCACTCTTTAAGACACGCTGCAGATTGAGCTAGAACTAAATTTAATCGATGCGCAAAACAATGTACAAATATTGCATTCTGAAAAGTCTCTTTTACCTTGACCTGCAGGCCCCCCATTTCACCAGCCATTACAGCGGCCCCATCATAACTTTGGGCGATAAGTTTGGCACCACACTGTAGATCATCGACTATCTGACAAACTACAGTATATAAAGCTACGGCTGTTCATGGCGTTGCTACGTCTAAAAATCCTAAAAAGCGCTCTTGGAATTTCCCATTTGGATTTATGTACCGTACTACGATTGACAACTGACTAATATTCGTAATATCGGTTGTTTCATCTAACATAACTGCACCAAAGGAGCTTTTTTATTTCTTGCTTGATCTTTTCTAAAACAATATTGCTTATCGACTGAATCAAATCATTTTGAATATGATTTGATGTACCGCGAAATATCGTGGAGTGTTCCAGATGGTTACTTAAAATTGTATCGTATTTTGCTAATAAATCAACTAAATTGATAAAATTGCCCCTATTAGCAACGCTTCGAGATTCAGTATGACCTCTAAAACTAAGTTCATTTTCGCCGAGAAAACAAACAATATCAATAAGTCCTTTTAACACTTTCTTTCAACTGCTGATCTAATGAATGCCTCAATTCGTGATTTTCCAAATGTTTATTCTTTTAGTACCGCTCCCAAATGAGTTTCACACTTACCATGCCTTTTTGTCACTTTGTGAATGTTGTTTAAATCTGAAAAGCCATTTTTATTCCAAACACCTTTTTCATTTGTGAACAGTACACAAAACAATTTACACAAATTTTCACAACCCCTTAACCACTGATTAGCACTGTACACTTCAATATTAAAGTACCTATAGCATGATTTAACTTTCGTTTTTAAGAATTTTAAATCAGGTGTTGGTTTCCCATTTCTAATAATATCCAGTTTATCTTGAAACGAATATGTTGAAAATCCCCTTTTCAACAAATTGCACACCACACAAACGCAAATAATATTTTCCACAGTGCTAGAACCAGCTTCCAAATTTAATAAGTAATTCTAAATCTGCGTACACGCGCACTAATATTCAACGTTTTAAAAATCACTTGTCGCCGCACCACAGGTTTAGAAACACCAAAAAAAGTTTTTACAAATATAGCACAAAAGCTGAGAATAATACTAGGAAGATTAATATTAAGTATAATATTAAAATCGATATTAAAATCGAGATTAAAATCTATAAAATAAAACGTATTACGATGCTATATAGCTCAGATATCAAGATTATGAAGTGGGGATGGGATGCATTTCAATAAGTTACCTACTTACCAGAGACAGTTGTCTCTGCTTACATATATCGAAGTTGCGCGAGTTCTTGTTGGCTGGATTAATCGAGTGCGTCATCGTTACGGTTTTATCGTGCAACATTATATCAGCTGCTGAAAAGCAGGGCCGTATCTATTGAAATTGGGTAAAAGTAAATTTTAATGATTAATATATGTGATAAATAATAATTAGGTTCTATTTATGTGTTTTTTTATAATAATCCCAGGGGAAGCACTGCTTCCCTTGCTTCCATGGACCGACCGCCACTGATATTATTACATTAGATATTATTAAATTAAACACAATTACGCAAATAATATTATTTTTTATTAGGAAATGTACCTAAAATCGTAACAAAATCTGCGACTGTCACTACACAGTGCACACAGAGATCAGATTACTTTTATTATACGAATACACAGTTCAGAAACACGAAAAATTTAAAAATGATTCCCTTACCATAAATATTTAAATAGTTTTTATTTTTTCCTGACTATTTCCTGATTACTTGAAGAGATATCGAAAAACTAAAAACATTTTTTATTGGCGATTTTCATCCTTTACAATTTAGCGCAAAAAGTTTTTTTTATAAGACGTTTCGTTTTTTGCGACCATCATCAAATAACGTTATTTCAAATACGGATCTGTATTTTTCATTGCATTTTTTTTGTAGCATTTGAACCTCATATTTCATTGATGTATCAAACTTCTATGTTGATAAACGTTTCGTAGCTGTAAACCATCATCAAGGAAAAAACACATTTAATGATGGTTTACAGCTACATTTAGCAACATAAAATTTTGATACATTAATGAAGTCTGAAGTTCAAATGCTATAAAAAAATGCAATAAGAAATACAGATCCGTATTTAAAATAACGTACTTCATGATGGTCGCAAAAAGACGAAACGTCCTATAAAAACTTTTATTAGCTAAATTGTAAAGGATAAAAAACGCCAATTATATCGATGATATAACGGTATTCTTCGTGATGTCGATAATAATTATGTCTTAAGTCTGAATTTAGTTTCTTTAGGATTTGAAATAGTTAATTCTTTCGGTACTGAATTATAAAACTTCATAGAACTGTACATGATAGTCTTCGTAAACATGTTTCTACGGTGATATGGCATGTATCTAATTCTTTGCCGCAATCTGGAATGTCCACATACTTGAAGTACAATAAATACAACTTTTGCGATAACTACTCCGTCCAAAACTCACCATGAAGTGTTAATTAAAGTGGCATTAGCACACCGTCGTCGCCAGGAGTGCCAACATAAAACTTTAAATCGCTGTTAAAGGTGGGTCCACACTGCTCGTGATCCTGTTCACGCTCGCGCTTGCGTGTTCGCGCCAGCGTTGCCTTTGTTTCGTTGCTTCTTGCATTCGTTACTGTTTGTCAAGATCATTCTGCTCGCAAGCAAGGGTGCCCACGTTGTAGCTTAATGTTTGCGTTTGTACGGTTCAGACATGGATAATAATGAAATATTTTTATTAACGACCTGAACAGCCATCAATTGTGCTCGCGCGCATACAAAGCATCCTTTTGATGTACCTCTATCCGACCGAACTGTCGAAATAGGCGTTTGAGGTGATCGTAAGCACGTGAGACGTTGCGAAACAGCAAATACGGTTTTTATTTTGTTCGTGCAGCTCGCTGTGTTTCTTGCGCTTGCTGTGTTTGCTCGGGCTGCTCGCAAGTAATGTGGATGCACCTTAATGAGAACGAAAAATGAAAACAAATGATTCATCTTAAATACCATTGTGATTTAATATATAAAATTACAGACAATGCTGATGCGTATTATTTTTGTTAATAAGAAATATGATTATTTTATTTGGTGACATTTTATGAAACTAAATAATCCTATTATCTAATAATATAAAAACGCATTAGTATTTGTAATTTTATAAATTAGATCTACATGGTATTTATGAATTATTTGTTTTCGTTTTTTAATATTACTAACAGAACAATTTTAACAGCGATTTATAGATTTAAGTCGGATACTTGGTGAAATCGCACCATTACCCATAATGAGAATGACTAATTCTTATGAGGCTGAAAGTTCTTCTCACATTAAAAACTTCAACCTATTATTTTTCTAATTTTCCGCCAAAATTGATCGAAAGTGACAGAAATTGTACTGGGATGTCAAATTCATTACTACAGTTTGACGTATTTAAAATAAATTGTACACTCCATTTGCTAGCAAAAAAAATGCTGCAGTCTGATTTATTTGTGAGAATAAATATCCTTCAGTTTTTTTTTAAATTAGGTATATCTTTGACATTGTAGAAAACGATTCTTTCCAGCTTTCAGTAAGATTATCTCCAGTTCCCAGTGGCGAAAAGTGAATTTAGATTTATATTAACATTAAAAAAACAACGTTCTTTAATGAGCCCAACGAATTTTCTAGATAAATCATTTTCAGTGAACGCATCAAAGCCCTGTAAGTGCTTCGCGATTTAAAAAAATATATAAATAGTTAATTTATATGGATTCTTCAAGTTACTGACCTCAATACCACATAACAAATGCCACTTAATTTTAGTTCCTATTTCAGGATCATTAGCACCACTTAGCTTTCGCTATTTTGTTTTTTAAACAGTAAATCAAAATTTATGTATATTGTTCGGGATAAACTATAGGCTTTAAGGCCAGTATATGCACCTCCTGGTAAAGTTACCGAACAGATAAATTTAAGAGAATTTGATCGATTTCAAAGAGCTTAGTATCCTTTCAATAGCTTAAAGTTTTTTGGAAAAGGCTTGTAATTGCTGAAAGAGCTTGAATTCCTTTTGATTTTTATTTCAATTGTATGAACTCACCCATGCTCGTATAATTAATTACAGCACGATAGTACTTATTTAATTATAAATTGGTCGTAATCGAAATGATCTTTTCTATAAAAAAGCTATTTTGACTTTTTTTACGTACAGAGAACCGTTTCTATGAGAAACTCAGGGGCGTGCGGTGAGTTTTGATACAGGGGAAGCAGTTTGTGATATAGAGTGATGGGTAGCGCGAGGCCTCGAGCGAAGCGAGGCAAAAATTATTTTAAGAAAAGGGGCGTGGCTTCCGTATACTCATTTTAAAGCAAATGTCGAAAGCTGCAAAGTTATGATATCTAGCAAAAAGTACACTTGTAGGACCGCCACTCCTCAATAAACATAAAACATAAAAACACCACAAAAATTGCGCAAAACAATGTAAAAATATTGCATTCTGAAAAGTCTCTTTTACTTTGGCCTGCAGGCCCCCCCAATTCACCAGCCATTACAGCGGCCCCATCATAACTTTGGGCGATAAGTTCAGCACCACACTGTAGATCATCGACTATCTGACAAACTATAGTATATAAAGCTGCGGCCGTTCATGGCGTTGTTACGTCTAAAAATCCTAAAAAGCGCTCTTGGACTTTCCTATTTGGATTTATGTAGCGTACTACGATTGACAACTGACTAATATTCGTAATATCGGTTGTTTCATCTAACATAACTGCAACAAAAGGAGCTTTTTTATTTCTTGCTTGATCTTTTCTAAAAGAATACTGCTTATCGACTGAATCAAATCATTTTGAATATGATTTGATGTACCGCGAAATACCGTGGAGTGTTCCAGATGGTTACTTAAAATTTTATCGTATTTTGCTAATAAATCAACTAAATTGATAAAATTGCCCCTATTAGCAACGCTCCGAGATTCAGTATGACCTCTAAAACTAAGTTCATTTTCGCCGAGAAAACAAACAATGTCAATAAGTCTTTTTAACACTTTCTTTCAACTGCTGATCTAATGAATGCTCAATTCGTGATTTTCCAAATGTTTATTCTTATAGCACCGCTCGCAAATGAGTTTCACACTTACCATGCCTTTTTGTCACTTTGTGAATGTTGTTTAAATCTGAAAAGCCATTTTTATTCCAAACACCTTTTTCATTTGTGAACAGTACACATGGCCAACAAAACAATTTACACAAATTTTCACAACCCCTTAACCACTGATTAGCACTGTACACTTCAATATTAAAGTACCTATAGCATGATTTAACTTTCGTTTTTAAGAGTTTTAAATCAGGTGTTGGTTGCCCGTTTCTAATAATATCCAGTTTATCTTGAAACGAATATGTTGAAAATCCCCTTTTCAATAAATTGCACACCACACAAACGCAAATAATATTTTCCACAGTGCTAGGACCAGCTTCCAAATTTAATAAGTAATTCTAAATCTGCTTACACGCGCACTAATATTCAACGTTTTAAGAATCACTTGTCGCCGCCAAAAAAGTTTTTACAAATATAGCACAAAAGCTGAGAATAATACTAGGAAGATTAATATTAAGTATAATATTAAAATTGATATTAAAATCGAGATTAAAATCTATAAAATAAAACGTATTACGATGCTATACAGCTCAGATATCAAGATTATGAAGTGGGATGGGATGCATTTTAAGAAGTTACTTAAATCAGAGACAGTTGTCTCTGCTTACATATATCGAAGTCGCGCGAGTTCGTGTTGGCTCGATTAATCGAGTGCGTCATCGTTACGGTTTTATCATGCAACATTATCTCAGCTGCTGAAAAGCAGGGCCGTGTCTATTGAAATTGGGTAAAAGTAAATTTTAATGATTAATATATGTGATAAATAATAATTAGGTTCTAATTATGTTTTTTTTAATAATCCCAGGGGAAGCACTGCTTCCCTTGCTTCCATGGACCGACCGCCACTGGAGAAACTATAATCTTATAGAACACAAATAGTTGTACTTTTAGGTGGTTAAAATCTATTTGCTACAAAATCAAAAGATAGTATTATGTTTCTACACATTTTCGTCTTTTATTACTGGTTTTCAAATCAAAATTTACATTATTTCTGCACGGGATGTAAAATTTGCACGGATTGAACTAGATTCTTTATTTATTATTACACTTCTTATTATTTAAGTATATGCTATGTCAAACTGCCAGATTTATCCTAACCCCATTTATGAGGTCAAATTCTACAAAATTTCAGTTTACATCAGCTTTATTTAAGTACTCGGAAAATATATTTTATTCGCTTGATATAGTAGACATGATTTATAATCTTTCATCAAGAATATAATTTTTTGTAAAGTCAAGTACAAAAAAGTTTGGGTCCAATAAACCCCCTTTTAGCTGGCCAATTTTGCTCATTGTCTTTGGCCTTTAGAACAAGTGTACCAAATTTGAAAACTTTACCTCAAAAACTGTGGTTGCTATCGCGATACTACAGACAAATCTTTTTTCCATAAAGTTATGTATTTTCATTATAAATCGTCGAGATTCGTCCAGAAATGCAATAAAAATTTTAATTTTTTTTTCCCGAAATTGTACCTTTTTTCTTCTTTCATTCATTATGTCTCTTCTGGTGGTACCACATTCACCAAATTTAATGTGTCACCTAAAATGTTACTGACAATCTTAACCGCCAAATTTGGAAAGTCTCCCATTAGTATTTTTTTGGGTTATCGCGGATACACACACGCGCACGCGCATGCGCATACACACGCATACGCGCACGCACGCGCGCGCACCGACAGACATCATTCGGAAAATAGTCAGAATGGATTCAGGAGGGTTCAAAACGTATAAATCAATCAAAATCTCGAGGTAGAAAAAATCACGATTACTGTACTTGCTTATATTAGGTATAAGAAAGTAAAAATTGATATTAAACTAAACCTAATTCTAACACTAAAAAAATTTTTTAGAAGAAGGCGATTGGGATAAAGAGGGATACTCACTTCGGGCCTAGGGGCCAGTCAAGGCCACTTGCAAATTACACAACACCTCGGCCTCGGGTAGAAGGTAAAATAGACAATTAAGGATAAACAGAGGAACAAAACTAAAACTAAATTCTAATATAGTGCAATTTGAATTACTACTTAATTTTTACTAACCATATAATTATAGCTCCTGTTTTAATTGGATTGCACTTTATATAGACTGTACCATCTTTTTTTTTAAGCAATTAATAGCTACACGTGTTCTCCTCGACCTTAAATGCATGGTGGCGTGCTGATAACGGAAAAATATTACGATGATAAAACTGTTAAATATAATATAGAGTACAGTTTTCTACAGCAGTACTTGCAAAATTTAAACTAATATATATTTTTGAAAAGATTAGAAAATTCTTTGATTTTATGCAAATTTCTGAATCTAAATATTTTTTACGATTTTTCTGTGTTTGCAGGGAATACAATATAAATTTTTTAGATTATTTAATGCTGTACCAAATAGACCAATGACATGCTTTATTTAAAAAGTTCAGCCAGTCATATTAAGCTTAACTGATAATTGTCTGTTAGCAAAATTATCAAGATAATTGCATGCGTAGGATAAAAAATAAAATAGCAAATATTTTAAATATATGAAGGAAATTTGCTTTTTTAATGTTTCAAAAATATTTTATTACAAACTCTACACGTGTTTCGGCTTTTTAGGCCTTTGTCAAGAGTACAGAGAGTATTCTCTGTACTCTTGACAAAGGCCTAAAAAGCCGAAACACGTGTAGAGTTTGTAATAAAATATTTTTGAAACATTAAAAAGCAAATTTCCTTCATATATTTAAAATATTTAATAATGTTTCACAAGGAGCCAACCGCAGAATCAGTTCAGTGTATTAAAATAGCAAATCTCCGTGCATAATATACATATACATAGACATAGACATATGCCAATATACACATACGTAAAATATATAGACACATAATACATATAATAATTATGATCAAACTACAAAAGCAATGTAAGAATAACCGTCAGTTCTAAACCCTACCAGCTAGCGCGGATGATGGCTCCATGCTCGCATGTTCTGTGATGGCCCTTGCGAAGTAGAGGGCGCTTACGCGACGTTTCTCTATGGTGCCCGTGCTCTACACGAGATGCTCTCACTCGTGAAGTTTTTGGAGGGCGGCCGACATTATCTGCTCTAATTGGTTGTGATAAATGTAATATTAAGTTTCAAAAAGTAACAGTTGAAGGAAGCCATCTAAGTTTATTTGTGGTTATACGAGCTAGACAGTTTTGATAGAACGCCAATGAAACGTGTTTATTTAGATTTGCATTAAAAGTTACTTACTAAAACATCGGTAGTTTACCAAATGAGTTAACAACTAATGTTGTCTTAATAACTGCCGAATACTGGAATGGGCCAGACAACTATATGCCAAATATAATTCAGATCATTATTCTTATCTAGCAGAATGATATTTCAATTTACTATTTTCCATGGGCGAGCGTAGCACCATTTTTACATTGTGTCAAACTTGGTGTGAAAATCATAGCAGCGGATACTGCGACTAGTAGTTGAATAGGTAACCACCAGCAAAACACAGCAGTGTGGCCCATTTTCAAAAGTTATATCATCTTAAGCGAGGATTGTGTAGTGGATATACCATCCTTCGGAGAGGATATAAAGCAGACGGTCCCTTATCTATAAGGTATTAGACAACTAAAAAATCTCTACTCTTCGACCACTGTGAATGTATTCTTGAAATGTTGTCAGTGTTTTGGTTATAAATAACCTTTTTTAATGAACACTAGTTGCCATCCTGCTAATCTATGACTAGGTGGCTAGTAATTTCTGTTAATATACCTCATATTTCTCGTGTGGGACATATAAAAACTATATTTAATTATAGACATATATTATATCACGCAAAAACTTATAAATATCTAGTCGATATACATATATAACATATGAATATTACATGTTTAGAGTAGTGTCCCGATTTATTATCCAAAGTAAAAATATATTTTGTAGTTCAGACAATTTTTAAATATTTTAGAAAATTATATACACCAAGGAAAAACTAATAGGGCTCAATATACTAATGACTTTTCCAAATCATAAAAATTAATCAGGACACTAGATTTCGAGAAAAAAAATCTTAAAGCTTAAGAGGTAAAAACCATACCCGCTTACAGTATATTAAAACGAATTTGTATGTTATGTTATAATTTAACTGATTGACATTACTGACAAAACCATTATATGCAGAGAAAATTCTTATCTGTATAATTAATTATGCAATTGCATAATAATTTTTGAAGGACATCCTTCAGAAAATGATCACCCAGTGTATCATTTTCGACAGGACATATTATGTTCATATGAACTTTTCTTCATAAAATCACCTGAAGAATCACGTTTTTAACTATTTTAAATTAGTTAGCAAACACCCTGAGTATATCGTTTGTTTGTTTTTCCTCACCCAATCCATGGACTGTAATATTTATTCCTTATTTTTTGCCTACACCACATTAAAGATATTCGTACTAAAAATTTTATTTTGCTAAAGCCTGAAAGCTGGTTAATATTATGCCAGTTCCGAAAATTAATCTACCCGAGGAACTCGTATACGATCAATACTGCTGTTACCCACGCTATTTTTAAAAAGTTATAAAAATGCAAATTAGTTGTCTTTTAAACGCTCTGAATATTATTATTATATTATTCCTGTAAAGCAGTCTGGATTTATATATACAGCTATTTCACAGCACATTCTGACACGCCTGGCGATATTTTCAAATCGTTTTTTAAAAAGACTAAATAAATCATTTCTAAAATCAAAATGATTTAACTCATAAGGCAATATTTACTTTGAAATAAAATATGTGCTTTAAGTTTCAAGTCTTTTTTTAAATGATTTAAATTTCTTTAAAGAATAAATCAATTGTGAAAAGATTTAATGCAAATTTTATTCATTTAAATCGTAATATAAAATGTAAGTTTTTTTTTAAAAAATGTTTCAGTCAAAAGACCTAAGTCAAAATGACTAGTCACGAAAGATTTATGTATAAAATTATTTAAATTAAATGCCACATGATCCAGTTGTTTTTAAATAATATAAATAGACTTGTGATAGCCAGACAGTATAGGGCATTGGGTAAGTAAATCTCCTGAAATATAAACATGTTTATTCCCCTTTTGACAACAATTAATTATAAATGTTAATGAGAAATAAACTAAACGCTCAAGGAAATTAACAATACTGAAATTTTAAAGAAAACATTCATTAAATTTAACATAATTATGAATAACAAAATAAATAATGATGTATTAATTAAACATTCTCAAAATTTTTTTACATTAAGAGAAGAAAGTAATGTGCAACGTGCTATCCTATACACAAGTAATTTATTGGCTTTTAATGCTATTAATACTAATAAAAATCGTATCAACAACGTCTGAAAAAGTTTCACATCTCAAAAACTTTACAGAAGGAGTCAAGGAGAGGTGATGGTCTAATTAGTAAAAACGACAATAAAAAAGCAGTAATTAAAGTTTTTATTGAGTCCATTACATGTTGTGAATCACATTACGAGAGAAGCAAAACAATTAAACGTAGATATTTACCCTGCGATTTAATTACAAGGAAGCTCTGTAAAATGTACAGTGCAAAAGATGAACTCAGTTTAAAAGTAAAGGAATGTTTTTTCGAAACATTATTGTAACAAAATATAATATTGGTTTTGGATCACCAAAGAGTGATGTTTGGTCCACTTGTATGTAATTTAAAGAGAAAATAAAACAGTGTAAGAATCCTAAACAAAAACAGATACCCATTTTCTGTAAAATAGGTGAGAAGTTAAATTTCTACTTTTGAGTCTAAATGCCTCATATATGATCGTGTCTTTAATGCATCCGACAAATTTATACAAGTCTATGCCTGCACGAAACTAAAGGTTTTGTCGCAGTCACGTCACATTATAGATAAAACATCCCTATATGTAATATGTAAATAACTAAAATTTCGCAAAATGCATTAGAATCGAAAGCTATGTACTGTACGTAAATGATTTAAATCAAGTGATTTAAAATCATTTATAAAGTACTTAAGTATTGATTTTGATTTCTGATTGATTTAAATCACATTGCTTGATTTAAGTCTTTTGCACGGACTTACATATTGAAACTACTTTAAATAAGTATACAAAACAGTGAATCATTTTTAAAATTATTTAAATTATAAGTCATAAGTCACCTTTTAAAAAGTAACATATAATCAAAAGACTTAAATCACCAAAACAAATTAATTCAAAAAAATTATTTAAGCATTTAGAAGTCTAACTACAGCTCTGTCTAACAACACAAAAATTGCACCTCTTATATTATTCCCCTGTATTAAGGTTCCGATACTTTTAAGTCACCAGTCGTATCTCCTTTTCTCTTCGACAGATAACGAGTATTAGTACTTGAAAACAAATATTAGATACTTTCATTGTCAACGAACTCCGTTGTGCCTCAGGGAAGTAAAATAGGGCCGCTTTTATGCTCCATATACATTAATCTATTTGACTATTTTAAATTTTCTGGTTAGCAGATTGCCATATGGACGTGAGTGATACGCGAGTATACCATTCATAATCAGTTTGGGATTGTTATTGTTAATATTAATATTAATGATAATTTAAAGTATTTTATATTCTTCTACATATTTATGTGAGTAATTCATAATTAATACACGAAACGACAAAGAAACGTTCAGTTAACACCTTATTTAATGTGCATAATCTCAATGACATAATTTTACAGGAAGCTCTAGTAAAACTTTAAAAATATACAGTTTAAAATTGTATCTATAGATCATTTTAGATGTTTTATTTACCATATTTACAATTACATAATATTTTATTACTGCAACGCTTTCACCTATCCCATTATGCTGCAGTATATTTGATGCCATCTATATACAAACATAAACGTAAGTCATGTAAAGTAGCTACCTAAATAAATTATATGCAAAGATATCTAAAGACAATTAAAAAATTATTATATAATTAAGGATGTTAAAAAATTTAATATTATGATAAATTTTATAATTTATTACAAAGTTATACAACGTCCTGCAGAAAACAGCATCAATTTTCATAAATGATAATAATGATAATAAAATAATAATAATGATAATAAGCTGGTCAGTCGGGCTTAAGTTGGAGACCGAGGAAATCATTGTGGTTATTACCAACATCTTGCTCTATTGTAACTGCATGTGGTGTGTAGTGGTTCTTGATATCAACTGCAGGATCTGCCGCCAGGCACTGAAATCACTCGTGCACTTACTTTTTGTACGTCCCATATACGCGATTTCGGACTACATCCACCGGCATAACGCGGCGTTACGAGTGCTATACTACCATCTAAGGTACTCGTATGGGATGGATCAAATACAAGTGCTGCATTACATCCCCTGAGATACTGAGGTCGTCGTCGAGAACGAGAAATGCCGAATTTATTGGAACTACTTGTTCCTGATCATCAGCCAATAAGCCTGATATAGTCCTCCCCAATAATGAAACTAAGGTGATGTTCCATCGAGTTCTCAGCACCTGCAGAGAAGAACATCATCAATTTGAAGGAAGAGGAAAAGCGGATCAAATATCGCAATCTCCAATACGAGCTCTAAGTGTTGTACCAGAATGGTCGTCGGCCATACCGACCTGTCAAAAAATCAGCCATGTGGCTGGCGGCCAGGTGAAGAAGGCCTTATTCTAGGTTCTCTCTGTCTGTTTAAGGCACATGATTCTGGAGCCTACAGTCGCTAGTTCTGCGGAACATCTATAGGTAATGCAAAGAGTGGGAATATGAAAACGATCGAAAAAAACTTCGTTGTATTGACTTATTAGGTTTAGATATTAACAACTATTCCCTTGATGGCGATTGAATATAAAACTGAATAAATTAGAATTTATTGTATATTTCGACAAATAGGCAATGATCTCAGAAAACCAAATTTAGATTATAAAAAAATAACATTATTTATTATTTATGATGTTCAGACCTCATGCTCCTTAAGAGTTCACCAGAGGGTCTAATCCTGGAGCCCAAAAAAGATTCTTCGGTCTTCCCATTCCTGTAGATCAATTCACTATTGCCGCATGTTTGTTACGTAACTTGCTTTCCTAACATTATATGCATATAATTAAACGAAAAACAACTTTATTAACATAGAAAACAAATGACCGCTGCATACATTGCCGACTAGAAGCAATGATGAAAACCATTTTTATTTATATCAGTATAACAATTAACAATGTTATATACTTTTGAATCTACGACCCTGTTATGGAGTACCAACGGCCTGTCTCCACAATTTTTAGAAGTTTACCATTAAAACGTCAATTTTTCTCTTTATTATCACCAAAATGTACTCATCGTCAATGCGAAAAAATTAAAACAATCTTTTTGGCGCTACTTAAAGATTGAGCAAGCAAAATGGAACACGTGATACTTTCATTAGCAGTTAAACAAAATAAATGTAAATACTACATTGTGTAAACATTTCCACATGACAATAGCTATGAAAATAATTGCCAGTAACGATCACAGATTATTTAAATAACGACCTATTTACATGTTATTAATTAGTGGAAACATACAGAATTATCATTATATACTTTAACGGAGTGTGTGATTTTGCAAGCAGTTTAATCAAATTAAGAAAAACAATCCTCTGTTACGACAATCATAGTAGTTATATAGACACCTTGATAAACAAACAAATAAAAAAATATGCTACATCTGTACTTAAGATGACCGTGCAATTAAACGATTATAAAATTACTATTATTTAATCATTGTTCCAGGGTCGTTCCAAATCAGTATTTACTTTATTCTCTGTCAAAGGCCAACCAAATTTCAATCAGTGCCTTCCTCCTGAAGATATATTTTCAAATATTTTAAATTTTGGTGACCATATCTTTACGCGAAACTGTGTATATTTTGAAATTATTAGTTTTAATTGAAAAATTCAATATTTACATGAGCAAAATGAGAGAAAAAAGCGACGAAATTCAAATGTATGGTTTATGACAACTTCATTTTTTGGTAACCACGGAATAATAAAATGGTACACTGTAAATACAGTCTGAAAGTTATTTGTGGCATTCCCAAAAGTTTTCTTTTTCTTCCTTGGGGCTTACTACCACATGAATAATTCTTGGTTATCTAAAAAACACGATTAGTTACCCAAAATGCTACTGGAAAACTAAACATCTGCGCTTGTAGCTTTTACGTCAAAAGATCAGTCAGAGGGTATTTTTTTGATAACTAATGAGGCAAAAAAATAATATATAAATTCATAAACTTTGAAAATGGAAACAGAATCGTTTTCTCGACGTCAGGAAAACATTATTTTCTTTGTCTCATATTAGTTGTCAAAAAAACATCTTCTTTTTGCAATTTATTCATAAGAATAAAAATAACAAAATTAGGAGGGTTGGAATTTCCACAAAATCATCCCATACATTGTACGTATACAGTAAACAAGAATTTTTCTAACACCGGCCAATTTTTTTTAAATCTAGATAAATTACAACATGACATCGGCATTTATAACGGCAATATACGACTGAAATTATTACGATTCGATTAAATATAGTTGCATCAGAGTTCCTTATATTGCAATAATTAAATATTATTTAGTTGAATGAAAAAAATGTTTCCAAATGAACAGCTAGAGGAATTACAAAACACCGACACACGCAAAATGCAACAAAATATTTTGTAATAAACACACATCTTTGAATATCAATACATTTTGAAACAATTTAAAACTGGTATGTGTTCTACTATCAGTGTGGTGCAATAAAGTCCATGCAATGATTCAGTTAAGAGATTTTATCGACTTCGATTGGAACAGAAGTTTCAACTCAGCTATCGATAAAAAAATTATTAAATACTTGTTGCCTAATGATCAACAAATAAATACCATTAATAGATTACACAATCTCAACTCTTTATAATAGCTCAAAAAAGATAAACACAATTACTTCCTCACCCCTCAAAGTGAGGAAGTTGTATTCATGACAGAAATTTTGAAAATTTTTATTGCATTTCTGGACGAATCTCGACGAATTATGACGATCCACAAAATTTCAGACAGAAAAAATTTATTCCACATAATCGATCTTATTGGTATTGGTCCCTGCTTTGTGTTATTTTTTCTTTGGATTATTCTTCCTCTTTTTTATGTTACACCATCGATCGCAAAGTTCTAAATATCTTTCACTTTCTAAATAAAGTCTCGTATTGTTCATGGTGCAAGTGCATTGCAATCATTTTTATTTATTACCATCAACTGATTTACATACTAAATGAGAAAGAAACATGTGAATAGTAGTAAAATTTGAATAAATTAGAATATTTTATTTCTTACAGTTATAACAACTCGGTATTCGAGTATTAAATTACCGCATATCTGCAATAACAGTTGCATTATGATAAGTAATAATTGCAATTAATACAACTAGGAACTCGATAAGGTAATCTAAATTCAATTTTATAAATATTAAGAAGACATTTTATACATAAGAAATAATTAACACTTTTATAAAAAATCTCATAGTTTATTAAGTTTATCTATGACGTGCCTGAAGAATGTCCATGACATCTTATATATTATTGTTATCATTAATTGTGATTATTGAGTAAAAGTGGAAAAATTAGCAGTATTCTCATAAAGAAATATTTACATACGATGCTGAACAAGTGAATACTTAATACACGGTGAAGCTTGGCAAAAATTACACGAATCAGTAAAGTATATGCGAAGAGATATCCAGATCAGTATGTTCCATGTCACAAAATATTTAAAAGAATAGAAAATAATTTAAGAAATAATCCGAATGCTTTTTATCTGAGAAAAAACAAGTCTGTAAAATGATTTAGCTCTGTTGTTAGAAAATATTATATTATATTTATGGTTGCAACAGGATGGTACACCTTTCTATAATGAAGGCATTGTTCGAAATTATTTGGATAAAAATTTCAGAGATCGCTGGATTGGAACACATGGTAGCCACTAAGATCACCGGATCTCACACTGATGGACTTCTTCCACTGGGGTACTTTAAAAATCTTATATACCAGCGCAAATCAGCACATCTAGAGGAACTAAAGACGAGTACCCAATGGGCATGCGATTTAATGAGATGGTCATATTAAGAAAAACTACACCGAAAACGTCTGCAACTATTGTTTGGTGGATATTTTTCTGAAATTAAAAATTTATTTTGTATTCGGTTGTGATTGATCCAAAAGTCCTCCACAATATATTTTACCAGTCGAAAGATATAATTTACCATTGTATTAAAACAAAAATGTACTGTGAATATTTACAGCAATATTCGCTAAAAATAAACTCGGGGAATTTATAACAGCAATATATTGATTATAAAATATCGAATTGTAGTGGCCCAAAAATAGACCCTTGGGGAACTTCTGTAAATTTAAAACAAATACTATTCCAAATTCATATTTCTCCTGTTACCTTTCTCAACCTAACCTAACAAATCCAGCATTTACTTTGCTTAATTATTGATAACTCGGAGACAATTTTTATGGATAAAAGGCCGCTGTATCCTGACAATCAGAAATGTCACTTCTGCAGAATGTGAGAGTATAATTTCTATTGCTTCAAGTTATGTATCGTAATTGTAAATATGCACAGGCTGTGTAACGTTTCAATTTTTACAACTTGAAATTCCGCCAAGAATTTAATAGACAGAATAGGTGAATGGACACACGTGTTGGAGCATAATTCTCTATTTATAATCAATAAAGATATATGGGATATTGCAAGGACACTTATTATTACTCTCCATTAATTTACCGAGCTAACCTAATAATAAATTGTATCCTAATTGAACCTGCACATATTATTTTTATCTTGCTATTTTTACGGAAATATACAAGTTGAAAAAAAATTGTAAATTAAAAATGGGCGTATACGGGCAAATGTCATCAACATTTATCGCAGTAAAAAATATTTGTATATTTCGAATGCTATTTATAACTCAGATGAATGAATATTATCTCTGTAAAAAATATATAATTACTTTTCGTAATAAATCATAATTTGCGATTACTTCAAAATGATAAGAATTTATTTGCAGATTATAATTAAGTCATTGGATTACTACTGAAGTGCAAAAGTCATTTACAAAATAACGATAACCAAATAATTTGACATCGCGTATTTTTTATATGTTATGTATTCATAAGCGATTATAGGGGCCCTAAAACGTAAGGATATGTAAAAAATTCGGACTATTTTTTCGGGTTAATTATCTTAACTTTCCTGCATAACTCTTTCAACAGGAAGTTAAAAGTATCTAAGATCAAGAAAAAAAAGGTTGAATAGAAATTCATTTCAAAATACTCTTCAATTACCTAACATATATATGGAAAAATGGTTTATCCTCATTATTTATTGTTAATTTGTCAATGCTGTCATTGCAAACATCAGCATTTCATGACACTTATTCAAGCTCAAAAAAGTTTTGTCATTGCAAATCTTGAGGAAGACTGGTCGTTACAATGTGTGGCGGATGAAATATCTAAAGACGGTTGAATCTGCGAAACTCAGGTGTAGCGACCGTGGGGAGCCTCGTCTGTGCATACACATATACACGCGGTTTACGTAAACACATTACATCAGTTCACTTTTTTCCGGCATATATTTTGTTTATTGAAGAATATGATGACTTTACCTTTCTTGTCGCGTATAAATAAATTTATATCTGAATTTCCTACCTAATCGATAGGAAGAAGCAAAAACAATACTATAAGAAAGATACATACAGTTTTATTTTGAAATTGAAAAGAATAGTAACCTAAGTGAGTACCTTGACATTCTTATTTTCTCTATTTGGTGTTGTAATTGTTCCGCGATTTCTTCGTGTTTCAAAGATGCCTAATCAGTACTAATGCTGAATTCGCTAATACCATTTATGTGTATGGGTTTTGTGATGGCAATGCAAGAATTGCCGTTAGGAGATATCAGTGAAGATTTTCTGGTCGACGAGTACCGTCGCGCCATAATTTAACCAGAGTTTTTCGGTTCTCTCGAAAACATGGAAGATTTCCTGAAACTCACGGAAATGTTGAACGAGCAGTTAGACCGGTCGAAGAAAACATTGTGGAGATTGCAGAGCAAAATCCTTCGACAAGCACTAGGAGAATAGCATACGTGCTAGGTGTTCCGCAAACTCGTGTATGGAGGGCATTGAAAGCGGAAGGCTTGCATCCTTACCACATCCAAAAAGATCCAGCGTCTCGAACCAGGTGATGAAGTCGCACGTCTTACATTCTGCCGCTGGATAATGCATCATCCAAGAACTTTGCCCAGAATAATTTTCACGGACGAGGCCCAATTCATCCCCGACGGAGTGTGGAATTCTAGGAATTCACACCTTTGGGGGCACAACAATCCTCATGCCGTTGTCCAGAAAACTCCCAGCACAAGTTCTCGCTCAATGTATGGTGTGGAGTGGTGAACGATACATTGATAGGACCGCATTTTTTTAGAGGCCGATTGACTGGAGAAATCTACTTGGATTTCCTCCAGTCCATTACACCAAATTTATTATTGGCGCAAAATGTCGACAGGGGACGTCTTCATTTCCAGCATGATAGGGCACCGCCTCATATCTCACTCCATATCCGGGAGCTTCTCAACAATAAGTTTCCTAATCGCTAGATCGGTCGTGGTCCCCCAAGTAACAACTCTAAGATACTTTTGATTTATTTAAGTTTTAAAAGTGCTTTAACATGTTCAATAAAATGATAGTGGTTTTAAAATTACCTTAAGATAAACTAAAAGTTCCTAAAGACCACTGATTCTTATGCAAAGGATTTAATGCACTCTTTAAATTGAAATAAAAAAAACTGTTTGCTCCTAATGCCCTATTGATCGTATACTACTTTTATAATACTCTTGACATTGGCTATTTTAAAACTAATATGCCTTTTTAAAGAATGAAATAGCAAGTTGGTTTTAAAACAATCCATTTTGGAACAAATGGTTTTAATGTATTTTTGTGGAGTATCCTTGATGTAGTCATTAAAACCCATTAAGAAAACTATTTTATCTTAAGCCTATATGCTCAATGAAATTCCACATTAAATCCTACAACATAGTTTTTACTTTTTAAGAGTAAATTAAGAATATTTTAAAGTTCAAAGGTTTTAATTTAGTTAATTTGATTAAAAGAAATGCCTGTTGGATTTTTGATGACTTTATTAAAACTAATTCTACCCCCTCCATAATCGGAGAAAACACGCCATCTGCCCAATAAACTGATTGCTGATTTAGTGAACCAGTGCAGTCCGTGTACCTACTTTATGCATGAATGAAAACTAGAACACATATTCAAAATGGAAAATATTAGTGACAAGTATTTTAAATTAAAACGAAGTCACTAAATCCAGCAATCACAAAACCGGCACAATTTTAAGGTTAGGATTTCATACGCGCGCCAGATCCCTTTAAATCAATAAGGCCACGAGTTTGAACATATTAAAGCAACTCGGTTTTAAAAGGAAGAGTAAATAAATGTCTGGGAGAGTAATTGTACTTAAAGTGGTAAATAAAACGCTATTTTAAGTCTTGTAAGATTTAAAATGTTCTATTAACTTGCAATCAGGTTTTATCTAGACCACGCCATTTTTCATATAAGATACAGACCCGCCATGATGAATATTTTCAATAGCCAAAGAAAAAAATATTATTGAAATATATGCGCTTTACGTCCTCTTAAATAATTGAAGGACGGTGTGTCCAAACATGCAATTTAATTAAAAAAATGCATTTGGATGTTTAGATGCAAAATAAAAATTGACGATATTTTTAAAAACTTTTTTTAGATAATAAAAAAAAAACATTATATTGGTGGCGCTCGAGTTATGTAGAAGTATTTTATTATATTTTGTCAGAAAAGTGCCATCCGTTGGTAATTTTTACCAGAATAGTTTGCATTTGAATATTATTTTTGATCAGCTTTATATGCGTTACGTTTAAAATATTACCACTCTGCCCCATTAGAGACTTGCCGTTGTTTTGACTATTTCACGCATAAAGTTGTCCGACTTTAAAACAAAATAAAACCCTTTTAGGATTAATTATAATGATTCTCAAGGCAATTTAGTCTGCTGCAATTTTATTTTAAATGCAAAACGTTTTAAACATAAATTTAAGGTTGCCTTGAAGAACTCTTTAAGAATATGAAATTAAAACTAAATGGTTTTTAATATAGTTTTAAAATTTAGTCTTCAAGACCCTTTTAGGATGGGCCCTTTTTGGCTAGAAGCTGCTTTATGGTGATCCTAAGCTTGTCTTGAAGATCATTTGGTTTTATTCGAAGTTTTATTGTATAATTTTAAAGCGACCTTGGAGATCTCAATAAGAGCATTAGTGTTACTTGGGCCTCAAGCTTGGCCAGCTTGTTCTCCTTACCTAACTGTTCTCGATTACTATGTTTGGGGCCACATGAAACAATCGGTGTACAGCACGGAAATCAACACTAGAGAGGAACTACAGCAGCGGGTAGTGACAGTCTCTGATGACATGAACCACCACAGACAAATCATTGGGATGGCCACACGACATTTTTATTGGTGCGGTATAGAAAATGCATCGAAGTTGGGGAAGGATATTTTGAGAACCTGATCTAGTTTGAATTGAACCATTCCTTATCTAATATTATTATGTTATGATGTTATTGTTATTATGATGTTAAGTTTTAGCTATTGTTTATTAAAAGGGTTATCACGTTTATGTGTGCATGCTTTTTCTATGTAGATTATACACATAATCCATTCATATTTTATCATTTTCTATACCTTGTATACCTAATTTCACAAGTACGACCCTGCCCTTTCTTGCTAGGTGTGCTTCTTGTTGTTTTTTGCTATGTCTCAGAAGGGATATGGATCTGAAGCATTTGAATAGAATCTATCAAACTGTTCCAATGCCCGGTCAAAGTGTTAGTTGTGATGCGCTAAATTGTTTTGTGATGTTTTTGCCGAAATGGTTTAGGTGTGCCGTCAAAATTGATTCGCTATTCTGATAGCATCTTTTCTAAACTTTCCGAACCCGCTAATAATTTTCCAGAAATGCGGTATAAAAATGTACTTTTTTGTCAAAAACGAGGAGGGTAGATTTTTACCGAGTCCGGCCCTGTATTTTTTCAAAAAGTTTCAGGTGAGGAATGTTATTAGTAAATATCATTCGATTACATCCAATCCGTTGCAGAGAATAGCTCTTTGAATTTTCAGACCAAATGCATAAAATACCCTGTATTTTCTTAACCAGTGGTCAAAAAATGTTTTCCTTGTAGATTTAGACTTGCCTTGAAGTGCTCTCTCTGCCATTAGGCTACGGCACATTGCTCGCGAATCACCCTGTATAATTTATATGGCGTTCGTGTTTATATTATGTTTATGTTTAAATAATCCTGTCTGTCAAGTACGGGATTACAGTAAAGCAATAATAATCACGAGTGCTTACTATTTCCAGTCAATATAGTTTATAACTTTGCCCTTTCAAACAGTAGCGTCATACAGTTCACAGTAATTCAACAAAAGGTCCTTAATAAATGAGACGACATATTGGTCCCTACACAGGTCAAATAAGATTTCATCACTGTACATAAAAATTATAGTATATTAGCTATCGAAAAATTCTAAAGTTCTTATCTTAATCTTTGGAAATAGTGAACAAAGTAAACTTGGCATTACAAATGTTAACGGATGATCCTGATATTCATGTCAATGTCTCAAGACATTTCACGACATGTTAAGTAAAAATCCGGATATTAAAAAATTACATGATCTTAAAAATTGTCTAAGTGATAGAAGTGCTACGGATTCTCAACAATATTTTGCACATGTGAATATTACATCTTTGGATCCAGAACGTTCATATTCAAAATACACGTCGACGTCTGCAGCAAACTGTAGACACTTATCAAGGATACTATGGAATCTCTATTAATGATGTAGGTGTATGTCGAGAATCATAAATAAACCTTTTCCCTTTCATGGAAAAAATAAGAGGTAAGTCCTAGTAATTAGTTGTACTTCCATTAAATAGCCACGATAACCTAGCGCGCCACTGGAATATGCATATTCAACCGTCCTTACTCATAACATACGTGCTTCCAAAAAGTCATCACAAGTAGACAACGATCAGTGCATTTTATAGCTGAACAGCCTCTTGCTACTGAAAAAAACTGCAGTAGAAGGGACAAACTTCCCTCTGTCGGATTCAAGGGCAAGGGAAAGGTTAAAGGAAGTCTCTTCACTTGTTCAGCAGCCAAAAAGCCACGGCTGAGCGAAGAAAATGATCAGAAGAACACTATTTGCATACGAATAGATGAATCAACACCAAATTTTTGAGAGAGTATAGTGTTTTCTGGTGAAAAAAATTGTCGATCCTTGTACAACGGACAACTAAGAGTTTATCGGCAAAGAGGATGCAATTTTGAGGAGTCCTATTTGCACAAGACCGACAATAGCGGGAGATATTTTGTCCATATTAGGGGACGAATACGTATTGATGGACCGGAAGCTTAAATGGGAATACTCAACAATATAATGCTTCCGTCCAAAGTAACAATTTTAGTTTTAAAATGTTCTGTAAGATATCCTTAGAGCTTATTTCTAAGACTATTTATAGACGTAAATAGTCTGAAAGAACTGCATGAAACTGATTTAAAGCCCTTATAATATAAGAGTCCATGGGCCCACCTAGAGAAGGGCTTACATTCCTCTTTTTAAAACTTTCTAGTTTTAATGAATTGTCTACATCTTTACTCGTAGGGTATCTGAGGAGTATTATAAAACCATACTTGGTTAAAGACAGGTGTCATATGTAAACTTAAAAGGCACACACAAATGTTTTGAGCAGACGTTTCGTATTTAATGAAGTAAATATAAATACAAATAAATGTAGTGCTCCGCTCACTTGATTCACACTCGATGTTGGCAACAACTGAGAACGATTCAGCTTATAGATGGACTAGTTATAATAAAGTACTGGGACTTCTAGTGGGCTAAAATTTTCAACGACACTAAGTTTACTGTAAAACGTGGATTAGATAGTTCTTAAAAATTCGTGCGCCCCTTAAAATCACAAATTTTAAAAAAATATATGGGTAATTTTCTTCTCGGTAACTTAAAAATAAATGATCCAGTAGCATCCATTAGTGTTAGAAAATTGTTTTTAGAAAACTTTTCTATTAAATACAAATTAAATTTTCTTGTTCAATCCGGAACATTCCCAATATGGCTGACAGTTATACATCTCTTGCCACGAGAAATAATGGCAGCAGTTCGTATAAACCCTATTAGTTTTGAACATTTCTACTTCAAATATGTTTCGTCTTAAAATGTCTACTAAATTACCAATTGCTCTCTAAGTATGTCGATTTGCTCTTGTAGAAGTATATTCTAAGCCTCCTTGGCTTTATCATATTGCTTGAAACTTGTAAGCTTATCTTAAAACCCTTTGTTAACCCTTTGAACACATAACACAACCGCTTTAAAATCTATAGGATTTATGATGCCCGGATAACATTCCGTAAAAACTCAGTTATTCTTGGCGCTACACACGTCTGCTCCGCACGCCTCCCTAGTTTGTTATCCAATGCGTTAGTTTTACTATAGTCGGGTTGGTGTAAGATTGCAACTTTCTTCAAAGTCAAAATCATAAATAATTTTATTCCTTTCAATTGTCAGTAGACCAGGTATACACAATAAGCGACTTATTTACAACTACATTGTTGTATAATTGTCGCGTGAGATTGGTGAAGAGTGAATCTCAAACAGTAAATGAACATATTTGTGCTTTTATTTTGATATTCATTCAACCGTTTATTTCGTGTTTTCCATTATTCCTAAAATTGACATTACAAATTAGATTCATATGTAATTTTAATATTAGGTATTTTTAACAGAAAAGATTTTGAGCAGGTAAAATTTTGCATCATTGATATAGAAAATTTATTTAAGTAAACTAGATAAGACCTAAAAGGTTCTAAGAAAATAATATATTTTTGACGAAAGACATAAATAAAGTCTTCATTTTACGTTTTCTTTAACGAGTAGCCGAAGTGGTAACACGTGTGCTATCCCTGAATTTGTTTAATCGAAAATATTCATATTAAAACAATCATGAATCAATCGAAAGGAAAACATTTAACTCGAGACTCGACGTGCCAATATCTTTTTGGCCTGACGGTCTCGGATGCTAGGGCCAGGCAGGACTCCTGCCTTTTTACTCTAGCCATCGCTGTAGATCTGGACAAATGTGAGCGGTGCCGAAGATTTCGACTAACCTCCCTGGGTCCTAGCTGATGAACTCTGCTGGCTAGGGCTTCTTCTGGCGACCTTCTGTCTTGGTCTTCTCTCTTCGCCAGCTTGTCACCCCCGGGGGTAGTCATCGGTCTGTCAGGGAATGTGCGAATATTTTGTGACTTGGGATTGACTGCCGATACACAATATGTCAATTGAAATATTGTCATCTGGATCATCGGAGCGGTGAGACTCGACTCAAGATGAACATCAATTTATACCAAAAGTGAAGAATTATTTCATCTGCGAAAAAGGAAAGGGTGAACCCTTGTTTCCAGTTCGAGCTGTATAACAGCGAACACCTGACCTGCGTTGATTTCGAATATTTTATCATTTTGTATACGGCTGACAAATGAACCAAATAATATTATTTATGGCTTTGACTTATTAAGACGAAAGTTACAGTCTTACAGCGGCCCGACTATCGTAATATTTTAAAACATTATATTCTGGAAAAAGAGAATCAAACTCTTTTATGCTTAACATTGATTTATTACAGACTCTTGTCTAATCTAATAAGTAGTTGCCTTTATAAAGGTTTGATCTGAAACTTAGGATCTCAAAGCATTTTATATTTATAACCGGGCATTAACAACTATCCCAAAATAATTTCATAGAGCAATTATAAAACCACAACACGTCCTAAATTCTCTGTAACACTGAATAATCGTAACTTGGACTTAACAGCTATAAAGCCTTCAGGCTTGACAAATGCCTTGATAAGTCAGTCATAAGCCAATAAAGACTAAAATATAATTTAGTTTTGATACAACTTATTGAAAATTTCTTTAAAACGTTCTTTGAGACAAAACTGTCTTTAAGTGCCTTGGCAAATAACAAATTTGGCATAAATCACTAGTTTATGAGCTGGCTACTATAAATCACTGATAAATCCTAAATAAATCTTGTTACAATCAAAATAAACTTTGTTTTTAATAAAACAAAGAAGGTTTAGTGCCGTATTCCCCAAAAAGAAACAATTATGCAGCTACGGACACGTGTTTCGGAGTTATTGCCCCTCATCAACGTAGCGTAGCTAAGGAATTGGATCTACGATGGGATAGATCAGGAACAAGAACTAAAAAAAGGCTGGAAACTACAGTACACAGTACTCAATTAGTGTCTTCATGTTCCCATGTGCCACATTTGGGGCCTCGATGAGCACAGTCAACACACAGAGCTCTATGTGTACTGCTCATTTCCACGTGGCACATATAAATAAAACAAGATAGATTTATTGGGGTTCAAAATAAAACAAAGAAGGTTTAGTGCCGTATTCCCCAAAAAAGAAACAAAGCTACGCTACGCTGATGAGGGGCAATAACTCCGACACACGTGTCCGTAGCTGCATAATTGTTTCTCTTATTTTGAACCCCAATAAGTCTATCTTGTTTTATTTATATGTGCCAGGTGTAAATGAGCAGTACACATAGAGCTCTGTGTGTTGACTGTGCTCATCGAGGCCCCAAATGTGGCACATGGGAACATGAAGACACTAATTGAGTACTGTGTACTGTAGTTTCCAGCCTTATTTTAGTTCTTGTTCCTATCTATCCCATCGTAGATCCAATTCCTTAGCTACGATACGCTGATGAGGGGCAATAACTCCGAAACACGTGTCCGTAGCTGCATAATTGTTTCTTTTTGGGGAATACGGCACTAAACGTTCTTTGTTTTATTTTGAACCCCAATAAATCTATCTTGTTTTGTTTTTAATGCTTAATTTACTTAAACAAGCTTTTGAGTTTTGATTTGCCAATGATTTTCTATCAAAGTGTGATCAATATCAGGATTGACACAAAGAGCCACTCTGACTCAAAGTAATTTTACAAAAAAAACCTGGTAGCTCGACAAATAAATCAATATATTTCCGGCCGCGATAGTACATGTTACTTATAATTCTAATAAAAGAAGGTCATCCCCACGGCAGAATTTCTTTCATCTAAACAGCATTTGATATCAATTTAAATAATGAAACCTTTCACACTGGAGAGATAAACGTGTGACTAACCCACATGATCTGCCTGTAAATCATTAATATCAATCTGCACGTAACTGTATTTATCTACTTCATTAGTTACCTAAAGTATGCGACAATTAATGAACATTTGTCCCATGAGTGGGCTTAATAAATTTTATTGTGCATTTTGTCGTTATCGAGTTACAGTGGCCAATATTGTATTTAATAACTCGCCATCAATCAAATATAAAACCAACCATATGAAGCCGTATATTTTATCTGTTTGATATAAAATACATACCAGTGTCGGCTGGTAATATTATCTACAGAGGAGGCTTGAAATTTAAAAGCAAACTAAATTTCAATATTATTACAATTTGCACATTTCCCCACCACCCTTGAGGTAGTACAACGGCGTGTTATATTTTTTTTGTCGTGCGTTAATCGCCAGAGTAGCCATACTATCCCACTTATAATTAATTTATAACTTCTAAAAAAATCAAAATAATTTTGGAAAAAAACTGATAAATAAAAGTGTTTTTCAACAAACAAAAAATTGTATTCATTATCACTGTCTGTAAAATTATTACTTTTAATAAAAATTAAAATAGTTTTGAAAAAGAAGTTACATAAAAATTATTTTCTAAGAAATAAATAACGTAAATAAATATTTCTTCTAAAATAATAACTAACTATACTAATCTTTGGTATAAAGCCTAAATATTTTTATAAATCAGTGGTAACCTGCGATTTTCAGAACCAGTTAAATGGTTGTAAACTTCTTCATAAAATGAAAATAAATTATTTTTCTTCAACTCTGACAAAAAACGTTTTTCTTTTGAAATAAGCAATATATTTGACAGGTGGTCTTGAGCTATTATGTTTCTAATAAATGTTTTTATGCGTTTGAGTGCTGAAAACGATCGTTCTGCAGAAGCTGAGGTTACCGGAATTGTAGACACTAAAGATAAAAGTTTGTACAGTTCGGAGTGACAGCTTTTTAAATTATTATTATATATAAAAGTAAGCATTTCTTGAGGCGATTTTAAATTTGCTAAAAGTTGCTGGTCAGAATACAACACATATAGTTCAATTCTTAACGAAATACAATTAAAAATGGGATACTGGTGCATTAAGTTGTCCATTAGATTGTTTAGGAAATGATTTAGAAAACATTATAAAATGATTAGGATTTACTAAATCGAAACATATTGCAAAATATTTAAGTCGGAAAATCTAATTTCAATTTGAACTATAATGGTGTCCAAAATTTCTGTAAAAATTTGTTTTTAATGTATGTCTGTCCTGTTAAAGTTATATTATGTTGTCTTTCTTTTTTTAACTATGGCTCATCATCTAATTCTTCAATATTTTATAAAAAATCATTATATAAAGTATTGAAATGTATTTCGTTATTGCGAAATTCTCTTAATTTCGATATAAGTGAATTAAGTCTATATTTAGAATATGTTATATAGTTAATTTATTCTGTAAAATTTGGAAAACAACACCAGTTTGCTCAAAAATCATTTTAAAAACCATTAGAAAAAATATGAAGTTTTTTCCGACAATAAAGATTTTAATCCGTAAGCTGCTCTTAAAGTCTGATCGTCGTTTAAAAAGTCTTCACTTTCCGCAATAAAATTAAAAACGTCAATAAGTATTTTCCTGTATGTGTCAACAGTGAAAACAACTCTAGATGAAAAATTCCAACAAGTGGGAGCATTACTCGGAATTCTATGTTCCATAATTATTCTATTTAAAATATCAGATCTTTTACTAGATTTTGAATCAAAACCAAATTTAATTTGTGTGCGTAACAGTGAGTGAAGTAAGCTTGAGGAGCAATATCTTTTATTTTAATTTGGAGTCCATTAAGATGTCCTGCCATAACCGCAGCGCCGTCATAGGTTTGAGGTTTGTGCAACTAATTTATTTTTAAATCAAATTTACCAAATTCGTCGATTAATAATATAAATAAACTGTTCGGGTTTTTTCCACTACTCACATAAAAAAAACCAACAAACCTTTCAACAACTTCACCGTGCATTACATATCTAAAAATTACGGAAAGTTGAGATTTACAAGTAATGTTCGTCGTTTCATCAATTTGCCACAGAAAAATTCGCAATTATGTAGTTATTTATAAATTTTGCCTTTAATAATGAAGCTAACACTCTCAATTAGGTCATTTAGACTTAGACGTCCGGGAAAAAAAAAGTGGAGTTATTCAAAAAGTTCTCTAATTTTGGATCATACGTTCTTAAAAAATCTATTACCTCCTTGAAATTTCCTCTATTATACGAATCGCGTTATTCGTCATGTCCTCGAAAAGAATTTTCTTGAGAAGATAAATATATAACGGCATCAATTAATTTCTTTAATATTTCCCTATTTTCACAGACTTTTCATTAAAATTTTCTATTTCTCTTTTATGCGCAAAATCCAAGAAATTTACAATATTTTGTTTACCCAACATTTCGAATTTAATGCAAGATGAAATATGCTCCTGAGATTTTTCATCCCTTTCTAAATCTCGCGACAAACTTTGCAAATTATTAAATCCGGCCCTGCTCCAAGTTGAGGATTTATCATTAGTAAATAACAAACATTTCCAACAATATAATTTGTTTCTAACTGTTGATGCCGTTAACCACTCGATTTTTTGATGATTGCTATCACTAGACCCTCTGTTTTGTTTACTACTTGTGAAAACTAACGACGGCATTAACGATGTAGGTCTGATCATTCTTTTAATTCTTACCTTTTGATCATAACTTAGGTGATTGTAATTAATGACCAATGAGTCTCGGATTATGTCTGATTTAGTGATGATGTCTCTAAATCCTCATCGTCATCAGTTGGAGTAAGTAGGCCAGCACTAATGGAACAAATTTAGAAAATTAGCTTCTTGGCCTTTTGTAGTTGTCCGTGTCTAGCAAATCAACTTCGTGTCTACTTTTGATATTCAAACCATTAACAAACGTGTTAATAGGCTTCCACTCATTGTTATATATATGGCTAAAATAAACTCGTATCAAACAAATATACTCAATCTCAAATAATAGTGGGCATCCATCTTTGTGTGATGAGTTTCTGAAATAACTTTTCAGGCATTTAGTCAAATCGGTTCTTTGCATGCCGCCTCGAAATATTGAACTGGATCATCGTCAGTTCTCACTGACTAAGCTTCTGAATGTAAATAGGATTGTCCGTTAGTCATGCTATAGAAAACCAACAAACAGGTATACTCCAGCAGATTTAAATCATAATAATTTTATAAATCTTCTTTGTACACTTTCTAGATAGTTAATATGATTTATGTAGTAGGAGTCTACTAAGGATGCATATTCAAGTTTAAACTGACAAGCACAAAATGCAAAATATTTAAAGTATTAACATTCGAAAAATTTCTACTAGTTATAATAATTATTAGATAGTCAAGAGTATTATTGAGTGACTCATTTACTAGATTATTTATATGCGGTATAAAAGAAAATTTGTTGTCAAAAATTGCCCCAAGATCTACAAGACTTGGAGGTCTGTCTTAGAAAGACTAAGTTGTCTATTCTATAGTAAAACAGAGTAGGATTAGTTTAAGTTGCATAAGTCATAACGTTGCATTTAGACACATTTAAGTGTAACTCGTTTTGAACACACCAATTTAATATATTTGAGAGACCATTTTGTAGAAAGGAGCAGTCATTTAAGGAGGAAATTATTTTGATTATTTTAAGATCGTCAGCGTAGAGCAAACAACAAACGTTTACAATATCATTAATAAATATGCTGGATAACAAGGGTCCAAGAATTCATCCTTGAGGAACACCCGATGTTGAAGTGTATTCGACCGAATGGAATCCACTATAGGCCATATATTACCTTCTATTGAAAATATAGTAACAAAACAATGATAGTAAAAGAGGAGAAAAATATATTTGACAATATATTTAGCAGTATAGTGTGATTAAGTCGATTAAAAGTATTTAAGAAGTCTGTATACATATATTACGTCAACTTGCTTACGTTGTTGGTCGATTGCTTCAGAGATATATAGATATACTGGGTTATGCAAATTTAATTGGATGTGGTGGACCGGCCTTTCATAAAACCATACTGGACAACCGATATCTGCTAACGCTAGAATAGATTGAATCATGCAGTAAAATTTCAAGAGCTTTACAAAATTTACATTTTTTTTAACAAATACGTCAAAAACCTGCATTCATTTGTTATCTTTAAGATGGTATTTTTATTTTTCCGAAAAAACATATTTTACTAAAAATGCCGAGGATACCCACTCTAAAGCTAAGGTAACTCATGACTACATATTTGTTATGTGAAATCAAACAAACACTTAATATGTTTAAAAGTGTTTACGTATTCTCGGTGTCCAAAATCAACAATAACCATTCACTTTTTTCATTGTTATGCAAAATATAATTTCGATAAGGATAAAAATGTAAATTTTGGATGTGTTGAGTATTAAAGCCGCACTGCCACATATTTAAACTGGTAATGCACTTCATAAAATGCCATTCTTTTAAAACCAATTCCATGTCCTAGAATTGACAGACCGGCTGACCCTAACTTTGCCGCAATGGGATGTAAAAGCCTTCTCGAATTCTTGAAGTTAATACCTGAATAGATTGAAATGTACGAGGGATTAATAACAATGTCTTCTCTTTAACCTGTTAAGAGTATTACGTTAGAGACATGAAAGAAATCGTGTTGACTCATTGCTGGCCAAGATTTCTAGAAATTCTATTCACAAATTAACTTCAAATCAATAGTATACAAATAGTCTGGGCGTGATGCGTGCTGCACATTGTTGCAATTTTATTTCAAAAATTTTTACTCAATTTTTTTCTGCAAATCTCCTTTGTTCAGTATTAATAGTTATGCCTTAAAGTATTCCTTGGTTTCAATGCTCCAATATTAAGATATGTCATAAGATATATCGTATAAAACACAAGCGAAATTTAGTGATGATCGATCCTAATTATAATGTTTGATCACTACACTTTAATTATTACAAAGAACTTATATGCATACTAACGATATATTAAAATCTTGAAATAATTAAACTATCTACATCTATGTTAATAGCACAGTAATATACAATTATAATTTATAATTGTTTTTCCTAACGATAGTGGTAACGATATTGATACTAGCCATATGTTACCATAATTAACTCAATCGATAATTATATATTTTCATTATTAAATCTTACAAAATTAGATTATTATTTACTATTTCCGTATGGTATCTGTAAAAGATAAATAAGATTAAAATTGCACCTAATTTAGTACGTAACTAATTAAGGTAATAATACATATGTACTTTATCTTAACAACAATAGCGCAATAATTATTACCATGACAAGAGACGAGAAAATGAGTTGTCGATTGAATATATGTGATGTTTGGGGGTTTTTAATAAATTAGATAACTAGATATAATTAAATTCTTACACAAAACTGAAGGCAAGAGATTTACGTAGTTGATTTTTTTTAAACACAGATAACGTAAGTAATAATTGTTGAGCGATGGCGGTTTTTCTATAGGGTCATTTGGTCAATGACCTCCCATATACAAAATAATATATATATATATATATATATATATATATATATATATATATACATATTTTTTTTTTTTAATATTCTTAAAAAAATATATTAAAGTTTCTAGTTCATTCTATGCACAATACTATTCAAATATCTAGATCGCAGGATTTCGCATCTCCTCCGAGCACCGAACCTCTACATTCATATTCATTACATTATTCATTTATAGAATTTAAAAATCCACAACTTGTCCTCAAAGCTAGCTACGGACCGAATTTACAACGAATTAAAGTAAAATAGACTTATGCGCGAATCGTCAGAAAGCAAAAGAAACAGAAAACACTGGCGGGGACAATGTCCCTGACACATCTTACGGAAACGGTAACGCGCGAAATTCACTAAGTTCAGTAGAGCAGTCTTAATGCTGACTAGATACGCATTGGTCGGTAAATTCTGCCGCGTTGTTTTTAAAGTTTTTATTTGTGAACATTTTATTAGTAAATCTCTACTTGTCGTGAAATTAAGTAAAACAGTGTTTTTGGTGTTTACTATTAAATATGAGTGTTGTACAAAATATATTAAAACTGAAAGATGGACATAAGTTGGGTTATGAAGACCAAGTGAAATTCAAAGATGGTGGCCAAAACCTAATATGACGATAAAGCAAACATCTCTTGATAAGAAAAAAGAAGTTAATAGGTATTTTCGAAATTCAATGTACGATTTATCCGAGTGGATTTGCGGATGTGAGGTAAAAAATGCATTTTTTTGTTTCCCATGCCTGTTATTTGGTGATGATCCTGATCCTACATGGTCCAAAATAGGTGTAACTGACTTGAAACATTTAAAAATAAAAGTACAAAAACATTCGCTCGCATCAAGTCATATGGAATAACTGTTGTAGTCTAGCAACACTTGGTACAGTTGATATTAGAATGCAGTTAGACAGTGCCTATAGAAAAAGTTTAAAAGCTTACAACGAAAACGTTTCTAAAAATAGATATATTTTAAATAAAATAATAGACTGTGTATTATTCGGTGGAGCTTTTGAGCTAGCACTACGCGGACATGACGAAACTGAGTCCTCTGATAACCCGGGAATATTTCTAGGTCTAGTAAATTTTGTATCTGAACTAGATGCCATTTTTAAAGACCATTTGCAAAACAGTACTGTGTTTAAGGGCACTTCGAAGGCAATTCAAAATGAACTTTTAGATTCGATACTGGTGATTATTCACGAAGAAATAAAATCTGAAATTAATCAATCTGACTTCATTGCAGTTCAAGTGGATGAAACCACAGATAGTTCCAATAAAGTACAAGTAGTTTTTGTGTTTAGATACGTTTTAGACGGCGTTGTATGTGAGAGATTTTGAAAATTTATTCAGCCTTAAGGAACGACATCGCAGCATTTGACAGATGTAATTTTAAAAGAGTTGGAATGTCTGAAAATTAATGAAAGTCCTGAAAAATTGATAGCACAAAGTTACGATGGAGCATCAGTAATGAGTGGTGCTTTTGGAGGTGTACAAGCCAAAATTAAAAAAAAGTTATGCTTCAGCAAATTTTATTCATTGTTACGCTCATCAACTAAATTTAATTTTACAAAAAGCATCAAGTCAGAATAAAAGCATAACAATTTTTTTTGCTAATTTACATAGCTTTCCTTCATTCTTTGGAAAATCGCCAAAAAGAACAGCCGTGAGATTACCTAAAGCGGCTCCAACACGATGGAATTTTAATACAAAGTGCATATAGACTGTTTATACCAATCAAACAGAATTATTAGATTGTTTAGAAAATATCATTGATAATGAATCAGAAAACAACACTCTAAACCAAGCTATTGGTTTAAAAACTACTTACAAAATGAACATTTTCTTTACTGGTTAAATTTTTTTCATTTAGTTATGCCTCATTGTGATATATTGTTCAATCAATTACAAACATGTAATATCAATGTCTTAACAGTAAATAAGTGTATTGGCGTTTTTAATAGTAAAATTGAAGACATCAGAAATAAAATTTTGAATAACTATTTGGAGGAGACATCCATGCAGTCTGCCCAGAGATGTAAAACGGAAGAATCAAAAAGGAGAATTTCATTAGAAGTTTGTGATATAATTACATCTGAAATCAAAAACAGGTTTGGCTTCAGTAATCATTTAGCAGTGTCTCAGTTATTTCACGCAGATCGATTTAAAGATTATAAAAAAAGCTTTCCTCAAGATATGTCTAAATTAGTTAAAACGGAGTATCCAGTCATAAATCATTTGAAACTTAAAACTGAATTAGAAGTATTATATAGCCGAAAAGATTTTTCCAATAGTGAAGGTGCAGTTGCTTTGTTACAACTTTTTTATTAACAATAATTTGTGCAATACTTTTTCTGAAAGTGTCAAACTGTTACAAATCTTGTGTACTCTCCCTATGACTACCGTCGAAAGTGAACGTTGTTTTTCTACCTTAAAAAGAATAAAGACATTTTTTAAGAAATACCATGGGTCAGGAAAGGTTATCTTCTTTAGTTATGCTTACCATAGAAAGGGCATTAATAAAGAAGATAAAAGACTTTAATGAAAAAGTAATTGACCACTTTGCATCTCAAAAATGCCGGAGGATCGACTTGGAATTTAAATCACTTTAAAAGATAGGTAATACAATAAACTTTTTTAATTGACCTCCCTATCTCTTGACCCACGAACCGCCACTGTTGTTGAGAGAAAAACTGTTCAACATTACAACCTAATATTTGTTATAAATTTATTAGTAGCTTTGAAGAAGACAAAAAAATAACTATATATATATTCATCTTTAGGCCATATTTGCTTTAGTTGATGTTCAATTGTTTATCTGTTTCGATATTCGGATTCTCTTGAGAAAACTATAACCTGCGTATTTAATTTTTTTCACTGGTTCAAAAATAAAGCCAGGAAATCGAATGGGCCAAATAAAGTAATTACCCTGTATATATACATAGTTTTGGTTAATAAACTTCTTACGTAATGTCGATTTTAACCAAATTTCCTTAATTTTACACATTTTCTTTTTACCCAAAACGTGCCCACTATGAGTTTTTTAAGAAAAGCAAATTTAAAATTTTTAGATGCACAAAAATAACAACACGAAAAAAAAGCAACTAAAGCTTTTATACCATAATACGCGTATGTTTAAATTTATTTACTATTTATGTTACACACAGATAGCAAATATGGTCAAAGCATCAACAAATAACCAAGGTATTGAAAAATTTATTGTTTTTCTAAAAATTTACTTTTGTTTTTGGCAATCTGTAAGAGAAACTACGGCTTCTGCTAGTTTAACGTGTTACATCCTCGTTCCTTTTTAAAAATAGCACGATTGATATTTATTTTCCGCTTATTTTCGGGCATGCAATATTTTTAAATAAGTCTATTAGCTAACACCTTAAATTTAGCACATCTATGAAACATTTCCGATCCGTTTTTAAATTACAAAGAAACAAAACAATGAATGAATTTTCCTAGCCATTTTAAAAGACAGGACGTGAAAAGTTCTAAATTTGGTGGTTGGATAAATCATAAAAATTTAGCGTAAAAAAATTTATATTCAATAGACACACCTATATTTAAGTTTACTTATTAGTATTAATCAATCAGTTTAAGGATCTTTTTATTAGACATTCCGTTAGATGATGGATGATGATTGAAACGTGAGCTGTATGAAATTTTGTAAATAAATAAACGCCACTGTGCATTCCAATACCGGTTTACAAATTAATTACTTTGTCAATACAAATGCGGAAAATGTAAAATTAAAAGATAACGTCAATTTTTGTTATGATCCGATTCATAAAAATCTGGTGTACAACACGGTTCAACATGCAGGGGAATAGTGACAGTTGCAGGATTGCAAATTCTCGTTTATCAGATATAGGTACTTTAAAATCAATTTGGCTAGCCAACTATAAAAATAATCCTACAGAGCCAATGGTAATATTGTTCTTTTTATCCAATTTCTGAAAAAAATATTTCACAAATTTTATAAATCTACAAAATAAGTTGTTACATCTGGAGTTCCACAAAGACTTGTACTAAGGCCTCTGATTTTTATTAATTTAATTAATGACTTGGATGACTGTTTGACTATAAATTATTACTCTTTACTTGAAACTATTGAGATGCGAATATGGGCATAATTTAGATTTAAGGGTTACATTTGATAATAAAGATTGATATACAAAATAGTATATCTACTGCGATAGGCTCATTAGAATTGATAAGATCTTTAAGATATTTGTCAGATAGTTGGGGGTACCATTACATTAAACAATACTAAACTAGAAAACACTTTAAAAAAATGTCGTATAATTCTGTGATCAAAATTTAACGATCATTATGTTTAATCCAGAAGGTTTTCTTTTGGTTTAATTTATCCCCCATTGTTACAAGTACTAGGCCCTAGCTTCATCATTAAACACAAAATATGCTGGATGCCTAAATAAAAACAAATAAATAGAATTAATTATAGTTTTAATAATTTTATTTATAACGTGTTTGCTCTATCTTAATTAAAATTGTATGATTTATACAGTGTGGAAATTAAGTAACGCATAAATTCAGTAATTCCGTTGATATTAATTTTTTTGGAAAGAATCTCGAAGAGGTATAGCGATTTTAACTTCAGCAAATATTTTCAGTCTATTTTCAGTTTCTTATGTCATTTATTTTTTAAATTATGACGTCATCGACTTCTTTTTTTAAATGACAACCTATATTTTTTATTATTGATTTTGGTAGTAGTTTTTATTCCGGTTCCGACCGTATAAAATTTTCAATATGTTATGTTTGAAAAAAAATCGAGAAAAGCAGTTTTAAAGTTCAAATAACAAAAATTCATCAAATTGGGAAAATTTATCTAGTTGCCTAAGTTTGACGGAAAGTTATCGACGGCACATTCGTTTTTATTTTGAAATTATACAAATAGTTGAAAAATCGAACTAATGTGATACACCGGCAACTAGATGAATTTTCCCAATTTAATGAATTTTTGTTATTTGAACTTTTGTAACGCACAAATTCAGTAATTCCGTTGATATTAATTTTTTGGATAAAATCTCGAAGGGGTATAGCGATTTTAACTTCAGCAAATATTTTCAGTGTATTTTCAGTTTCTTATGTCATTTATTTTTTAAATTATGACGTCATCGACTTTTTTTAAATGATAACCTATATTTTTTATTATTGATTTTGGTAGTAGTTTTTTATTCCGGTTCCGACCGTATAAAATTTTCAATATGTTATATTTGAAAAAAATCGAGAAAAGCAGTCTTAAAGTTCAAATAACAAAAATTCATTAAATTGGGAAAATTTATCTAGTTGCAGGTGTATCACATTAGTTCGATTTTTCAACTATTTGTATAATTTCACAATAAAAACGAATGTGCCGTCGTTAACCTTCCGTCAAACTTAGGCAACTAGATAAATTTTCCCAATTTAATGAATTTTTGTTATTTGAACTTTAAGACTGTTTTTCTCGATTTTTTTCAAATGTAACATATTGAAAATTTTATACGGTCGGAACCGGAATAAAAACTACTACCAAAATCAATAATAAAAAATATAGGTTATCATTTAAAAAAAAAGTCGATAATGTCATAACTTAAAAAATGAATGACATAAGAAACTGAAAATAGACTGAAAATATTTGCTGAAGTTAAAATCGTTACACCTCTTCGAGATTTTTTCCAAAAAAATTAATATCAACGGAATTACTGAATTTATGCTTTACTTAATTTCCACACTGTATATTTTTATATATACTGTTTTCGATTACTTACAAGAAAAAGAAAGATAATGCAATTTCTTATAACGGTTTAAATTAATACAAAAGTGCAGTTCAGAAATTTTTCTTTATTTTCTTTTGTCACATATCGTGTGTAGATGTTTTAAAAAATTTAATAGGCAGAAAAAGAGTGGTGAGAAAACAGCATTTGTGTGTAACAGTATAAGAATATGCCCTGGTATCTGGAAAAGTTGCAATTTTAAAATCGTGTTTTTAAGTAAAAACTGTAAAAAAAATCAATAAAGATAACAATATGGGTAATTGTCAATTATGGAAATATAAAAACAAAAGGCAATTTTTTTTTAGCAAAAGAAAAAAATAGCAATTTAATTTTTTTTTAAAGTGTCATTAAATTAAATTTAAAAAAGCCCAAATTATTCTAGTTCAAACAATTTATTGCAATCTAGTGATGAATCACCCGAAATATTTACGTTTTGACATATTCATCCCATATCATAATTTTTAGATCAGGATGGGGGAAATCAAAATTTGTACATCCTGTATAACATGTAACATATTTAATAGGTAGATCCAAAATCGTTATTATTGAGGTATTTTCATGTTTTCCCAGACATTTTAAAGGGAAATGTCATATTTTCTACTCAAGTGTATACTTCTATTTTGAGCAAGTTTGATCCATTTTTCTCTCATCCTTATTGCATAAAAATAAATTCGGTTCACATCAAAGTTCAAGAAAATTTATTACATCCTTCTCCTAAATTATACATATAACTCAGAAACAAAAAGGTGGTTTTACATATTTCCGCATGATAATAATAATTATTATATTCTCTCGGCCAACATACCATAAATTCTTCCAGTGTTTCTTGTTTCACACAGCTTCCGTTGCATATATTTATTTTTAAACCTTCATACCGTCGATTGCTCTTTTCATGTAAATAACCTTATTGAAATAGAATCCTTTATTTATTAGACAACATAAAAACGCTACTTGTGTGCTTAAAAAATGATTTAAATTGCAAAAAATTTTATAAATCCTTCAAGTAAAAAAACAATAAATTTACAAAATCTCTATTTGCTTTCTCATTTGACATATTATATCAATGAGAGAATATTTTTGTAAATTTGTATGTGACAATTTTATATGAAATGTTTGATGGAGTCGACTTGATTTGCAAGAAACATGCAGGTCAATGAGCCTTAAGCTCAATTAACTTTATAAATGTGGTACTGGTGGTAATAAAATATTATTAAGAGCAAATACACTTCAAGCCAAATATGCTTTTAATCTAGTCTTGCTACTGATCTAGTTGTACTTGTAAGGGTCCCAATAGGGTCGCAATACGCGTTCTTCACGTTCAGCGGCAACTTATTTTCATCCTTTCCTTTTTTTAAATGACATTCACCTTTATTCCAACCAGGCATTCTTCTCACCTTGCAATTATTCGCGTTTGCTAATGGCGTAAAAATTATCATCCTTATTTGGCTAATCTTATGTTCCGGCCATAAATATGCCATATACTTATAGCACATTATTATAATATGAATACTAAATAGCACAAAAATTAATGAGCCATAATTATGTTTGTTCTAACAGTAAACCAGTCACTTGTTATTGTATTGTTTTTACTAGAACTACCGTGTTTCCTTTATTATTATGAAAGTTTTAACTTCTGTAAGGTTACAAGATCTGTTTTTATTTAAATTATATCCAAGCCTATTTATACATTTATTGTTCTATTTATATATTGAATGAGCCAGGTCACAGCTTCCTCGATCATTATTTCCTTTTTATAAGGTGTAATTTTCTTTACTTAAGCTAAATTGAAAATTATCAGTTATTTATACAATTAATTAATTTATATTGTATGAATTATTTGCTATTTCCTTGCTCACATTTTTATTTTGGTTTTCAGTTGCAACACAATAATGACCTTTTAGCTTGTCATTAATGCCGAGACGTAGCCATTAACGAAAGTAAGCTGGCCAGAGTCAATATTTTAAAACTATTATAGTATTAAAACCACTAAGTGTTTCAAAACCCAAGGTTATATCAATCTACCCTATGCTAAAGCGCTTTGTAATTCAAACTGAATAACCTAAGAATTGGATATTTTGGATACACACAAAATTAAATTAGGCAGATGTTAAGCTATCTTGGACTTATTTCTTTATTTGTCATTTACATTGTCTTCTAATGGAATTTGGAATACCGCAGGGTTCCATATTGGACCCTCTTGCATTCCCTATTTACATACATGATTTAAATAACACTTGTCAGAATTCGTCCTATTTGTAGGTGATATCACTATTTAAGCACACGAATTATGCTCTGAACCGAATGGGGCACTCAGATCTCCAAAATCGGTTTGTAGCACTCCAATTTAGTTTAAGCAAGTCTGGATTAAGATTTTATTTAAAAATGTAGCTGAAAATAATAGAACATTAATTTTTTTGTGATACCTCGATAACAAACTATAGCAGGAACAACATAAAGTTAACTTTCAACTCAGAAGTCTTGAAAATACTGTAGTCTGTATTCATCATTGCCTAATTAACTTATCATTTCATGTTATTTTGATTTGGAGATATTCCAACCAAATCGTCGTTTCATTGTCTCGGTTCTTATACGTTAGGCTTGAAACCAAGGGGTCTTGGGTCCAAATCCTGGATAGAGTATGGATGTATAGTTTTAAATACCGAGATGGTAGCTCAGTATCAATATCTCTCTGCTATAGGGAAAAGCTGGTCGAATGCATATGTACATATATGGTCTAAAACATAGACGACTGTAATCTAATGGTCAGTGTGTACAAGGTATTAAAGAACGTCAATTAAAGAACCTCCACATAGTGAACTTCACAGATAAATTTTGAGAAAAACGTTTATACAGTTTTTTTTTATTTTTAAAACTAGTGCGAAAAGCTATAATACGTAGAGCTTTACAATGATTTATATCTGCCAGTATCAGAGAGAGCACTGCAAGTACAGAGCGACCAACCAATTAGAACAAATCTTTTTCAGAATCACTCGCTTTGACCTAATTCATTATGAGGTAATCGAAGGAGTTTTTATTTCTTATGGAAACTGACACCAACAGGGAAATATGGTCAATTCTTCATGACAAAAAATAAATATCTTTTAAAGAAAAAAAAAAAAAAAAAAAGAAAAAGGAAAAAAAAAATAAAAATTTGAATATATAATTTATTATAAAAAAGTTTTTTAACTAAATCTATAAACAAAAAAAGCTTTTCAGATACACCTTTTTTTTTTTTTTTTTTTTTTTTTTTTTTTTACCCCTAACCACCAGACCAAACAACCACCCAAAAAAAAAATATTTATATTTTTTAAAAAAAAAAAAATAAAAAAAAATTAAAAAATATTACTCACCTTTAAAAATATATTTTATCCAATAATCTTAAAAAATATATCCCCCTCTCCCCCAAAAAAAAAAAAAAATTTTATTATTATTCCCCCCCTAAAAAATAAATTTTTTCCTCTCCCCCCCTCTTTTTTCTTGTTGTTCCCCCCCCCCAACCCCCCCCCCCGAAGGGGGGGGGGGGGCCCGTCTATTTTTACGTTTTCTTTTTTTTTTCCCTCTTCCCCCCCCCCCCCCCCCCCCGCCCCGCCCCCCGTTTGGTCCGGGCCCCCCCCCCCCCCCCCCCCCTCCCCTTTTCCCCCCACCCCCACACCCCCCCCCCCCCCCCCCCCCCCCCCCCCCCCCCCCCCCCCCCCCCCCCCCCCCCCCCCCCCCCCCCCCCCCCCCCCCCCCCCGCCCCCCCACCCCCCCCCCCCCCCCCCCCCCCCTCCTCCCCCCCCCCCCCCCCCCCCCCACCCCCCCCCACACCCCCCCCCCCCCCCCCCCCCCCCCCCCCCCCCCCCCCCCCCCCCCCCCCCCCCCCCCCCCCCCCCCCCCCCCCCCCCCCCCCCCCCCCCCCCCCCCCCCCCCCCCCCCCCCCCCCCCCCCCCCCCCCCCCCCCCCCCCCCCCCCCCCCCCCCCCCGGCCCCCGGCTCCCGGCCCCCCCCCCCCGCCCCCCCCCCCCCCCCCGCCCGGCGGCGCCCGCGCTGGGCCCCCCCCCCGGGCGGGCCCCCCCCGGGCCCCCCCCCCCCCCTCCCGCGGGCTTTTTTGTCCCCCCCCCCCCCCCCCCCCCCCCCCCCCCCCCCCCCTCCCCCACCTCCCCCCCCCCCCCCCCCCCCCCCCCCCTCCCCCCCCCCCCCCCCCCGGGGCCCCCCCCCCTGCGTCCTCTTTCTTTTGGCGGCCCCCCCCCCCCCCCCCCCCCCCCCCCCCCCCCCCCCCCCCCCCCCCCCCCCCCCCCCCCCCCCCCCCCCCCGCCCACCCCCCCCCCCCCCGCCCCGGCCCCGCCGCCGCCCCCCAACCCCCCCCCCCCCCCCCCCCCCCCCCCCCCCCGCCTCCCCCCCCCCCCCCCCCCCCCCCCCCTCCCCCCCCCCCCCCCCCCCCCCCCCCCCCCCCCCCCCCCCCCCCCCCCCCCCCCCCCCCCCCCCCCCCCGGCGCCCCCCCCCCCCCCCCCCCCCCCCCCCCCCCCCCCCCCCCCCCCTCTTCTCCCCCCCCCGCCCCCCCCCCCCCCCCCCCCCCCCCCCCCCCCGGCCCCCCCCCCCCCCTCCCCCCTCCCCCCCCCCCCCCCCCCCCCCCCCCCCCCCCCCCCCCCCCCCCCCCCCCCCCCCCCCCCCCCCCCCCCCCCTTCCCCCCCCCCTCCCCCCCTGGCGCCCCCGCCCCCCCCCCCCCCCCCCCCCCCCCCCCCCCCCCCCCCCCCCCCCCCCCCCCCCCCCGTCTGTGTGGGCCTCCCCGGCCCCCCCCCCCCCCCCCCCCCCCCCCCCCCCCCCCCCCCCCCCCCCCCCCCCCCCCCCCCCCCCCCCCCCCCCCCCCCCCCCCCCCCCCCCCCCCCCCCCCCCCCCCCCCCCCCCCCCCCCCCCCCCCCCTTCCCCGCCCCCCCGGCCCGGCCCGTTGGCCCCCCTCCCCCCCCCCCCCCCCCCCCCCCCCCCCCCCCCCCCCCCCCCCCCCCGCGCGCGCCCCGCGTCCGGCCGCCCCCTCCGGCGCGTTGCTGGCCCCCCCCCCCCCGCCCCCCCCCCCCCCCCCCCCCCCCGCCCCGCCGTCGCGCGGCGGGTTTGGGCGGGGGTCGCTTCCCCGTCCGCCCCCCCGCCCCCCCCTTCCCCCCCCCCCCCCCCCCCCCCCCCCCCCCCCCCCGCCTGCGCCCCCCCCCCCCCCCCCCCCCCCCCTTGTCGCTTCCCCCCCCCCCCCCCCCCCCGTTGGTGGCGGCCCTCCCCCCCCCCCCCCCCCCCCCCCCGCCCCCCCCCCCCCCCCCCCTTGCTGTGTTGGGCCCCCCCCCCCCCCCCTCCCCCCCCTCCCCCCCCCCCCCCCCCCCCCCCCCCCTCTCCTCCCCCCCCCCCCCCCCCCCCCCCCCCCCCCCCCCCCCCCCCCCCCCCCCCCCCCCCTCGCGCGTGTTTTTTGCCCCCCCCCCCTCCCCTTCCCCCCCCCTTTTTTTCCTCCCCTCCCCCCCCCCCCCCCCCCCCCCCCCCCCCCCCCCCCCCTTTTTTCCTCCCCCTCCTCCCCCCCCTTCCCCTGTCCTCCTTTTTTTTCTCCCTCCTCCCCCTCCCCCCCTCCCTTTCCTTCTTCTTCCTCCCCTTCTTCCCCCCCTTCTCTGTGTCCTCTTTTTTTTCTTCTTCCCTCTCCTCTCTGCTTTTCTTTCTTTTTCTTCTTTTTTTTCTCCCCCTCCTTTTTTTTTTTTTTTTTTTTTTTTTTTTCCTTTTTTTCTTCCTTGCCTTCCCCCGGCCCGGGCCCCCCCCGGCCCCCCCTATCCTCACAAACACCTATACTCGTAGATTCGTCGATTGAAAGTCCAGGTAACACTTACTTACTACTTTATTTACTAATTAACAATTAACAACAATAGATTAATCACTGTCCTAATTATAATCACAACTGAACACTTATAAGTCTCTTTCGTATTTCTTCTTTACTCGTTCACGTTCGACTTCAGATTAAAACTCGGCACACCGTGTGTCTTATTTATACATCCATTCACACGATCTAGAGGAGTCCAGAATATTCCCGGCCGTTATCGTACAATTCCAGTCTCATCTAACCAGTCTACACAGTCCAGTGGCGTAACACTGCCCCCTCCTTAAGCCTGAACGTCCCGATCAGGCAATTCATTATTCCCTGCATACTTGGCTAGTCTCTCTATATGCACCACCTTCATCTTGGATTTTGGACTTTGCTGAATTCTATATACAACGTCGTCGTTTAGTCTGGTGACGACAGTGTAAGGTCCTTCCCAAGGGTGGTAAAGCTTCAGGGACCTGCCTTTCTTTCGTTGTGGGTTATATAGCCAAACCAACTTTCCCACCTGGTACCCTCCTGAATTAGCCTTAAGATCATAACGAGCCTTCATACGGACATTTGTTATTGTAATTCGCTCAAAAGGAGCCCTGGCGTTATATTGCTTATTTGTTATTGGTGGCCCCATTCTTGCCGCGCAAACTTCACATTGGCGGCACCAAGCCTCCACATCTTGACGACTGCTTACCCAGTAGAAACGTTCTCTTACTTTAGTCAAGGTTTTGTTGATGCTAAAATGTCCACCAGACGTTCCATTATGCACTTGCTGAAGTACATTTGCTACATGACACCTCGGGATTAACAATTTCAAAGTAACTTTCCTCCCATCTGGACTTTCCCATGCTCTCTTCAGTAGTCCATCCTCTACTATAAGGGAGTCCCATTGTGCCCATAAAGCCTTCAGCCCCACTGATTTATTTGAAATGTCCTTCCAATCGGGCCGAGTTCCTCTTTCTTTCCATTGCAGAATAGGACCAGTTTCCTTATCGTTTAACTGCGCTTCCCTTAACGACTCTTTTGTCCAATAATCCGGAACATCAATCTTAACGGTCTTCATTATTTGTACCTTTTGTTGTTCTTCCTTACGGTGGCAAGGCTTGCAGTCTTTCTGACACGGTCTTCCTCCACACTCACAGCTCGTACTCTCTGATTTGATTGTGTGGTATCCTTATAGGCAGCCTCAATCTCCAGTGCATGTACTAAAGCCTCACTACTAAGCTTATGCCTGGCCAACTTAAGAAATCGCCTAACTTCCTGGTCCCTTACTCCATCAATAAATGTACCAACTGCTAACTTTTGTTGAAATTCCATTGGTGCATCAGGATAGGCTAGATGGTCTAATCTTTCTACTGCAACTTCGAACTCCTGGAGGCTTTCTCCACCTCGTTGTGTGCGTGATTTGAGCTGAGCCTGATATACTTGGCGAGATGTTGGTCGCCATATCTTAATTCTAACGCTGCCTCCAAAATGCTGAAGTTTTGTTGCTGTGTGGCAGGAATTGTTTGGAGCAGATCTAATGCTTGGCCCCTTAGTGCTAATACCAATGCTGTTGCTTTTTCCTCATCGTTCCAGTTATTTGAACGTGCAGCTGCCTCAAATTGTCTCTTATAAGTTGACCATGAACTTTGACCGTCGAATGAAGGTGGTTGTAACCTAGCACCAGACGACAGTACTAATTGGCCACCCTGCTCTCTTAATTGTTGTTTGAGTCGGGCTACTTCTACTGACTTCAGTTATTTCCCCTTCAACTTGGCTGACTTTTTCTTTAACTTCACTGACTTGTTCTTCCACTTCACCGACTTTTCCTATAACATCGACTTTAAATTTTTCAGTGAGAGAGAAAATGGCTGCCTGCTGTTCCTCTAGGCTTCTTTTTATATCTTCGTTTTCCTCCAATCGTCTTATTTCCAAGCTCTCCATCATTTTTGTTAAGTCTTCTTTTTCTTCCTGGCGTTTTTTCTCTTGAGCTTCCATAATTTTTCTCTGTTCGTCCTTCTCGTCTTGTCGTATTCTTTCTTGTTCTTCTTTTTCTCCCTGGCGTTTTCTCTCTTGAGCTTCCATAATTTTTCTCTGTTCTTTCTCTTCTTGTCGTATTCTTTCTTGTTCTTCTTTTTCTTCCTGTCGTCTTCTTTCTTGTTCTTCTTTGTCTTCTTTTCGTATCCTTTCTTGATCGTTCATTCGTTCCAACAACGCTGCTAGCAAGTTCTGTGTTTGTTTCTCCGCCATACTTCTAGTTGGCATTAATTCACGACACGTAAATCAATTCAAAATAAAGTTTATTACACTATAAAATCCGTAAAATATTGATATCACGTCTATTTTAATAATGAAATGTTCCAGAAAAATATTGAAACAGCACTAGAAAATCTTATTTAGAGTCTATACTTCTTTTGTGTTGACAAAATTCACTTATCTCCACTAATTGTCCAATGGAATGTTCGAGAATTTTCACGAAATATCACTAATAAGTCTTGTTTTGAGTCTATAACACGTTCCCGTTAACTCAGTTTACGTATCTTCTGTGGTTTTCAAATCGAATGTTCTAGAATTGTCACTAAAAAATCACTTATAGTCTTGTTTTCAATTCTACACGTTCCCGTCGACACAATTCACGTATCTCCTGTTGTTTTCAAATAGAATGTTCTAGAATTTTCCCGAATTTGCACTAGTAGTCCTTTTTCTCAGTCTACAACACGTTATTACTAGCGGCACTCGCGTATTTGCAGCTATTTCTAAATCGAATGTTCTAGAAACTTCTCGAAAATCCACTTTAAAGCCACTATTCAGTCCAGAAATAGTCCTCAAACACTGTCCAGTAGTTTAATTCTACGTGTTACCACTAATTTCTGAGAAGAACACTGTAGAACCTTTTCGAATATTCCAGAAATTTCTCTTTCAATCCACTTCCGACACCAAATTGTTACGTGTTTGCTATCCTCACAAACACCTATACTCGTAGATTCGTCGATTGAAAGTCCAGGTAACACTTACTTACTACTTTATTTACTAATTAACAATTAACAACAATAGATTAATCACTGTCCTAATTATAATCACAACTGAACACTTATAAGTCTCTTTCGTATTTCTTCTTTACTCGTTCACGTTCGACTTCAGATTAAAACTCGGCACACCGTGTGTCTTATTTATACATCCATTCACACGATCTAGAGGAGTCCAGAATATTCCCGGCCGTTATCGTACAATTCCAGTCTCATCTAACCAGTCTACACAGTCCAGTGACGTAACAATATTGACATTTTGGAAGTAATTTTAAATATCCTGCTTATTAATGTAAACGAAATATACGTAAGCCATGAAATTCAAAGGCAAAATAAGCTCGGTAAAAGAGAGAAACTAAAATGTGTTAATAAGAAACAATGCATAAATTTAATTCTACAAATTTTTACTACAAAAAACTGATTTTTACATTTTTCTATTTAAACAGTTTACATCCATTTCATTAATGGATGATGAAAGTGAAATTTCATGTACCTCAACAGAAATTGAAGAACGGCGAACATAGCAATGTTGAGCTTGTGAATAGAAAAATCAAAAAGCAGATATCTTAATGATTACGTGAGATACAACGACTGATGCATACAATAACAAAAAAGCTTTACTTGCTTATTTTGCTGAAAATTCCAATATCATAAAATCTTCGATCGTGTGGAGCGAATCTTCAATATTAAAAGCCACTTTTGTTGCCAAGTGTAACCTCGACAATTTTAAGTCACTAATAATGCGTAATATCCTATCAATTTTAATAAAAAAAAAACAAACAAAATAGCTAGAGGACACGCACAGAAGTTATAATAAATGTTCAAAACAAAATGTCCACCAATTATATCAGCTCGGCATTCTCGAATCCAGTTTCACAGATACGTTCTCGAACTGTAAAACTTTCCATTCTATAAATCAGTCAAATCACCAACACTAAGTTACAACAACTGATAAGTAGCCACCAAAAACCAATTACACGATGTACAACCTTCAATAATCCGTATTTAGAGCGACTGAACATGCATCCCTCAAGCTGGCCCTTGGCAACTATGCGACATTGTCATATGCCCTCGTACTCGTATATACCTCTTTGTAAGAATTACTGAAGTACACGTACTTTTTTGTCGCTGCTATGTCGTTTATTTTTTTTGAAATTTTTTTCGACATATATCGTCGTGATTGATTTAAAAATGCAAACAAAATTGTTTTCAACTTTACTGCGAATATATAACTTCCTGCGAAGAAACAAAAGGATAGTAAGCTCCTGGTTTCTCACTTGAGCAGGTAATTAGCAATTATTACACCTAAATTTTGTCTTTTAGATTGCTAAAAGTTGTTGTTGTTTATTTCCCAATGGATGAACCACTGTCATTCATCGAAAAATAAACTACAACAGCTTTTAGACAATTTAAAAGATCAAATTGAAACAAAATAATTGTCGGAGATTTCAGAAATTGACTGTAAAGATAAATTAAAAGTATGTTGGATAAACTGGACGATCAATTCAAACTAGATTCAAGGAGCATATGGCTCATCTCAAATATGGTAGAACAGATATGTCTATTATCGCCCAACATGCGTTTGGAAACAACCATAAACAAGTTTTCAGGTTTCAGATTAATTTCCTAACAGAAGAGAATCTTCGATTGTGGGATCTCCATTAAAAAAAATAGCCAATACAACGTATACGGTAAATTTAGATTTAAATATTCTAGAATGTTTACTATGAAAACTACAGACTGATTCATTTTAACATTAGAGCTAATTATACCTTATATTTATTACACTATCCTCCAATGGGCACCTGTAAATTTAAATATGTCTATAAACTCTACAGTGAAAATTATAATGTATATAATAAAAATTTATCAACGTAAGTCATAGACTATTTCTTTCCATTAAAATATAGTACACAGCTATTAATTTTTGACTGCTTACTCACCGCATTATTTTACTCTGATATTGATTTTTTGGAAGCACCTACCGAGCTTGCTATATTTATTTTTTTTTCAAATTTACGGTTTGTATAAAAACATTGTGTGAATTTCCTAAAAAACAACGCACAATTGACGCACATAACCAATTCCAACTTCAATTAAATAAATAGCCATCTAAATGCTTTGACATTAAATTACAAACTCCGTAAAATTTGAGAAAAATTATACAACAGCTTCTGTCACATTTTTCTAACACGCTTACAGTACATGTATTTATTTATAATATTTATTTATAAAGTGTAAATACAAATAGAATTAAAAAGTTTATTTTGGCACACATTAAGTTTGTTACACTATAAAATCTTAGTTTTATCATGTATGAGGTATTTTGTGTTGTAAATATTCCTTGATTCAGTGAAATTAAATGACAATATTTTACAAACATCGGCTTTATAGTGAAGTAGAGAAAATTTATATGTGAAAATTATTTATCATTTGGCACGTTTTAAATTCATATCCCATTCATTGTCATAGACGCTACTTTTAAGATTGAAAATCGCAAATCAGTGTCTACAACAGTATTATGCGTCAACAAGTTTTTATATTTTGTTGTTAAAACCCAGATGTGCCTGTTGTACTACATGTAGTACGGGTAGAACAAGTCTTAACCTACAAGAAATTTCGAAAATTCGGAGCAACGTTGCCGTAATACACCCTGTATAAGTAGCACATTGTAATTCACATTGTATAAGTAGTTTGTAATGTTATAATTAATTATTTTGGCTATTAGAGTCGATCAGTCAACGTGGACGAGTCAGAGCGGACCTAAACTCTAGAAATTTTGTTGGTAAGTGATTGAATAAGTGTCTTAATAAATTAAGTATATGTCAATAGTAGAGATGGCAGAATTTGGTAAAATCAAAATATTCTTGTAACTTGTAGCGGGAGAAATCTTTTGTAGAGTATTGAATTCTCTCTCCTACTCTCCAAGGAGTTTATTTTATCATATTTTTTGGGTTATTAATATTGTGTATTGTGTATTTTCATTTTATTATACGTATTATTATATGTAACCTGTGTGTCTTACTAATTCTCTGTTGAGAATTCTATCTTAGACATATTCCTAGGGCTACGAATCCGGCTTCTGAAAGGGCTGGCGCTACCAGTGTCTGTTACCCTTGCAGTCTCAAGAGGTGGTGACAGCAACCCTTATCCTTTATTTTGAGGGATATTGATTAATTTTATTATAATAATAGGAAGCAATAGCTATTACAATAGTGACAGCCATTTTATTACAATGGTGGCACAGCGCAGTTACCACAATGGTGGCATTAGGTGGGATATTATCCAAAACAATGTCAGCCAGTTTTACCATATGGCATTGTATAAGTGTATTGGTTAGACTAACCTAATGTGTGGGTGTATTTTATAAAGTTTATTGTAAGAGAAAAATTAAATAATTTATATAACCATATAGAGACCGCATCTTAGATAGTCATTCCACTTATGGACGTAGCTACAACTTTCGTACAACTAATAAAATGAGAATAAATATTGTGAAATGCAATGGTATACGATTTTTTAGGAATAAATCAATAACCTTCTATCAGGTTATTTTATAGCATATTGCTAATTCTTTGCAAAATAGAACACATTTATATACTCGCGTAATTAATTGAAACAGTAAAGAAAATATTATATCGCGAAGTCCGGACCATTATAGTCTAAGAGCCAGTGACATTTTTCGGTGATGATTTAGTTAAGGCCTATTTTTTGAGAGGATGTTGAGAGGGGCATAACTAAGTGTCCTCCGCGAGGATTAACCCGGATTCCAGTCATAAGGGGGTGGCAGAACACCCCCAACGTGTAAAAAAAACTGCATCTTTTTATTATTTAGTTAAGGCTGAAATTTTCTCCAGTAGTCCTCTGATAGCTCACAATCATCGATATAATATTTGCAGAACGATTGGCCAGTCATAAGGGGGTGGCAGATCACCCCCAACATGTCGTGTGAACGATGAACTTTTTATTATTTAGTTAAGCTTCATCTTTCAGTATGTTGTTGTGACAACTATTTCAAGTGTAAATGCCAATTTGCAGAACAAAATGGCGGCATTAACATCCTGGCAGATCGATTTGAATATGTAAAAATTTTTTACTTTCAACCGCATATATCTTTGAAAATATGCAACATACGAGAAAGTTGTATTATTATTTTTTGTGGGAAATTTAATTCTCTACAAAAAAAGATCTTTTGACATTTTCGTGTATCTCCTTTAGTTTCTGAGATATACTAAAAATTAAAAGAATTTGCAAAAATTTTTTACGTTCAGACGCAAATATCTTTGGAACTATGCTAGATGCGAGAATACGACTTGAAACACTTTTTGTAGGAAATTTAATTCTCTATAAAAAATAGTCTCTTGACATTTTCGTGTATCTCCTTTAGTTTCTGAGATTACACTTGAAATAGTTGTCACAAGAACTTACTAAAAGATGAAGCTTAACTAAATAATAAAAGTTCATCGCTCACACGACATGTTGGGGGTGATCTGCCACCCCCCTTATGACTGGCCAATCGTTCTGCAAATATTATATCGATGATTGTAGGCTATCAGAGGACTACTGGAGAAAATTTCAGCCTTAACTAAATAATAAAAAGATGCAGTTTTTTTTACACGTTGGGGGCGTTCTGCCACCCCCTTATGACTGGAATCCGGGTTAATTTTCGCGGATGACATTTAGTTATGCCCCTCTCAACATCCTCTCAAAGAATAGGCCTTAACTAAATCATCACCGAAAAATGTCACTGGCTCTCCTACTATTAGTGCTCGTGGGAGAATGTGAAGCAGGACAGCTAGGGGGCGCAATCTCTCCTTTGTAATAGCGAATAAAATAAAGTCAAGTAAATTCTTGGATTCCGTTAAACTGCATTAAAGAGCTCTTATTTAGTCCCACACCAATTTATATACATGATGTTTATATTATCGGAACTAGCAGTTTAATAATAATAAAAAAAATTTCATGTACGAAGAGTTTATTAAACGCCATAACGCATATTTAAAAATATAAAAACGAAAAGGTTAGAAGGTGGTAGAAGTAATTAGAAAATTTGACAGATAAAAGGGACAAATTGCGTTCTGTCAAACTGAAATTTCTTTGGGTTCGAAAGTGGTCCCTTGATCTCTATAAGAGGAATATACTTAGTGTATTTTAGAAATTGATTTTGGAATATACATACATACAAACAAACATACATACATACCTACATACATATAGCTGATTTGTATTAAAATATATCATGCCGGAGTTCAAAGGTTTTTAAAAATGGTAAATTCATTTTTATAACTTTTTATAACAGCAAAGGATTCATACAGATGGCATAAAAACCTCAGTAATACGGGAATACGGTTCATTAAATTTTAAGAATGTTAACAAATGCATAAATCCATAACTAATTGTCGTAATAAAAACGCAATTTATTCCTAAGCGGTTCGTTAAATCGGCCTCGGAATATCAATTATTAGATACACAAAGATTAAGCATCGTTTTTAAGACGAACCATATACAACAAACTGGTTAAAATAAAGATCAGAGAATCTTGACCTCATATGAGTAGTTGCTAATAATTATTCACTCGAACTGAATTCCTAATGCCATGAGTACATTTTGTATACATATGTCCAAAGTTTAGTGTAACAGGACATGAAGTTTTAAATTTTTTTGCATTCTTAAATCGCAAAGCCCTCTAAACGTTCTGTATCAAGTATGCTAAACATATACAGCATATTAAACATGAAATTATCTCGATTTATCACAACAACAAAAATCTAATAAACGCATGTACAATTTTTATAACACAACTTAATTAACTTAATACTTAATTAGCTGTGACATACGATAAATTACAAAAAAAATACAATAACCCGTCCTTAGCAGTAATATTTTTTCTTAATTAGGTATTTTATTCATATCAGTGAGTTTGTTTTAGTAATTACAATCATTATCAGTGAAAGTTAATTATAAAAACCTGACCTATATCGTACTTTACCAAAAAAAAAAAAAAAATGTGTACAATAAAGATCACTTATTTTCAGTTGGTTGGTTCTGTGGGTAATAAAATTTTTTTAATTAAAATTCAGTTAACCGCCAACCTTGATTTACAGGAAAAATGTGTTTGATAAATTTTTAATAATATTTTTTTATTAACGCTTTTAATAGCTAAAACCAAAACGGAAAACGCTATATCATTTTCTAAACAACAAATATTATTTATTAGTGGTCTTTGAAGTTCATCTAAATGATTGTCAATATCAATGCCAAAGCATTTTTTAATGCGCGTTAAAGAGATCATAAATCAATTAAAGTGAATCAGATATTTTGCAGTGTTTTTAAATTTAGTATCTATGCACCAATGTCAATGTCAAACGCATTTGATACTTGATAATATTGATAATATACAGGGTGTTCCTGGATTACCTGCCCAAACATCATGAGGAAGTTGCTCGCTAAAAAATAAGACAACATATTTTTTGTATGACCAAATGTCGAGTTCCTAAATGAAAATATTCCTGAATATTTTAAAAGCTTCTTGTCTAATTTTGATGATATGATATTTGGTATAGAAATTTATAAATCAATGCACAGTTTCCGCATAAAAAAATGTGTTAAAAGCCGCTAGAGTGCACTAGTTAAAATAACTAAAGCGTAGCTTCTCTACTATAACCAAAATGTGTATTTCTATATATACTGTTTCAAATTAAACCTCAAAAAATAAGCTACGACAATGAATTTTTGAAAAGGCTAACAAAATTTTATTTAAATTTTACTAACTAGAAGTACACAAAAGTTTTAAAACATTAAGAAAAAAAAACAAATTTTTGGCAACCAGTAAAATCAGAAGTTGAAAAAAAAAGCGAAATACATGTGCAAGTTTTTGGCAAGAAATTTCCTTATGCATTTATGGCAGACATTTCACAAACACCCTGTATATATCGAAGTGTGCATTAATAATAATAAATATAATCCCGGTTAATGATCTTTTTTTATAATTATTATGATCGATTTTTGTTTACGTGGTTTATGACATCATATGTTTTGCTATTTGTTATGTTAAGGTAAAAATAATCTAAGAATATTGAAAAAACATTAAGAATAACTAAAATTATATTTAATAGTCCGGTCAAAACTTGCATTACGTGTCAAATGAACACTTAAAAGTACAAAAAAAGGCCAGACCTTTCAAAAAGGGTTCAAAAATTTTTTGTCATCCTGGGAAATGCCTAATAGTAATTTTAGGACAGTTTCAAAATAGTGTGAGGTCGTTACAAACAATATTTGGGTTTTTCTTCTTTTTTACACATATTTTGGGATCACTTTGTTAATAAACATTTATTATTAGTTAATTTATACAAATATTAGACAATTATACAGTTGCACCGTAAATCGGAGTGACTTTACACTTTACAGATAATCTGAAGTAAGGCTGGGAATTTTCCAGGTTTTAGTATTCGAATATTCGTTCGAAAAAATATTCGAATATTCGAACTATTCGAATAATTCGAATTATCGAATACCTATTCGAATAATCGAATACTCGAATAATCCGAATTATTCGAATAGGTATCCGAATAATCCGGATCCTCGAATATTCATTATTAATAGGTATAGCACTGAATACTAGTGAATAGTGAATACTCTATTTGAGTATTTGGTTGGATAGACCACAATGATAGTCGTGACGTAAACCACTAAGCAGGCAATTTGATTTGTTTTCCATACCCACAATAGGGTATGTCTCCTGTACATGTGCTTTAAGGGTCAAAATTATTCAGTTAGTATTTTATTTTAGGATTGAGGCGCTATTGTTCACATTTAACTTTTGAAGCTTAAATAAAACAAAAATAGAGCTAGTTTATTATACTTCTGTGTCATAACTATTTTTCCTTTTCGAAGAAAATAAAAGTGCTCTAAAATTAGAATGTTTTTAAAAAAGACGCAGATTGTGAAGGTAAAACAAAAACATGAAAAGACAATAGTTAAATATTTACAGGTTTTCTAAAATTTAAAATTTAATTTTAACCCCTGCCTTAGTACAGTAAGAATAAGGTCGAGGCGAGAAAGAGATGGAATATTTTGACTGGAAGTAAAACGTGCCGCTAATGTGGTCTATTTATATATTTGGAATTTAGAATAGGTACCTACCTATACCTACTATCTACCTACTTTGCTTGGATGCAAACTGCATACCTATTCGTACATAATTTAATAATATATTTTAATATTCAAATTTATTCAGATATAATCGAATATTCGAATACTCGAATATATTCGAATATTCGAGTACCTATTCGAATATTCGAGTATCTATTCGAATATTCGAATAATTTCCCATTAGAATAATTCGTATTCGAATACTCGAATATTCGAATTATTCGTATTCGATTCCCAGCCTTAATTCTGAAGTCTGAAACTTTTGTAGTGGAAAGATAACAGTATGTGGCCAAAAAAATAGATTCGACTCGAAATAGATTTGACTCTTCTAATCGTTAAAAACCGTTTATTATTTTATTATCACAATTGATGAATACTTTAAAACAGGCTTCCTTTGATTTGCGAGCAAATATTACCATCATGTCAGTTCCTGTAAAATAAAGTAAAATCCTAACAAAGCCTCTGACTTCAACAGATCTTTAATGGAAATTAAAGAGTGTAATTAAATAACGGTCTAAGTGCCAAATATCCGAAATAGAGATATTCGCATTTTAATGAATACAACTTTTATTTTTCTGAAATAAAACGAGAACAATTTTTTGAGGTATTCTTTTTATCAAAAAAAAACCAAACTGATATATTACCCAAATTAAATAAACTCAAGTTTAAATACAATACAAGAATTAACGATATATTTTAAGAACGTTCTAACTGTAACAGGTAATTTCAGTAATAATGTTCTAAGTGCCATGGATTATGTATTCACCAAAAGTTCTTGAAAAAACATTTTATATTCTTGATTAGGCAGGTATTCAATCATTTCTTTTAAATTTTGTTTTTTTTTCTCCAGATATTTGCACTTTTTGTTGTAAACAATGGCAGATTAATAGTTTTCAAACGATCTAAACTCACACCTCTTTTGAGCACGTTAACAACTTTCCACTCTTCCATCTCATTTAATGTTTCACGTATTCGCACTTTTCCAGGATTTTCTTGGTCTACTCTAATTCACTGAGCTTTGCTGATATTGAGCTTTTGAGTATTGAGGTAGACGTTAGAAGATTCTTTAAAGTCAAGAAAATCTTCCTTTCGCATCATGGTTATAACAAAAGGTTGAACATTTCCTGCATTCGCTATCATTTTTACTAAATCTTTTGGAACCATGCATTTGCACACCTTTTTACGTTTCTCGATTTGGGCAAAGTCCCGATCACAACTAAGGAAAGAATGTCCAGAGACCAAAAATCTTTGATCCACTGAGTCAAATATATCCTTAACAACAAGGTAAATGCAGAGCAGTATAATCATTCTATTTTTATTTTGCCCACAGCAGTTATCACTTCACATTGTCAGTTGCTTTTTTCTGTCACATCACCCAAAAACAGTTTTAATACACAGGAAGCAATTTCATTACCACTTCTGCCACTGGTTCCCTCATGCCATATATTCATAAAACCTGCATTAATATCACCAACATGTACTTCAAGGTTATATAGTTAGATAACTGGCGCAAGTAAAACGTTCGACTGTGGGTAAGAGTGGCAAGAAACAAGACTTGCTGCAAATCCATTGAATATGTACAAGTGGAACTTCCAGGTAGTTGAGAGTTTCTGTGATCTTACTGCATCATTTTTATAGCCTTTTTAGCCTCCCTATGATGTAATGCAAGTCGATTTACTAGATCCTGTTTATTTTCGGGATTACCTTTGATTTGAGCTGATAGCAAATCCCAGCTGGAACAGGCATCCGTTCTTGGTGGTTTGAAACTTAGATTAGGATATCTTTTTTAAAAAACTTGGAAATAAAACCGATAAGAAATATTTGTATTAAAAACATACCACTAAAGGCCCAATATAAGCGATTTATGTTTAAGTCAAGATACTCCCTGAACTGCGATTCCTTGTGTAATAGCTTACATCACGAGGAAACATATTAATGTGATTACCAACTTTATTCTCATCTTCTTTAGTATATTTCCTGTGCAACTTCTTATTACCTCGCTTCTCCTCGTATACTAAATTGCCTGATTTCTTTTTATCGGTCAGCATTTAAATTTTCCTGTGGGTCCCACGAAAAATTTCCTGAAATGTTCTTTTACATACTTGAACTATTTCTCCCTCACCGCTTGGTACAGTATAGAAACCAGTGCACGTTCTTCTACTATCGGCCGGGTCGTCATAACTTCCATGTCGCCTTCGTATGATCTTTCCAATATGGATTAGACTTATTATATATGTGGACTATTTTTCGTTATCACCCATGTTATAAAATTCGCGAAACAGTTTATTTTTTTTGTTCAAACGAAAGTGACATACAGTATATTTGCATTAATATGATAGCTAAAAAGAAAATAAAGCGTTAGTACTTATGTTACGGTTCGATATTTTAATAAATTCGATCTACCTCTCGTTTTGGAGGCACCTTAGCTTCCTTCAAAACCTACATAACGTGCAACAACGTCAACAAATAAAGAACCCTTTCCTCAGCCATTTACTCGGAAAGGTTTGGGCTTCTGAACTTTAGAACAACATTTTCTATATTTGTTTTGATCCATTTCTATGGTGTAGCAAACTGAACAGTTGAGGAGCTGCGGAAATCAATGAAGGATCTAGGACGAAAGTCCTAGATCCTTCATTCCTAGAGTACACCGCCAACGCTAAGGCGAAAGGGACGAGGAATTTTAGGCGTTAGAAAGACGTATTTGTACAGTAATGAGGTATTGGAACAGGTACTCAAAAAGAAAAACAGTTATAGCTGACAATTTACTTACCTATATGTTATTATTTACGTGTTTGTTTTATGACTATAACTATTATTTCAGATACTGCAGAACCTATGTTGTCAATGGAACACGATTAGGAAACTGGGATACTAGGAAAAAGATTTAAATGGTATGTAAATTTTAAATTACAATAGTTTTACAAAGTGAATATAATAAACATTTAATTTTATTTATTTACATTTATTTTAGAGAAAGGATTTTCAAAAAATAATGTGTGCAATGCCCAGAGAAATTGTGGCAATTGTAATAATAATAATAATTACTAACTGTTTTCTTCATAAGAGTTTTGGGGTGTGATATTGAAAATCATTTTATGAAAAAATACAAGAATATTTTTTTCTCTCAAAATAATAGTTGATTTCAAAAGTGTTGAATTTATTCAGTGATGCACCATTTTTTCTTTTTCTTTGAAATAATCAATTTCTCCACCGCTACTTTTCTGGTTGAACTATGGAAACCAACATTATCAAAAATATAGCTGTTATTAAGAAACATTTACTTACCAATTTTTATTAAAATATTTTGATTATTTCTGGAGATATTTGAGAAAAACAAAAAAAATGGTGCAACTTTAACAGAAATAACTGGGCTATAACTACAATAATTTTCACGACAATTCTCAAAATCTGTAACATATTTCGAACCATTTTGTGTATTTTGTTTAAACTTACTATAAATTATTTAATAGATAACTGGTTACGGTAAATTGAATTAATGGATAAGTGACGAAAATATAATCTATACAGACTACTTATTATCCAGCTAAAAAATTGTTAAGATTATCTTTGGTTAAAATTGTTGTTATTCACTTGTTTTCGAAGAGGAATGAATCAACATAAGTCTAGACTACTTACAACAATTAACTATCGATAAATACAAACATATTTTCTCTATTAGCGGTAAACACCGGAGAGAAATTAATCCTCAGCTTTCTTGATAAACTAGTATCTTCGAAGATTATTTTTGATTTTTTATGAACTTGTAAACATTTGTAAATTAGTTTTAGTCTATTACACAATAGACTAAAACTCTTAAAAAAACAGTTATAATTAAATGCAGATAAACAATTTAGTTTAGCATCAGCAGTGGGATAAATAGCAGGTCAGGGTTGGGAAGATATTCTAACGTATACCAAATGTTGGTTTCTGTGATTATACACTAGGCAAAGGAGGGAATAAACAGTATTCTATACCAAACAATAATTTCAGGTACGATTAACAATAATTTGTGTATTGAATACTTGCCCTTCTTCTTTATTCAATTCTACTAATGTGCTTAGCATTATCTACAAGCATTTTAAAGCTATAATTTTAAAATATTGACCAATGACCTTTCCTAGTTTCGTCTGCATGCCAATATAGCTAACAAAAAGGATCAACAAGTGGCAGTGAAAAGGTCTGCTTTAAATAGTGGTTATTTTTATAGGTAACATCTGTAGCCTGGGGTAACACAAATACTTTTGTCGTTTATTATCGATGGTCATATTTGGGCTTCCTTTTATCAAAATTACAACTCATTTTTACACCCAAAGTGTGTGATATTAACGTATATTCTCTCCTACGCATTAAATGAAGTGAACAAGCGTGACGTGCAGAGGACTGGACAATTATCAGAGACACTGTAACCCAGCTATGTAAGAACTTTATTTTATCACCATTCATTAAGCACCAATAAATTATTTATTTATAATGATATGCTAATTAAAATTATAAAGTTCATACTACATTGGTAACCGTCCGTAACCACTTGTCATCTAGCTAGGGTCAAAAAGTTGTTAACGATTTTACTTTGTTTACTAGCTGGTGCCTTGCTAATACACAGAAGTTTTCTTTGGAATTATTTTCATTAATTATTTATTTATTTTCAGTAACGGGTGATTATAAAGTAATGGATATATTTCAACTTATTATATATTCTTAAATCAAATTAATAACAAAAAAGTAAATGGAATCTAGTTGCTTACATAATGGGATTTCTGATGTCAAACTCTATTTACCGCAAATACTCGATATGACCTCCATTTTGTTGTTGTAAAATTACCAACCGTTCCTCCAAATTGTATACAGCACTATTCAACATTTCTGGTTGAATTGCACGAATTTGCTCTCCAATACTGTCCTTTAATTCCTCCAGCGTTATTGGCTGTGTTCTAAACACCAAATTTTTTAAATATCCCCACAGCCAGTAATCCGCTGGGTTAGTATTGTCTACGGCTATGAGCTCCGGGCGAATCTTTTTTATTGCGAAAAAGCCCCTGGCGAGGTTGCGCTTCAAATTTTTATGTTTGATAATTTGTAAAAAGTGAGTCGGGCGCCAGAAACGCCGCCTCAGAGCTTTCTGCAATATTTTTCCCCAAGCCCAAGTCGTTAACTTTCGGGGATCGGCTATTGCTCAGGGTCGATTTTTTCTTTGTTAGTGGGTATTCCGAGCTTCGCTCGAGAATGAGACTCTTTGTGTAGCGATGGCGTTTCCTATGTGGCGCTAACCGCTTATGGCTAGGCCCCTGGTGCGAATCCCACGACGAAGGTAGGTCCCTTGGTGGAAATTCGGGGTAAGAGTGGAGGACGTAGAAATGTTCGTAGAAAGATGCACTTAACGTTTTTAGTTTGTATATGTGGGTCCGAGTGGCTAAGGATGGGAAAAGGTATAAAAACACACCAAGTTTATTTCCTCCCAAGATGGAGGGATAGCATAATCGAATTCTTTTTGTAAGTTTTTTGTTTATCTGTAAGAGATATGGGGTGAGCCACTCGGGTAAACCACGTTTGAGAGGTTACACAATGCACAAATGTTTAAAAAGTCAATAATGTCAATAAAGTTTTTATCAAGGTTCACTTTTATGTAAGGCAGTCTTTTTTAGGCACAAAAGTTTATTTGTGAAAGAATTTACTGTAAAATGTTCAAAGTTAAAAGTTCAAATTAAAATGACCACTTGAAAACAAATTTAACTCGAGTTTCAAAATTTGTCAAAGTGTGTATGCTAACTGGAATTCGTAAAAATGGTTAATTCAAAAAATCTGCTCAGTTAAAATTTTATAACAGACAAATTTTCAAACCGGAGAATGAGTGAATGGAATTTACTTGCTACTGGAAGTTACTGAAAAAATTTTACTGAAAAAATTTTAATGTCCTGAAAATTTTGTAAATTAATCAAATGCCTTGAAAATTTATAATTTTTAATATTAACAGTTCTAGAATGTTTATAAACTGAACAATAATCTGCTAAAATAATCTGCCTGCCTAAGTATTGATGTACCTAGCTGAAAAAAATAAGTTTATACAGTTTTTGGCTCTTGAGCTTTGTCAGAGCGAAGATAATCAGCAAAAGTCCTTGGAAAGTCTCTGGAAACGTTGAATGCTAGTTTCCCTATCAGTGAAATTGTCTCTTACCCCTCCAGCGTCGGAAGGTCTTGTAGGAACTTTGTTATTAGCGAAATTATGATTAATAATTGTTATTCCCGTCGCGGTAGAATTTCTTTTACTTTTTTCGCAACGAAAACACAGGCAACTTTGAAACTTTTTGAACGTATTTCGAGGTTTACGTCGTTTCGCGGTCGTCCGAATGTGTAGTGAAATCTCGCACTTGAGAAATCTTGTAGAATTTGCGTTGACTGGCTGTGTGGGACGTGCTATTAATGCCAAAAGAATTGAAAAAATTCTGATTGGTTAAAGTTGAGGTGGTATAAAGGTTTGGACCTGAATACAGTGTGATGATTGGTTCGTTGCTTTGTATGTGATCTAGCCAGACTACTTTATATAAATTAAAAATCGGTTTTGCCAGAGTAATACGGGTCTGGCGGAAGTCTGAGCGCCGTTTTCTGTCCGAGCGCTCGAGCAAAGTGGGCCCCGTATGACCTAGCTCAACCCATACCAATAATCCTTTCCCGCGCTTTTTTAGAAACTGTGGTTAACTGTTATCCTGCATGTGTTTGGACCTTTGGACAGCTTGGATTTTACTGAACATTTTTGTTTTTGGTTGATTACAATCGGTTAATTAATAAGGAAGTTACAGTGTGTTATTCGTTAAATTACATGAAAATCTAATATGAATTGCAATAAAAGTTAAATAATTTATTTATTTTTAATGTTCTAATTAATTTCTCTGGCTTAAAATGATCTATTTAATTAAATCTTTTAATGGTCTTTTAGTTTAATGTTTTGAGTTAATTTTGATAAGTAAAATCCTCGCCTAAGTCCAAGAGGTGAGGTGCGGTGGTGAATGCGGTTTTAGTATACATGGTCTATTGAAAGTGCTGAGGGCCTGCGGCATGATAATGAACCGGTCGTTCTGACTGCAATGTAAATTTAGTCTAAAAAATTAGCTAAAATTTTGTGTAAAGATTTTCGAAAAATATCCATCACGGTCTGAGTTATAGAATTTTGAAAAATTAAAATTTGGAAAGTGCAATGAAATTTGACTTTGTTTTAAAATAGGTTTGTTTACATCTGCCATATATGGGTCACTGAAAATTAGTCTATTTTCAGGCGAACTGAAAATTTCCTGAAAAAAATGTTTTAAATTTGGAAAAATTAATTTTTTTCGTAGAGTTTCTTTGTAAAATTGCCAGTGTTTTCGGAGCTATAAGTGTGTATTATGCAAAAATGAATTCTTTTTGAAAAATTTTAATGTCTTACGCATCGGCTGTGAATGCTCGTGTCCTACAACAGTATCAGGCGATCTTGGTGGCCATGAATTTGCAAAATGTCTGCTTATAACACGATCTTGAAAAACCGCAGTTAACAATTCTTCAACCGGTCGGTAAATGTGCGGAGGTGCTCCATCCTGCATAAAAATCATGTTTTCAATTCCTTCGTGCTCGTTTTGCAACTGTGGAATTGCATAATCCCCTTAACATTGGCAGGTATCGTTCACCAGTAACAGTTACAGATACGGCCTCTGTATTTTCACGAAAAAAGTATGGATCAATGATGAAATTAGCTGTGAAACCGCACCAAACGGTGACTTTTTTGTCATGAAGGCCTTGCTGAGCGATTTAATGTGGATTTCCTGTTGACCATATTCGACAGTTTTGAGTATTAATTCCACTATTAAGAGAGAAATGGGCCTCATCTGTCCATAAAATAAGGGATAACCATTCGGGTTCAATTTCCATCTGAGCCAATACGTGTAATGAAAAATCGTACCTAAGAACAAAATCTGCGTCCTTTAATTCAAACAGCAGTTGCAGTTTATAGGGATACATTTTTAGGATTTTCCGTAAAATTTTCCAAACCGTGGTATATGTAATCGTTTTGATATCGCATTCACACTACTGATTGCTAGCGGATTAGTATTGGCTACGTTTTGATTTTCCTGAAGAACTTCTGCAACTTGGACATCACTAATCCTAGGTCTTCCTGACCTCGGAAGGTCTTTTACAGACCCTGTTCTTTCAAATTTGCTAATTAAATGACGATACGCTTTCATTTTGCACGGCCCTGCTCTCAAACCCATTTTCGTACGAAATCTTCGTAATACAGTAGTGTAATTTTTACCGCCTTCATAATAACATTGCACTAAACCAATTCTTGCTTGCAGATCCATATTGAAATTGTTACAATTTACGTTACGCGAGTTTTATTTTGAGAACAATTCTCTAAATTACGATTATTTCGTTTGACACTTGTATCATTAGTTGTCACGACAATTCTTTTGTTTTCCATAGATACACTAAAATCCAATTATTGAGGCTACTAGAATCTGTTTACTTTCTGCTACTAGCATAATTTCTTAAAACTATATAAGAATTTAAAATAGACCCCTTACTTTATGATAACCCCATACAATATCTAACGGGCGTAAATCCCAATTACAAAATAAGTTTGAAAATTACAAATAATCAGAAAACAAGTACTATGTTATACTTATGCTACGAACACACATTTAACAGTAAACCGTATATGACAGAAATAATGCACATGAAAAAAAAACAAAACAAAAATAATTATATAAAACAGACAGGATATTTAGCATAAGATAAACAAAATATATCAAGTCTGTCTTCGCACATATGATACTCGTGTGTATCGTACTTTCTCGAAAGATAATAAATACATACTGGCGTAACCCCGTCGAAATTCGACGGCGGGTGTATTGGAAAATGCACGTGAGTGACGAAAGTTTCATGTTACAGCACCTCCTTAAATTTTTTGGTGTAGTACATCATAAAATTTCGTCATTATACCCTCAAAATGGAGGATGTTATATACATTTTAGACTTTTTCGAAGCCAATCAAATTAGACTTGAACATGCTGCGAACAGTTCCTTGAGAAAAGACATTCTAGAAATACTAAATCGGGTCGTAAATCAATGTAATCCTTATGTGATGTCATATAAGACAATGCATCAGAAGATATGTGAAGAAAATGAGTTAGCTTTAAAAGAAAATCATGTACCAATTAATTTGGTAATGCGAACCCAAATCAGATCCTCGACGGTATAATGATCCTACATGTTCTGAAGTTGCAGCTGTTTTTGAATCAGCCGATGGTGCTCCACCAATTAGTATGGACTATTGGTAACTATAATGACGACATATTGAATCTCGAATTAATTCTAGGTACTCGATACAATATCCTAGATATTACTGATTCTGAATTTATTATGTTGGTAACGTAATAACGTTGTGCAGAAATATAATCGAGTACTTGATACGTCTACAATATAATCTACATAATTGAAATCAGGCCAGTAGTGCATCTTGGAGTGCACCGCGAAAGAATAAACTCCATAATTAATAAAATGTCAGGTTTTAAGGTATCTGCGTTACACTTTTTTCTAATTCAATTGTATAAGTAATATAAATCGGACTCCATGCTACAGAAACATATTCGTTTAGTTTATCGAACGAATGCGGGATAAAGAATATTGATTGTTTCTGCATTGCGAAATTCTTTAACATAATGCAATACAAAACCGAGGCTTTTATATGCAGAATCAGTAGTTACATGAATATGTTCCTCAAATGATAGATAACTTGAAGTCAAAAGTAACGCCAAGAACTTCAAATTGTGTAACCCTTATCAAAATGACATTGTCCAGACTATAATTAAATGTTTCGGTAATTTTACGCAGAGAATATGATGATATTGCGTTTATTGATATTTAAAGGTAAATGATTGTTATCGCGTCAAATGCCTAATTCATGCAAATTTTCTTGTAATTTTAAACAATCTGAAACTGAACTACTGTGTTACATCATTAATAAAAATTAGGAAAAGTAGTGGACCAAGAACTGAACCCTATGGAACTCTGTTGACTGTAAAAAAAATCCCAGATTTAAAACCACGGTATTGGACAAATTATCACCAAAATAAGATCTAAAAAAGATTAGGCATACCAAATATTAATATATTTTATAACACTGAGAGAGATATCCGTGTTTTTTGTCAATTTGCAAACAAATGAGATATCTACAACACATTTTATTAAACGAAAAAAACTAAATTTCGTCCCATAATGTGCAGCTACCAACTGAACTATTGATACTCCTGTAATTTTTTTCTAATTCTACTTAATATAAGTAACAACTGGCCAAAGGAGGAAACAATCTATTGAGCATAGAAATTAATTTAATTAAATTCGTTTCATAAGCACGAAATTGTATAACTTCCTTATTAAATAATTTAAAGATAATCCACAGAAGTAATCAGCAAAAATGAATTATTTAAAGGACAAAGAAAAAGCGAACAACTATTGAGGTTTTCAATAAAAATGTGGTTAACAATTTCGGGATGTAATAAGATACGAGTATAGTTTAATTAAATTATATAATATATCTTTGAAAATATAAAAATAAAGCATTGGAAAAATCTATTTAAATGCTTACTTAAAGGATAAAGTAAAAATGTATAATTTTCAATGACCACAGAACAAAAAATATGACAATGTCAACGTTTAAATATATAATAAAAGATACTGCTAAGACTTTGAAAAAGAAAAAAAACAATCTAAAGGTCCTCTATAAATTAAGTCAAGTAAGGTAATAAGAACACACTTTATTTGTCTTCCTTCGTTTAGGGTATAAAAAGAAATAAATAAATAAATAAATGTAATTTCTTTTATTATATAATCTTGCAATATACATACACGTTCACGAAATAAGTGCAAATATTTGGCAGGTATTCTCCTTGACAAAAATTAAATTGGGTTTCTCATAAAAACTTTTTAAAATTAGACTAACGTGAGAAGCTACATCCTTCTACAAGGGTGCTACTGCTACTGTAATGTAAAAAGTCTAACCTCTACCGTATCTTATTGAAGTAATAAGGGACTATTGTTGGCGCATTCTAATAATATAACACTACTGGAAAGGCCCCGTCGATCGACGGATTTCTGCAGGTAGCTAAGACTCGGATTTCATCCACAGTCCACAAATTGTCGTACTTCAACATTACACAGCGAGAATTCCGACCTCTTGTCGTTTTAGAGCTGTATTGAAACAATGACTTATAGGTAGAGCACGTATCTCGGATAACATTGACGTAAAATTCAGGAGATCCAGAAAAACGGAACAAAAAAGAAAGAAGAAACTTAAGAAAATACACCAATAAAACAACAGATAAACTTTTGAATTGCATTATTTTCTGAAAAAGGCCAAGAGATACAGATGTTTAAATATTCGATGGACAAATTCCCAAAATCGTTGAAGAAAATTCTGAGAACCAAACTCAGTTTTTGCAACTCGTGTGTATGTACATATATTCGTTCGAATAACTGAACTACTATTAGTTGTCAGTCCTAAATAAAATTTAAAATGTTAATTTTATTGTAATTTGTTAATACATATGCCGTTAACAAACATGTAATACGTAATGTGTCTCTTCAACATAAAACAATATTTAAATTGTGACATTTGTTCCGTCTAAAATATCATGTGGGCAGAAACACAAAATGACAGCGGAAAATTTTAAATTGAAAATTAACTCAAGCATTATTTGCTGAAATATAGTGGCTCGATGACTGCTTGTGAAAAAACCTGTTAGATCCGAAATCCCGTATTACTTAATAGAAACACCCACAAATTAAAAAAAAGCAGACCAGCCACTATCCCACACTCGATTTGGATTCTATTGTGTTAGTCATAGAACAATAAGATTGATGCTTATCGAGTTTAAGTTGTTTGTCCTCTCTTTGAGCAAAAATAGACCTTATGCGAGGAGTCTTGTGACAAGTTTTATATAAATATTTGTAAACCCAGGAATTTCAAGTTTAGCATTGAATATCGTCATTTATTTGGCAATTATGGAACAAACAATAACGGCCATAACATAACAAACGCTTTTGGGAAATAATGAAAAAACATCCATATTTTTAGAAGTCGGATCTATATTTCTTGAAAGATAATAATTATTATTTACAACGATTAATATGAATAAATTGTAAATTATTAGGAAAATTCTCTGAGATTTTTAAACATGAATTATTATTAAACAGAAGTTTCCATACCAAATTAATTCGAATTGCTGGAAAGCTGAAATTTTCTAATTGAAGCACGAAGTTCCAGGAAACAATTGTTTTTAAAGTAGGCATTTAGAAATTAATTCAGTAAAATTTGGTGACTAGCAAACAAATATTTTGCAATTTTAAGAAAATAAAATAAAACAAAAACTGTAAAATTAACATGCTTGGAGAATAAGTGCATATGGTTATACAGAGTGTTTCTGATTTAATGAGCAGGACTTCACGTGCGTTTAGAGAAGATCATTTTAAGCAAAATATTCTCAGTGAACATGCTCCTCAAACTTCTTCGTTTTCGAAATAGGAAAAAAATTAAAGAATAGTTTTTCTCCTTAAAATATCTGAGGATTTCAAAAATGGTGGAATATTGCCATTAAGAGATTGGCGTGTCATTATTTTTTTTATAACGTCAAATATAAAAAAGTTTGGGTCCAGTGGACCTCCTTTCAGCTGGCCAATTTTGCTCATCACCGAATTTTCATTGTCTTTGGCCTTTAGAACAAGTGTACCAAATTTGAAAGCTTTATCTCAAAAACTGTGGTTGCTGTCGCGATTCTACAGATATGCAGACAGTTTTTTTCCATAAAGTTATGTTTTTTTTCATTATAATTCCTCGAGATTCGTCCAGAAATGTAATAAAAATTTTTAATTTTTTTCCAGAAACTGTACCTTTTTTCTTCTTTCATTCATTATATCCCTTCTGGTGGTACCACATTTACCAAATTTAATGTGTCACCTAAAATATTGTTGACAATCTGCCAAATTTGGGAGGTCTCTCATTAGTATTTTTTTGAGTTATCGTGGACACACACACACACGCACACGCACGCACGCACGCACGCACCCACCCACACCCCCGCGTACGCGCACGCGCACACGCACACGCGCACACGCACACACACACACACACACACACACACACACACACATCATTCGGAAAATAGTCAGAATGGATTCAGGAGGCTTCAAAACGTATAAATCAATCAAAATCTTGAGGTCGAAAAAAAATCACGATTACTATACTTCCTTATATTAGTATAAGAAAGTAAAACGGGAACGAATATTGACACAGTTAGTCATTAGGAAATTTATGTTACAGTGTGTTACTGAAATTTGGTAGTAATTTATGATTAATCTAAATTAGTTCTTTGATTTACTAATGTGGTTTCAAGAAACCCATCAGTTCAAATGGAATGAGTTTTTCCACTATTCTGCTGCCGTAAACAAAGAACCAATTGTTTCAAACTGTCGAAATATGTATTTCCTAATCCAACTATTTTTACCGGTAGGTATAATTAATGCATGAATCTTCATAAGATTTCTACTTGGAAATTTGTGTTGCTTGAAAAATTCCAGTAAAATTTAACTCACCAATACAAAAATAAATAATTTAAAATAGGGTCAGATTGGAATTCCAATCATTGATTATTATTTGTAAAATGTTAAATATCTAGGTAAATGTTCTTTCAATCAAAATATTTTGCGAGACATTGTTTACAAAATTATTATTTTGTTCAGTATATTTACTGAATTCAAAAAAAGTTCCAACTTTATTATACAGAGAGTTTAATATAGTTCTGCCGACAGTTATGTTAGTGGTAATAATTAGTTTAATTTTGGTTGAAATACAAGAAAGAACAAGTTATTCTTATACACACGTACTAACTGCCCCAGTACAAAATACAATATGATTTTTGCTCTGATTCCTGTACCTATCTTATTTCTGCGAATCTTATTTTTCTTATTATACAGGGTGTTTCAGCCGTCGGCGCAGGGTGATATAGGACCTCAATACGCATCGATTTGACATTTGTGTTATGCGAAATTTAGGAGTTAGTTAGATTTACGTGTATTTTTAGTTAAACTCCGGTTTTATCCACAAATTTTGGTCATTCTGGTTTAACTGTTAGTACTAGCGTCAAACCGTCGTCTCTGTCTTAGCTTAAATTTACCGCTAATAGCATCATGTATCATTGGATAAATATATTCTAGATCCTGCCCTGGATACATATTGTGCATCACCTTAACTTGTGCATATTCACATCCTAAATCAACAGCTTCTGGAGTGGCAAGTAGTACATTGCCAAAATTAGCGGAACTTATATCTACTCCCCCCACGTTTATTTTTGATATGCTTCTGTTAGAGCTGAATAATTTTTCATGTTAAGCTTTCAAGGTTGTTTTAGTGTTTGTGAAATGCCCTTCGCTCTAGATTTAGATACAATAATGTGCCATCGACCTGTAGGAAATGTCTGCTGTTGATAATTATTCCAAACACTATCAGGAATAGACATAGGCGGATCTCCATAAATAAATATATCCAAACTAGTCTGTGATGTCGACAGGAGGGGGTATTTTAGAATGCCTTGAATTTAAAAGATTATCTGGTTGTGCATGCATTGTTGGAGTTGCCGGAAGATAAACATGGAAACCTGATTGCATGTGACATTTTTAACACTTCCCTTACTGCCATACATGTATATACTTGAAAATGTATCACTATAATCACTGAAGCTAAGCCTTTCATCTGGTCCTCTCAATTCAAAATTTTTACTCACACTTCCATCATTTAATTTTTAGTAGTAGCTTTCGTGTATTGGTGGTGGCTTGGGTGATTGTGTCTTTGACTTCTGGATCTTTTCAAGGTGCTCTCACCACTATCAAAACTTGATGGTTCTTCCATATGAAATGCTTGTTCAGTTTCGGGTTTTTTCTCCCAAAATTCCTTAAAAAAATGGAATGAAATATGTCGTTTTGTGTTGCATTGAGGAAGTTAAAGTCATAAAATGGGCATGCAAACTATCAGCAGTAGTCCAATAGTGGGCCTATTATCCTGACAATTTTGTTTTATTGGAACCGAAACTATTTGAACAAAAAAAAAATAATTTTCTTAAAATTTTATTAAAACAAAAATTATTCCTTAACTTTACAAAACTCTAGCGAAAAATAAAAAAGATAGACCCATAAGAAGCAGAAGGTATCATGGGTGAGGCTCGCACAAAGGATACAAACGATAGGCATGTGTTTCTGACTTATGGTCCCATCGGCTTGGTGCTAAGTTGAAACGATGGGTACAACTTAGTACGACACAAAGGAAACCACTGACAGGCAGCGAGTCACTCATTTGTCGCTGCAGTTGAAAGACCCGTGTTTATAGTGCGACAGAAAATATTGTCACAGAGGCAACTACTACCTGCGTAGAATTTCCTACCCAAGAAATGTAAAATAATAGAGGATGGAAGATGTTATTGCGGGAAGATATATCCTCTATTATTTTACATTCTTTGGGTAGGGAATTCCACGCAGGTAGCTATAGTTGCCTCCGTGGCAATATTGTCTATTGCCCTGTAAACACGGGGTCCTTCAAAATGCAGCCACAAATGAGTGACTGGCTGCCTGTCAGTGGTTTCCTTTGTGTCGTTGTCCTAAGTTGTGCCCATCCTTTCAACTTAGCAGAACCGTGCGGATGAGGATCATAAGTCCGAATCACATGTGTCCACGATTTGTATCCTTTGCGTCACCCATGATACCTTTTACTTCTTAATTTCTTAATTAAAAAGTGGGATTTTCACCGTTTACACTTTGCAAAAAATTTCAAAATTTTTGATGTGGTCATGGGGCTAGTTGAATGAATTTTGTCAGGTCGATTGCCAGTAAAGTAGATAAATTTTTAAGATGGTTACCAAGGCTATATGGAAATATACGCCGATTAATACTCCAGTTACCCGAGTCAAAACATGCACAGAAGTTCTTGGGGCATTTTCTGTGATTTATCTTACATTTAAGTCAGGTGTACGTTCCTTTTGTCGACCACTATCTTCTTTTCATTCTCATTGTCTGTCGCATGGAAGAGTTTGACAGAACGGTTCACAGTACATCGAAATGTATTGTAATCAAAATCAATATTAGGAAATTCATTTCTAAATTCTTCTAAACAGTCTTCTGTGAGATACTGCCATAGTCCACCAACCTTTCGCCCATTTCGAAAGTACGACCCAAGCATTAAAGTTTTGTGCTTTTGACAAAACACCATTACAAAATTCTATCTGACATTAACAGTGACAGTGACGGTTTAAATAACACATCAATCTAAGCCCAACGTTTTTATTTGCATAGGCAACTTGATGTTTTTTGACGCCGCGTGGGGGACGTCCCATGAGATCTAATTCCCACGAGATCTGATTCCCACGACATCTAATTCTAATAGCCACTCTGTATATCTGTTTGGGTTTCTGAACGAGTTTCATGTAGATCGATAAAAAAAAGTTCCATGAAATCTAATCCCACGAAATCTAATTTCCACGAGATCTAAAACTTCGATATCATTTTCCCATGAGATCTAATGTATCACCCTGTATATATTCGGCTTTCCAAATGAGTTTTATCTTATAACCTATCTAAAAACACCGATTTAAAATTCCCACGAGATCTAATTCCCACGATATCTAAAAATGTGACGTTGCCCTAGATACTGAAGTAAAGCATTACATGTACAGCATTCAGAGGCATAGGGACGAGTAAGGCAGCGGACTCACTACGCCAATTTTAAAAATAATGCGGGAATATAACTTGAAAACAAAAATATATTGATTTTAAAGGTATTACAGGATTTGATTATTTTTTAAACTATAAACCATGCAAGATGTATAGAGATGTTATTGGACTGTAAAGTGAACATAAGGTTTTCTAAGAAAAACGAGCTGTTCAATTTATGACAAATATATCATGAAGTGGAATAGGTCCTTTGATATGGCGACATTAACACTGAAGTTCAAACGAACTCTCGTGAGGTGTCGCAGTACATGAGAGGACTGTCCGGCAACGGTTCTACTGTAAATAAAATATTGCTCTTAATTTATTATACAAAATTTATACATATTACAATTCGTTAAAAATTTTATTATAAAACTTGCGAAAGAAAGGATATTTACATTCATGCTTTGTACTAGAATAATAATTATTTGCTTTATTCCTATACATGTTAACTAACCAAAAGAAAAAAAAGTTTATTACGATAATGTTTTTCAATATAAATAATTGAAAGTTTACCTTAATTATTATACATGCACATGTAAAGATACACATGTTTATATGATAAAGATCTCGATTTTGTGCAGACATCCACTGTTTTACATCTTTTTAATACTTAATAATTTGCAATTTTAATATTTAGTAGAAGCATATTGCATAATTTTGGGGTTAAGTATTGAAAATGTTTTCGTCCAACTATTTTCTTAATTTCTTCTATTTTGTGACCTTTTTTTTGATTTTTGTATCATTCTATATGAAACGTATTGACTTAACTATGAGACAGCAAATAAATTGAAGATACAATTATTTGAATGACTTTTCTTAAGATGTGATCGCTTTTAATTTTATACACAGCGTTACTACTTTCTATTTTTCTTCTTAAAATTAGCTAAGAAATACCACTCTGAAGTATTTTACCATACTTAAGTTACACCCTATATAGTGTAACTAGGTGTTAAGTTTCAAAATTTCTTTGTTGTTTAAAATTTATAAACCAGCCCTCTTATTTCTTGAACTTATGGAATTAATGTGGTATTGCCATTTTAGGTTATATCCAGAATGTATTTTTGGGTATTTTTTTCACCTATTTTTTATGCAAATCTAAAATGATTTATCAGCAAAACTATTTTATTTACATGAAATAATAATTTTAGTCATTACAATATGCCTCTGGACTCTGGCCGTTATGTGTGAGATGAGGTCACAATTAGATCTCGTGGGATTTTCATTTCGGGACTTTAGATCTCGTGGGACTTTTGAATCGATCTGTTCGGAAAGCCGACAGATATACAGGGTGATAAGTAAGCTGGTTGAAATGAGACCTCGTGGGAATTAGGTCTCATGGGATTTTCTTCTTGGACTTTGTAGATCTCATTGGAATTTGAAATCAGTGTTTCAAGTACGCATCCATGATAAAACACATTCGGAAAGCCTAACAGATATACAGGGGGAAGCGTTAGATCTCGTGGAAAAATAATTTAAGTATTTAGATCTCGTGGGAATTAGATTTCGTGGAAATTGGATCTCATGGGACGCACTCGCCGTGTGCGCATGCAGATCAAAATACTCTACGGCTAGACATCACTGATAAAGTACAGATAATGAGCGGATCTCCACCATTTTTTTTGAATGAGATATAAAACTATGGATTTCGTGTCTGCGATGTGAGGACTTTAACTATTTCTACCTCTCGAAAATGAGGTTTTTACAAATTTTTCAAATTAAGGGTGAACTGAGTTTTTTTAACCATATTTTGACAATAAATTTGAGAATGGCCTTAAGATAACATTATGTTATCGCCGAAGCCAATATTATGTTTAATTAGGTAACTACGCGTTTCAAATAAATAACCGGCTTTAAATTACTTTATCTACATGTAATCACAGCATTCTAGTTAAGACCAATTAAATACTACTTATTTCGGAAAAACGTGTGGCTGGGCAGGCACTCCAACGGAATTAGTTAATCAGTTACACGTATTTCTCAAATTAACGTTCTAATATACAACTGATAAATTATTAATTATCTATTTTTGAACTGAAATATTTCATTCTTATCGCAAACTTCCTTGGTAATTAATAAGTATTTGAGGTTTTGTGGTCATTCAAAGAAATATTTTTGCACTATCGATTATGTGGGGAATTAGTATCGTAACAAGTCAAGACGTAGTAGTGTTTAAAATACTTATCAAATTACTTGAGCACTTTACACAAGGCTTTTATCAAAAGACTGTAAGCTTTTAGATGCACAGAGTCTACGTATTTTTTTTATATCACTTGAAGCAGGCATTATAACCATAAAAGTCGACAGTTATAATTTAGTGATACAAATACAATACATACAATTGTTTTCTTTAGATTAGATTCGATTGCGAATGGGTCGTCAAAGCCCTAGTGGTCCCCTTCACTGTGACCTAAATAGATATTTTTAATAACCCTTACATCTACAGTACTTTCGAAAAGTACAATTGTTACAAAATCTGAAACAAAATATACAAATTGAAATGTAGTACACAATAGTGTTAAAAAATTCCATTCAATCCGACCAAAAGCATTATTTATCGTTACTTTAATAAAATATTAGACTCTTAATCAACGCTAGTTGCGTTGTTGACTTTGGCAAGTTACATAACAGTTGTATATCGCTTTGACAGACACCCACGAACATGAAAGTTACCGAATTCATTGACCAGTCATGTTTTACTCCTTGAGCCTTGTTCTAAGACTTTTAAGGCCAGGGCTAATAGGTATTTCCACCAATCTTCCAGCACCCCAGATCTGTCTTTGTAGTCTAAGATCCGAATTAAGGACGACCTTCACCCATCCGTTTAATGGATGAATAATATTTTATATTAATTTTAATATGTTATAAAATGTATCGCGAGTGGGTTGGCTAAAAAATTCCTGGCAAGACTATGATTAATTAAAAATTGAAATTTTTTTTTTAAAGGAACAAATTATATTCCAATCGAAACTATGAAGCCTATAGAATATACAAACGTTAGGTTGTCTATTTTTTTCCTGGCGTAACTATTGGGTTGGCAGGTATAAACAGGTAATTCGATACTAGTAATTTGCATTCATCTGTTTAATGAATAAATCTTATATCAAAATAAAGGTAATTAAATTGCGAACAGAATTATATAGGGTTGTCTGCGAAAAATCTGGTTTAAATTCCGGTTGGCGAGCTTTAAAAAGCGAAATATTGGTGAGAATGAAAATGTGCGACAAAGAGGTCCGAGCAAACTATCCTGTGCGATAGAAGAGGACGTAGCATTACAGCTGCGCGCGGATCGTCCATCGGATGAAACAGAGTGCGCATACTATTTGTTCGTGCAATTGAGAATTTTTTAGCCAACCCACTCGCGATATATTTTATAACATATTAAAATTAATATAAAATATTTTTCATCCATTAAACGGATGGGTGAAGGTCGTCCTTAATTCGGATCTTAGACTATTGTGAGATACTGCAGAATATATCAATGTTTCCAAAGCAAATGTTTCAAAAGATCTGCAAAAACATAACCCTAAAACTGTTAGAAGTACAAAAACTATTTCTAGAGAATTTTGTGAATATATGCTACAAAGAATTAATTGACATCTCAGCTTTTTTAGAAACATATGTGACAGATGTTCATTTTCTACAGCAGGAATTTTAATAAACGTCTTTATTGAAACATTTTAAACAGTTTCTGGGCGAAGCTTAGCATAGGCTATTCTGCCACGCGCCACGACAAACTGTTAACGTTTGGTGTCGTATTTTTTTAAATAAAATTATTGGGCCAATATTTATTAATCAGTTTCTAATTGTGAACAATGTATGTAAAAAAATAGTCCTCAGGGACATTTTCTGGAGATAAATTTTACATGTCAGGATCAAAATAAATTGTATAAAGGTATTCAGGATTTCTTCTTTATTCCTCAAATCACTGATGCATACATAAACAAAAGGGTCTTCATATACCAGCCGATTTTTTTATTACCATCAAAAATAGATTAATATATTTTTTTTACGTAAAACTGGCCTTCACAAAAACTGTATGCACTCGAAATTCTTCTTAATTGAACCTCTTTCACTGGAGTTTTCAGATAATATATCTCAACCATAAATGATTGTTTACTAATTTTATCTAATCTTTTATCATAACACTTTGTTTCCAATGCCAATCATAGTTTTCAAAGGTTATGTTTGTGTACTATTATATTTACTATACAAAGTACCAACTCCACTTAAAACATTTGGTAGCCTTGTCACATTTATCAATCATCTCATCACATAGAATTTGTTTGTTTAACGTGTCGCCTTTTATACGCATATTGTTGAGGTTTCTGCTACTATAAGTCATACTTACTTTTACATTAGTGTCATCAGGATTTTTTCTAAACATCATTAAAAAGGTTAAATCGTTAGTCAAAATTACTAGCAATGCAAACCGATTATACATTTGTGTTATTTGTATTTGAATTAATAATTATCCCTTTAAATGGTTATATTATTTAGGAAAAATCTTGAAAACCCTTATGTAATAAATATAGTTTAAAAAAACTAAAAACACGCACATCAAACTAAAAAGTGAAAAATAATTATTAATATAAACTGAAAACAATAATGAACGAAAAATACTAGTATTATTGTGAAAAAAGCGTGGGTTGCTCGATATACGAAAAATATGGCACAAAGCGCCCCACGCTTTTTTCACAATAATACTAGTATTTTTCGTTCATTATTGTTTTCAGTTTATATTAATAATTATTTTTCACTTTTTAGTTTGATGTGCTTTAAAAGCGTGTTTTTTAGTTTTTTTTAAACTATATTTATTTTTCACTTTTTTAGTTTGATGTGCTATGAAAACGTGTTTTGTAGTTTTTTTAAACTATATTTATATTGCTTATTGATGCTGATATTATAACATATTACGATTCAACAGATATTTCTGAAAAAAAAAAAATTTATTTCAGCCATGGGATTTGAACTCACGCCCGAGGAGTCCGTCGTTTCGCGTCGACTAAGACATGCCCGCTCGGCCAACGACCGAACTGAGAATCACCGAATATACTTACAATATTAAGCCTCTTGCTCTCACGTAGAGGATATGTGAGGAAAGGACTGGTGATCCTGATCAGGATTATGATATAAACTTATCAAATTATTGTATTGTTACCGGTTCTTCGTAAGTGTACAAAGTTTCAATTAAATCTGTCCGTTTAAAGTGGGTCAAAATCGAGTCCAAAGAGTCGGTTACAAACAAACAAACAAACAAACAAACATACAAGTGAAGCTAATAAAAGCGTGTTAAAAATAGTTATGGTTTTAAGTAGTTGAAACCTCAACAATGTTTCTAACTATTTTCTTGTTTTATTATAAATTATAATCCGTATGATTTCAGTCTCATATTCATAAGATTTACATGTTAGGAAACGGGTAGCAAGAAAAAAGCAAAGCCAATGCAAAAATTAAAAAGAAGTAAAAATTGTTTTAATTATAAGTTTGTGTTGTTTGCCCCGTAGGAACGAGTTAAAAATATTTCAACTTAGAGAGTAACTGTTTTTATAGAGAAATTTATTAGCTTCATATTATTTGAAGTCGATTTATTAATAATAATAAGAGCAATTTATTGGTACTATTCCGTAATTTGTATAACAATATAAAAATAAATACGATTTATTGCTAATTTCAATGAAGTTTGCAATAAATAAGCTATTAAATCGCAAATCAACTTCATAAATGCCAGATAATTTATTTTTTATGTAAACTAAATATACTTTATAGTTCACTAAAAGTTTAGTAGTGGACAGCTGAATAACTAGAAATAAAAAGTACATACAGTACAGGAATCCACTTGCAACATAAAAAATTAAAAATATAGAGATTTTAGAGATTTAAATTAATGCCTACCCTAAGTCCTATAATTAAGTATATAAATATGCCATTCGATAATAAACCCACATTAAAAATGATAGATGCCTATATTAAAATTAAACAGTATTATTTGTGATGGCTTACAGTTACAACGTATCAGATAAAATTAAAAAAATATCATGAACAAGTTCATTCTGTTTTCAAAAATGGCAACCTCAAATAATTGTACAGAAAGAAAATCATACAAACATGGAAGAAAAAGAGATGCCAAAATAAAAACAATGATATGCACATCTTTGAATTTCACAATATTATGAAGAATTTCATAAGTGAACCATTGAGTTGATATTTCGAGTCACATATCCAGTAAATGCGATAAAAAATAATCAAAAAAAGATGCCAACATAAATACTATAAGATAGCAAATAAAATTTTGACGTATTTAAATGATTTAAACCAACTATTACTTATTCTTTCATAGGTCGTGGGAAAAATGTGTTTTCATACCATTTCTAAGACAATATTAATAAATCTAGTAATAAATTTCTTGTCTCATTTACTTTCAGATATTTCACATTGTACAGCTTTAGTTATTGTTCTAAAAATGAACAAAACAGAAATTAATCAGTGGCCGCCTTCTGATATGTGATTCACCTTTCCAAGAGATCCGGGTATTCAATCGGTGTTTATTTATTCATGTTATTAACTTTTTTCTATCAGTAAAAATAAGCACATGATTTTTGATACCGTATATAATTTGAGACGATTACGCTGCTATAGGAATCAAAGGAATTGAAACCTGTGTAAAAAAAAATAAAAAACTAACATGAGTTGTATTAAACAAATTCAAGAGCTTAGTAAAAACATTTTGGGAAAAAGATAGGCATATGTATTATGACTAGGTGTTATCAGAGAATTACCAAGTTTTGTGGGATAATCTTCACTGTTTGATTACATAGGTATTAAATTTTCCAAAAGAGGCAAGAAACATTATGTATATTTTTGCAATTCATTTCATGGGCCATATTGATATGAGCCTTAGAATTATTGCATTTTGTTTTAAGAATTTTGTATACATAGGAGAGTTTACATACTACTACGCAGTAACTAATTATATCGTATTTAACGATAACTCGAGATTTAAAAAATTGTAAGATATAATTTGCTAGATCTCCGACGATATGCAGTGAGAGATATAAACTTATAATTGTATTTCACGCCATGTCCTCAATGAGAGAAAGAGGTAGTCTCCTTGTCCACTAGATGTCAGCACGTATTTTAAAGCAATAATTTTAAAATTCTAACCCAGCCCATGCTCCCCACTCATGCCACCAGAAACTCTCATTCCAATGTTTACGTGCGTGTCATCACGGTGTTGTTTTATGTATTGTGTTTCACTTATTTTTAATAATGGTAAAACGCAACAGAAGGCATAGTTCATCGTCTGATAGTGACGAAGAACTGGAAAATCAACGTTTGAGACGAAAACTTAAATGTTTAGAGAAGAAATTAAGAAAAAATACACGCCAAAAACCCCGATGTCGTATTATCAGTAAAATTAGTACCAGTAGCGATGAATCTGATACTCATATGGAAACTGAAAATTTGGAGGAAGTCGCTGAACTATCACCCCGTAAGTTGATATATTTAAAATTATTATTTTCTTTCAAGTTACCTCAATATCTACATTGCACCGTTTAGCGTTAAATGATGAATAAAATTATGTCCAAAGGTGGCATACATTCATACTGTTGTCCAAAGGTGACAAAATACCGCCCTATAAAGGTGCGAAGTTGTCAAAGGTTGACAAAATTCCGTCATATTTAAGGGCGAAGTTGTCGAAGGGTGGCAAAATTCCGCCCTCTTTTGGGGCGAAGGTTGTCCAGTGGTGACAATTGACAAAAAGATGGAAAATTACTGGCTCACAAAATTGTGATATATGTAAGGTGCATCAAAATCATGAGTAATTATTTATTAGAAATGGCTAGCATAAAGAGCCCACAATGTGCTGTTATATCTATTATTTTTGTTTATATAACTCGCACGTTATGTTTTGATTTAGACCTCTTTCATCTTGGTTGAAAACATATATGGATAGTTTTCAACCTAACACTGAAATAAAAATCGATTCTCTGAACAAATTCTATTAACAAAAGTTAAACACTCACGTTTCTTAACAAAACGTTACTTGAAATATACTTCTAAGAATAGATTGATTATTATTTATTGAGAAAGAAACAAGTATTTACACTTCATATCTTAAGACATAAAGAAAACTAGGTACAGCAGAAACAAATTGTCAGCACCTACCATGAGCGTAGGCATTTATAACATTTAATAGGGTTTTTTGTTGAATTGTTTTTTGATAATTTAGTAGGCTGACATAAGTACTTGAAAAAAAAAACCTCTTTTCACTACTTTCGAAGTACATCTCCTCTTGTTACACCCCAGTTAAATCAAGATTTACTGCAGATACGGGGTGGCACCGAGGAAGTCGGAAAAGACAATGGTCTTCCTATTAATATTGAAATTTCTGCTAGGTGGAACACCTTGCTGAAAACAGGGTTAGAAACCGATATTCGGAATCAATTAGTAAAGAGAAACCCTGTACCTTCTAATTGTGCTGTTCAAGCTCCAAAACTAAATCCTGAGGCAAAAATGCCAGCTGGAGATTCCACGATAAAAAGGGATGACAGATTATTTGTTATTCAAAATTGGCGCTTGTTTAGCAGCCATTGGTAAATCCTTAACAATATTATTAAGTGAAGAAGAAACTGAAAGGGACAAGAAATTAGAGGCTCTGGAGGCAGTTGGTGATGCAGGAAGACTTTTGTGTGATGTCCATCATGTGCAATCAGAAACAAGAAGAGCGTTGATAACTATTAATCTTAATAAAGACTTTAAGGATACTCTAGAAAACTCATCAATCGGTGAGTGGCTATTTGGCGATCAACTAAGCAATCGTTTGGTTGAAACAAAAGCACTGGTAAAATCCAGTCAAGAATTAAAAAAAAAAAAAAAAAGAACGAAATCTAAGCCCAAGGCTTCGTACAGATTCAAGAATAATTTAAACTTCTGATCAGGTAGCACTTTCTTGGTTAAGAGGATACAAAATCCCAAAGCGGTAGACAGGTCCAATACAGAGTTTCAAACAACAAAAAAGTGTGTTGAAAAATTATTGAAAATCGGTGCTATTTCCAAATGTACTCCCGTTAAAGACCAATTCATTTCTTCAATATTTTTGGTGCCTAAGCCTGACGGTTCACATCGGTTGATCCTAAATTTAAAAAATTTAAATAAATTTATAAAACCACGCCATTTCAAAATGGAAGATAGAAAAACAGTGCTTAGCTTAATATCACATGGGTGTTTTATGGCGACAGTTGATTTAAAGGACTCCTACTCTTTAGTTCCTATTAAGAGGTGTTACACAAAATATTTGCGTTTCCAATTTAACAATCAGCTTTATGAATACCGTACTCTACCTTTCGGGTTGTGCACAGCCCCTTTAGTATTTACCAAAATTATTCGACCGGTAGTAGCCTACCTACGTGGTAAAGGGTTTTTATCTGTTGTTTATATTGATGTTTTTTGTTATTTGGAGACACATTTCAGAATTGCACTAAGAATGTTATAGCAACATGCCAATTCTTGGAGAAACTCGGTTTTATCATAGGAAAAGATAAATCTAGAATGATTCCATATACCTCTTGTAGGTTTTTAGGGTTTTCGTATAATTCTGTTGAGATGAAAATACACTTGCCAACAGACAGAAAAGTAAAAGTATTGCAAATGGTTAAAAAATTTAAAAGAAAATCAGTAAGTAAAATTAGGGAGTTTGCCCAGTTTATAGGAGTTTTGGTGTCGATCTGTCCTGCTCTAAGGTATTCGTGGTTATATACAAAACGGTTCGAAAGGCAAAAATTCTTAGCATTAAGGAACAATAAACGGGATTACGATCGATCATTATATATTACTGCAGAAATACTAGCAGATTTCCAGTGGTGGGAGACCAATATTATGATTTCGTCAAATCCTATAAAGCAAAATGATTACGCTTTAGAAATATTCTCGGATTCGTCGACAGCAAGACACATGGTTTCTGGAGTGAACAAGAACAGAAATATCATATTAACATACTAGAGCTGTTAGCAGCATTTTTTGGCCTAAAGTGTTTTGCAAAAGGTCTCAGAGAATGTAACATTCTGTTAAGAATTGACAACATGACGGCCATATCATATATAAATCGAATGGGCGGCATACAAATTCCAAAATCAAATTATCTAGCTCGTAAGATATGGCAGTGGTGTGAGAATAGGAAAATTTTTATTTTTGTATCTTATTTAAATCTTCCGAAAACTTTGAGGCAGATATAGAATCTAGGAGAAATTGCACAGAAACAGAATGGGAGTTAGCACACTTTGCTTATAAACAGGTTGTTACTAAGTTTGGTCACCCACAAGTAGATTTATTTGCAAGTAGAACGAACGCCAAGTGTAAAGCGTTTGTATCTTGGGGACCAGACCCAGAGGTGTTAGCTGTTGATGCGTTTACATTGCAATGGAAAACCCTTAATTTCTATGCGTTTCCTCCTTTTTCTCTACTTTCAAGGGTATTAAGAAAGATAATTAATGATGAAGCAGAAGGTATTGCGGTTTTGCCCTTATGGCCGGCACAACCATGGTATCCGCTGTTTACATCACTGCTTAGAGCTGAACCAATTTATTTCTACCCACATAGTAATCTGTTATTTTCTCCTGATAGGAACCAACACCCCCTGTCATCAAAACTTACCCAGGTTGCCGCAAAATTATCAGGGAAGCCTATAAGAAAAACAAAATTCCAGATGCGGCAATAGAAATACTAACAAATTCATTATCAGATAATACCTTAAAACAATATGATTCAGGGTTAAAGTTATGGTGGGAATTTTGTGGGAAGGATAAACAAAACATGCTTCTCAAGTCAGTGCCACAGGTTCTTCAGTTTCTTACAAATATTTTTCATAGAGGAGCATCTTAAGGCACATTAAACAACATCAGATCATCGGTTGCATTGATTTTAGGACAGAAAATAAGATCTGATGAAAGAATTAAAAGATTTTTTAAGGGTGTACAGAAAATGAGACCAAGTAATCCAAAATATTTATATACTTGGGATCCTGCTGTAGTGTTAACTTACCTAGATACATTTTTTCCCAACGAGGAACTAAGCATCAAAAATCTTACTTTTAAACTAATAACCTTATTAGCATTATTTACTGCTCATCGAATTCAACCACTTTCCCTTATTGAAGTTAGTAATATAGTAAAAACAGTAGAAGGAATATAAATTAAAATATCTGGTCGAATTAAAACATCCGGCATAAATAAAGTTCAATCCACACTATTTCTCCCATACTTCACAGAAAAACCAAGGGTGTGTGCAGGAAAAACCCTAGAAGCATATTTATCTCGCACAGAGAGTGTTAGAACACCTCATTTGACCAAATTATTCTTGACTTTTAAAAAACCGTTTCATGTTGCAACTACACAATCGATGAGATGGGTTAAATAAAAGTGGTATTGTCACCAAGATTTTTTAAGCGCACAGTACAAGACATGCCAGTACATCAACTGCAGCAAGAAAGGGTATCAGTATTGATGTTATTAGAGAAACGGCAGGGTGGACTAAAAATTCTGAAATTTTTGCCAATTTCTACACCAGACCCCTCTGCAGCCAAGGCGTTCTTGCAAAGGCATTACTAGTATAAGTTGATTCAGTATAAGTTGATTAATGTAAATTCAAAGTAGTATTAATCTTTTTGAAAAACTGTTTTTCTATATTTAGTGTACCTTGACTTTTACTATAATCTTGTTATTTGAATTGTCGAAAAATTGCTTTAAACATCTACCTCTTTCTCTCATTGAGGACATGGCGTGAAATACAATTATAAAATCAAACGAACTTACCTGTAAGTGAAGTTCGATTATAATTGTATGAAGCGCCATGTCCGAGATGAGTCCCGCCCGTCCCACTTTCCCGGTTATTTTTGCGACAATTCAAGCTTTAAACTGAATGAGAGTTTCTGGTGGCATGAGTGGGGAGCATGGGCTGGGTTAGAATTTTAAAATTATTGCTTTAAAATACGTGCTGACATCTAGTGGACAAGGAGACTACCTCTTTCTCTCATCTCAGACATGGCGCTTCATACAATTATAATCGAACTTCACTTACAGGTAAGTTCGTTTGATTTTATAATTATAGACATATTAAAATTTAATATTATCTGTAATTCAGTAGATCTAAGTAGGCATATATGTACTTTTTTTATAGATAAATATTCTGTGATATTTGCGTTTTCCCCCAAATAATGATACTATAAGTCAAGTTGGGGTACATGTGCCCATAAAAATACTCAACAGTTGATTTATATCACATCTCTCGTAGACCATAGTATCCACAACTGCTTTTTTTACTTCCATCGTCAATACAATATTCCACAACCAAATCGACTAATGTACTCAAAAATATTGTAGCATCCACAGTTATAGAATTTACTATCAACAAATTTTTGTAACGCCAGGTAATAAATTTTGCTGAAAGAATATTTAAATTTCGGAATTTTTTAGGACCACTTGCAGGAGCAGTAAATGTGTCGTCATCAGAACATAACATAGTGGTGGCATAAGGGGAAGTATCGTTAAACAAAAAAATAATCGAACAGGACCAAGTATTGATCCCTGAGGAACTCCTAAATCTATATGCTGCATATTTTTTTTTTACTTACTTCAACACACATGTTGCCAAGCTGTCTAATGTCTTTGACAAATTGAATAAATATGCACTTAAATGTTGCTATCGAATATACAGAAGTACTCTATACAGCACCTTTTTTTTGGGTAAATTGGTATAGGAATATTTTCTCCCAAAAAAAACGTATTAACAAGCAAGTCCATCTACAATTTTATCAAAGTTAAATATAGATATACTACGGAAAATACGTTCTGAGAGTCGTTAAGTATCAGGTAAATAAAAGTTGCCTAAATTTCCCTATAATTATAAAATATTTGACTTCCGGGTAAAACCGTCAAAAAATTACCATTTACCAATAATGTCGATAAAATAAATTAAAATTTGCATTTATTTCCTGAAACTTTGTTTACGTTTTTATTCAATTTTCTTATTGCTTTTTGTTAATAGCAATAAAAGCCAGGGCCATCTGTTATGTTCCAGTTATTATCATAACGCGTAATTGATTAAATACATTGTACTATTTCACCTTCATTAAAATGTTAAATGATAACAGTTGTTGGAACAGTTCCTATTGAAGATTACTGCATTATAATCAGGATCTATCCAGGGTGAAACACAAGATGTTTTATAATAATGGCAATGGATTTTGTAATTATAGCACATGCTAATCGTGCAAGGACTCAACTGTCGACATATCGTAAAAAATATTATTACAACCCTACACGTAAATGTACTTAAACAAATAATTACAACAATATTCTTTCAGATAGTAGGGTAACTGATGTTTTTATTGCTTTATATTTGTTAAAGAAACATAATAATGTAAGTGTTCTTTGTATCTAATTTCGAATGTCCGATCAGTTTGACCAATGTAAAAGTATTACAGTCCGGATATGCTAGCTTATACACATAACCTTGATTTCCTCAAATTGTCAAGTTTAGAAAGAATAAATAATTGGCAAATACCTTAAATTTAAACTTCTTAAACTACCATCTTTATAAAAATTATACAAAAATGCATATTTTTATTCAAATATACCAAGTTATAAGATAATTTCCTTTTATCTGACCTTATCCTTTCCCTGAAGCGTATAAAGATTTTTCGGAAGCATCTCATAATGATTTTATGAATGGTTTTTCCAGGTATGATAAGAACTTGGGGACCCGCGTGTGCTAGTAGCTATCATGCATGATACAAATATGTTTATTTGTATCATGGCTATCATGGCTAACCACATCCCATATTGTTACGACATAAAATTGGACTCTAAATTAAATTGAAATTATTCTCGGAATAATTAATTGATATTAAGCATTTTAAGTACTGTTGTACATTTAAAAAATCTGTTTAATTGGTATGGTGCTATTTTAATATACCTAGTGTTTCTTTTCTTGTGGATGTTATAATAACGTGTGGCCCAGTGGTGGCTAATGAATTTAGATTATACCATATCTCAATATTGGAGCATGGAATCCACGCAATATTTTAAGGTATGACTATTAGTACTGAATGAAGAAGTTGAAAAAAAATAGAGAAAAAAAAGTGTCAAAAATTCGCTGCCACCCCAGATAATTTCTAGACCATTAGGAAGATATTAGTAAAATATATTTTTTTCGTAATCAGAAGGAAATTTCTCGAATTTCGATTTTTTGTAGTTATGGCATTTTGAACTTTACACAATGAAGCATTTAAATTTATCTTTGCTTAAAGACTCAAGAAACTATAGAAACTGTAGATGCTTCTCTAACACTACTGCGCTAAAAACTCTTTATTTTGCATTAGTTCGTTCTATACTTGAATACGTTTCATTAATCTTGTACCTTAAATATTGGCTTTTAAATCTGAAGGTACCTATCCTGAAAGAGGTTACACCTATGTTAATTTGCTGTTAAGATTTACAATGTTCCGTTCCATCAGCACAAAAGAATTACTTCTAGCCTCAGAAAGTCTCCCATGAATATTATGTGTCACAATTTTAATCAGATTTCAGATTTATGTGATATTACAGTTTAGATGAACTTTTGCCACTGTCATATCAGTATTGCTGTGATTAATTTATTTAATTATTGTATCTCTAATCATTAATTTTTTTTCCTTTTTTTCCCCTTTATTTCGAAATACTTTTTTTGCTATTATCTATGCATATTTATTAACTTATCTATCTTATATGTACAGCTCTAAAATTGTTAACTTATATGTACAGATTTTGTATTTTGTTCTTTTTATTACTTTTATTATTATTATTATAAACTGAATAGCTAGGCTGTCATTTACTTTTAATGAAATAATAAATGGAGCGTAAAGGAAGCCTCAGACCAACAAAAACAAAATATCCTTTGGCACTCTGCGGAGGATTTGACAATAATATTTTCATTATAAAGAGCTTTACCCTCCTCTACAAAAATAAATCTCGGAGAGCTAATTTTGCGACAGTTTGCGATTCTCTCTTATTCCTTCTTCTAAATTTACCGTTACAAAAATAAAGTGCGTGAATATGCTGAACAGGGTTTGATTTCGTGGTTATTATATTAATTATGTGTATATGGAATTACATAAGTAAAGATGACGCAATCAAAAATATACCGGTTGATGGCTTGACTAATGATTTTAAACATAAATTCAAATCATCATTTCGCAACACTCGGCAGAGGTCATTACCCAGTTTTGACTTAGAAACTATACCGTGTGTTCAAAAAATACACAAGCTGTCTTACTACATAAGAGAAATTTCAAACCATCTATACCAATTGCGCATTCAGTAACAATGAAAGAGGATTATGACAGTATGAGCACCATTTTAAATAAAATTAAATACAACAAATACAAATAACAAATATGTCAGGATTTAAAAGTAATAGCTATTTTAGTAGGGCTTTAAGCAGGCTTCTTAAAATATTGCTGTTTTCTTTGATTGTGGGACAGTCGTGCAGTAATAGATTATATGAAAAGAATTTGGCCGGAAAGAAAAGAATTTGAACCAGGAACGATATAATGTTCCCCTTGTAGACCCAAAAATGTTCTTTTGCCACCTCTTCATATTAAACTTAGGCTAATGAAAAATGTTGCGAAGGCTATGAATAAAGAGGGTGAAGGATTTAAATAATTTTTCCCAATTAAGTGACGCCAAACTTAAAGAAGGCTTTTTTATTGGTCCACAAATTACAAAATTGCTTGACGATGCAGATTTTAAAGGAACACTCAACAGACAGGAACTCAGAGCTTGGAACTCATTTGTAAGCATAGTCAGGGGATTTTTAGGGAACAAGAAGGATGAGAACTACAAACAATTAGGAAGCGAACTTTTAGATTCGTACCAAACGCTTTTTACTTGTCATTTCTGTAATCAGAACCGATGACTGGGTCGTTTACCTCAGCCTTCCATGAATTTGGAGCACCTTCGGCATGAGGTCAAGTAGCCTGGGATGAGATCCCCCAAGACCATTTAATTCAAAGTATGCCACGCAAAAATAAATAACAAGTGAATATGGCAACGTGCGCCAATCCTCTAATTAATTAATTGTTTTAATGCTATTGCTGCTGTAAAGTAAATTTTCGTTCACTTTCAAATGTTAAAGTTTAGATGAAACGTTATTATAATTGGGTGTTGTATTTCCATGGCACACCGTATAAATTAATATTTATATAAGAATATTTAGTGTAAAAATAGAACTTAGCGCCAGCACTATAATTACTTTCATTTGTTGTTCCCACTGAAAAATATACAATCCCATAACCTTGACATTGTATTAAAGAAATTTATTGTTAAACAAGCGATATAATGCCAACGCAATCTCTTATTGCATATGTACGTGAAAATATTAAGTCATTATTTTTTCGTTTAACTAGTATACAACCATACAATTATGATTCACAGAATGACACAAGATTGTACCTAACAAAGGTTTCCAACCTTAATATGCCTGGTTCAATAGTCTGACAACAATGGCATGCGATTATTTCAAGTTGGACATTACACATTTTTTTATTTATTTCCAAATACGATGAAGATAAATTCTTAGGTATCAAATCACATAAAGATAATTTATATTTTCAAACCATCCATGTGTGTACTCAATTGGCTGAATTGTTTTTAAACAATAACAGTCCACTATTTTTTCTAATATAATTTTACACATTATAAAACATGGTATGGGGAAACACGCCAAACGTCTTGGTAAGTGGTCAGTGTGCCATTGCTTCATGGTATCACGGCAATATAACTTTCCTTAATCTTTGTAAGAGAAACTAGAAGCCTATTCACATACAAGAAAGTTATGGCTTGCTAAATTCCACCATATTCGTCCTTTGTATATAAACAATTTTAAGTCTGATACAATAAATGTGACATCAGGAGTACCCCAAGGTTCCCACTTGGTACCTCTTTTAATATTTGTATGAATGACACCAATACCTGTTTCACTTCTAAGCACATTGTTTACGGTGATGATCTACTAATCTATAAAAAAGTAAGGTCAATAATTGAAGATTATAGGGAAATCAAACTGATTTGAACAAGTTATACAATTATTGTACACTAACAATTTTTTCTATAAATCTAAATAAATGGTATTCCATTTTATTCTCAAGACGCTTAAATTAACCCGTGTGTGTATTATACTTAAACAATGCTCCAATTAAATCTGATACTGTAATAAAAGATTTGGGAAAAATGCTGGATTCTAAATTATCTTTCGAAAATCACATTAAACATATTGTTAAAAAAGTTGTACGTAATCTTAGAATCATATTAAGAGTAACAGTTTTAAAAATTTTGTAATCATTATTATTTTATATGTCGATATTTCTTCCAAGTATGGAGTATGCTTCCAGTATGTGGAATCTAACGTATAATAAGAACATACTAACAATATAAAGGAATCAAAAGAAGTTTATTAATGTTTTAAATTATAGATTCAATAGACACTATTTCTCCTATGATAATAATTTAACTTTCTATTACTTACAATCTTCATCGTCAGAACTATCCAGATCTGTGATCAATTGATTGAATTGTTTGACCACTTCTAATATAATTTTATACATTATAAAAAATGTTATTGATAAACACGCCAAATGTCTTGGTTAATGGTCACTAAGTCTTTGACTTCATGGTATCACAGCAACATAACTTTCCTTAATTTTTATAAGAGAAACTGGAACCCTATTCATATACAAAAAAGTTATGGCTTGTTAAATTCCACCATATTCGTCCTTATGTATATAAGCAATTTTAAGCCTGATACAATAAATGTGACATCAGGAGTACCCCAAGTTTCCCACCTGAGGCCTCTTTTATTTAATATTTTTATGAATGATATCAATACCTGTTTTACTTTTTCTAAGCACATTGTTCAGGCTGATCTAAAAATCTATAAAAAAGTAAGGTCAACTCAAGATTATAGTGAAATTCAAACTGATATGAACAAGTTTTAATGATCGTACATTTAACAAATTTTCTATAAATCTAAATAAATGTTATTCCATTTTATTCTCAAGATGCTAAAACCCTCCCGTCTCTGTATTATATCTAAACAATGCTCCAATTATATTAATTAATGGATTGGTTAGAGGATTAGGGAATAATGCTGGATTCTAAATTATCTTTCGAAAATCGCATTGAACATATTGTTAAACAAGTATTACTTAACCTTGGAATCATATTAAAAGTAACATAAGGTTTTAAAAATTTTGTATCCATTATTATTTTATGTCAATAGTTCTTCCAAGTATGTTTTCACTATGTAGAATCCAATTCGAATTCCAATTTAAAACATTTATTGACCATTATGAGATACAACTTAATTCAGGCATTATAACAAAAATTAATGTATAATAAGTACATACTAACAATATAAAGGGTTTAAAAAAAGTTTATTACTGTTCTAAATTATAGATTCAATAGACACAGGCAATATTTCTCCTATGATAATAATTTAACTTTTGATTTAGCCTTTTAACTGTTCTACGAGTTGTTGGTAAACCTAAAGATTGAGGGGAAATTATTTCCTGCCATTGTTGACGTTAGTGGCTGTATTACAATTTGGGTATTGCTGGTATCGCTATTATTTTTAGTGTACTCGTCGGTATCCTCATCAGCATGTTCTTCAATATCTTTATCGGCTTAGTCTTTGAAAAATTGCGAGGACTGAAATTTTCTCTGCAATTTAGACAGATATCTGTTCCTCGATCCAAATTCTCGACACCTTTTCAATATGGCGACAGTCGGTCGCATCTGCCAAAAATCAGCGAAGTATTTTATCACTATTTCAGGAAGAAAATTAAATTTTTTCTGTACTCTATAATTACGTGTAATCCTAAGTACCTAGCACTAACTGAATTTTTTAAAGTGTTAATTAAATTAATCAACAGCTACCAACCACACAGGATGCAGGTCTCACTATTATTCTAAATCACCCGTATTCATATTTATGACCATGTTTTCGAAATTTTTAAAAATATTTTTAGCTCTTACATCGCATAGAAAAATGTAGTAATAATATTATGGTAATTAATAATTCTGACGATATTTATTTGAATTACGACAGGCATATCAATGTAGTAATTTAAATATTGAGTGAATTTATATATCCAATTTTTCAATTAAATATATAGTCGTGGTGACGTATATCTTACAATCTTTTAAAAAAATATTTTTTAAATATTCTTATAAGATTCTCCATCAAATAACCTAAGGAAAAAACTATTTCAGTATTAGAGGTGTAATATGGTGGTGACTTATTCACTACTGATTTAATTTATTTATTGTTTCTACGTAAGTCTGCAAATTAGAGTGTTATACAAGCCCCATCATATCCATGGAGTAATATAATAATAATAATAATAATAATAAGTTTTTCGTTTATTTTTTTTACATATTCTGGTGACCTTGAATTTTTTTTATTTGCTATAGACTCGTTGCATGGCAGTCATCTTTTTTCAAATGGCACACTATGTTTTTTTATATACGTTTCTTTAATAGCACATTTTTCTGCATGATTGCGTACAATTTTCGTCGGGTTGTATAATGAAAATTCTCGAGTCGTACTTAGAAGGTAGACGGCTAACTGTACAATATCGTGATTTCTTGTCAAATGAGATTATAGCAACATCCGGTGTTCCTCAGGGTTCCGTACTCGGACCTTTATTATTTATTATCTTTATAAATGACGTCACCAATGATTTACAATGCAATATATGACTATATACTGACGATTTAAAACTGTATAGTCTTATTGCTAGTATAGAAAACTGTGCTGAATTGCAACTTGATATCATACGGCTATCAACCTGGTGTAGTGAAAATAAGCTGAAAGTAAATATCGCAAAATGCAATTCGATGATATATCACCGTATGCAGAATCCAATAAAATTTGTTTATCAGACTGATAATGAGGAGTTAAACAGTTGCAATCAGTTCAAAGATCTTGGTGTGTAAATTGTCTTTTGCTAATCATATCAATGATATAACAGCTAGTTCTTTTTAGAAACTTAGGTTTTATTTTACGTAACTGTAAAGAATTTAATGAAAATACACTAAAACTTCCCTTTAACTCGTTTGTTAGATCAAAACTTGATTATGCTTTTGTTGTTTGGAGTCCTGGCTAGGAAAACCATAAGTATAACATTGAAAAGCTTCAAAGACGCTTTCTCAAATATCCTTGGTATAAGTGTCGTGGAAGTTACCCAGAGGAGATTTCCACATTGTGATTTATTAAATAAACTTCACGTAAATGAACTTGAAACGCGTCGTATTTATTACTCTCTTGTATTTCTTTATAAGATTTTGAATGGCAAAATTGATTGTTCTGAAATCGTTGGCTAAATTTTTTAAATAACGAATTTAGCTTCCTATGCAAATTAAACTGAATGTGTATTTGAACTAGGACAAAAACTAGAATATCGCTTCCTGATTTGGAATTTAAATAGCAGTTGTGTTAGCAATTGCCTCTTAACTTGATTTAATATAAATCTTCTATTTATGCTTCCGCATAACATTATTAATATTTCATTTATTTTGAATCAACTGAACACTCGTGCCGTCAAATTTTTATTGCCCTTTAATCAACACTAACAATTAATCGATTCTCCCATTAACATTAATTCAATGGATTTTGTGAATCATGTGAAATACAAGTGCACATTGAACTACTCTAACAATGAATAATAATTGCTGGTAACGATTTACAAGCACAGAAAAAATAGAATATGTATGATATACATAAATAGGTTATTACTTACTCTATTATCGTTTTAATTATTAGCTTTGTGTTATTCGTCATAGTTCGTCACCTAATTGACACCTGAAATATTGGAGTTAACTTTAATACTATATACGGGTCTCTGTTTATAATAATAATAATAAAAAGTCTTTATTCCACAACAATATACTATATACATGAGCAAAGAATACCTATCAACATGCATTAATATTAGTGATTTGTGGAACAGGCGGAGTTCAACCATTCTGGATTATGGCATCCAAAATGCTTGCTCTTCCACTTTATACACAATCCATATTATAGTCATACGAAGGACTTCTAATTTGTGACAACAGATTTACAAAATATTATATACCTCTTTCAAAATTCAATAATACTAACAATTTATATGCATATTCGCAACGGAGAAACTTGGCGAGCCCCAATTGGTAGATTTAGACAATTCTAGTTTGATGAGTATAGCATTAACGCCTCTGATGAGCAATTTACGGGATACTTAGAACAGTGCTGTTTTAAAATTATATCTACGATAGCTAGAACTTTCAAATTTAGAAGGACATTACACAAAATTTTACTTGGGGAGGATAACACAAAATTTAAATTAGTTTGTAGAGTATATGGTTAATATTGTATATATGGGCCATAAAATTTTTCAAAAATAAACTGCAAAAATTATACGTAAAAATGTTCCTAGACAAAAGACCATTACAAACAGGAGTAATTGCACATCTCAGTGCTACAACCTACAGGAAATTCGTGGTTATTGGATTCTCATTAGAAATAATTCCCACAAATTTTGGTGTTCCGCAAGAATCTATTTATTACCCGCCCCAGCAACACAAAATATTGGACCAATGTTCAAATAATGTATGCACAATATATACCAATTATAACCAATATTGGGCACATATTGTTCAAAAATCTTATCTTAATATGTACAAATCCATATCTCGCCCATGTAGGACCTATCAGTGTAATCCATATATCTTCAGAATAATAATTATAACCAATATTAGGCACATATTGTTCTGAAATCTTATTCCAATATGTACAAATCTATATTTCGCCAATGTAGGATTTATCAGTATAATCCATCTATCTTCAGAATAATTATAACCAATATTGGGCACATATTGTATTTGTTTCCGCGGCCTCTAATATTTTTAAAATTCGCGTAATCTTTATTCGTGATTGCTCTAAAATGTTGCAGAGGCTTTTCCACTTGGTAGAATAGACACCCTTTTATTTTCTGCATGTTAAAGTAAATCATCCTGTATAGGCGCAATACTGAGAAGACTTATAAGACCAATATAAAGAAATCTGACGTTTATATTTCTGAAACATATAAAGTCAACAAAGTTGTTCTGCTGGGACAGTTTGCTCCTTTTTTATATTTATGACTTACTATTTACCAGACATTTCTCTGATACTCTAGAACCGTGAAATGAAATAGGGGCTTTCATGAACCAAGCGCGAATAATTTTTATTTCATTTCATTTCATACAGTTGAGAGTAGAATCGTTAGAAAAATACTAGCGATGGGAATATATACAAAGATAAACAAGACAAAGAGAAAAGTTTCTGTAGCGCATTAACATTCGAATAAGGCTCCAGAATAGATGCTTTTGGTGTTGCCATTGTATTTAGCTAGTCATTATAGGTACAATACTCATCAGCTTAAAGACACCACCTACCGAGATGCTCTCTTTCTGGCACCATTGTAGTTCTGCGTGCACGCAAGGTGGTGACTTTAAGCGTATGGTACCTACATGTACAAATTTATAATATTTTTAACATTCAAAAGAATTTGACATGACTAATGACTAAAGCTGCAAATCGTTTCTGTGTATCATGGTCGTAGAGTACAGATGTACTTACTGTCGCCGGCATTCACCTTGACTGCGAAACTCTTTCACCAGTCCAGTCTATTTATTAGCTTTCGCGTTGAGTACACGATAAGTCACTTGGGCGTATTGCATATTGTTTTTGTTTTTATTTTATTTGTTGTACTGTATTGTTGATATTAATTTAATAATAAAGCATGGCAGACGTACGTAGGGGTAGAAAACAGCCTTTTGCTGACAAAGTGAATAAATTCATAGGTGAATTCCCGGATTTATTCTATGATGGTACTAAAATAATTTGTAAAGTGTGCGAGAAAGATTTGATGTGCTGGGACCAGCGTGATTGTGGACTTTACGTAAATAGTGTACACCATAAAAATAAAAAAAATGGCGTGCCTTCGACAACACAGTTTATGTTTGATTTACTATTAATGCTGATTGCTTGTGATGTTCTGCTGCACATACTCGACAAACAACCTTTTCGAGAGTTCTGGAATAAATACAATGCCCAGGTGAAGTTACGAAGTCGCACAACGTTATGTAACTATCTACCAACTGTACACGTATATATGGTAAATAAGATGAAATGTGAATTAAAAAATATACGGCTGTGGTTATCTGTTGATGAGACAACATATTGTAAAAAAAAAATCTATTTCAAATGTTATAGTACGAGTACTGGACCCTCTTAAATCGACAGTTCCACTGTTACGAGCTAGCAAAAGACTAAGTCAGTGTACTAGGGAAACAATTACCAAGGTGGTGCAGGAGACGTTTGAAAAATTTGAACTGTCAAAAAGTCAAGCGTTGATGTTTGTGACTGATGGTGCCGTGACAATGCGTTCGGTAAGCCGTTCTTTGCAAGAATAAGGTTGTACGTTTATACATGTTACGTGTAAAGTGCTTTACATCTGGTGGCAGAAACTATTCGAAAAGGTTTTCCAGAGGTGGATGCATCAATAGCAAGTACAAAAAAGTGTTTCTTAAATCTCCAAAACGTCTCCGTACATTTCATAGCAAGTGTCCCGGTATTCCTGAACCACCACAGCCGATTCTTACACCTTGGGGAATATGGTTGCAGGCAGTTTTCTATTATGCTGAATATTTCCAACAAATAAAAGCTGTGATACTACAATTCAATCCAGATGAGGCTGCAGCTATTAAGGAAAGCCAGACAAAATTCGAGGATATTTCCGTTGAAACAGCTTTAAAAAAATATTGCGAAGAACTATAAACCATTACATCAAAGCATAAAAAAATTAGAAAACAGTGCGTTGTCATTAGTGGATCACTGCAAATAGTGGACGAAGTAAATCTACTGCTACACGCTATAGGTGATGCAACAAATGAGCGCGTTAAAAAAAAGTTCGCAAGTGTGTTAAATAAAGAAACCGGTTTTACCAAATTAGGACAAATATGTGATGGTGCAGACCCAGATCCGTTAAGTGTGTTCAAAGACTATTTTACGTATGCGTGGATTACATCAGTAGATGTCGAACGGTCGTTTTCAAAATATAAGAATATATTTTCACCAAAGCGAACATCACTCATGGAGACAACCATAGAAACATACCTGATGCTGCAAAATGGCTACACATCTTCTCCAGTTTGTGATACGCAAGCTAGTTCATCAAACTAGTTAAAAGGGTAAGTTTTACATACATTGTTATAAATTGTAACAGTTTATTGTTTCTCGCATTAGTTAATTTCGCGTACGCCACTGTCCCGCGGAACATTTTTGACAGCCCTACTAATGACATAGTGATACGAGGAAATGTAACATGATATTTATAAATATATCACAATTGCAAGTAAAATATTTTATAGTTTTTTTTTTTGTGAGTAAACAGCTATTTGCAGCAATTACTTGGCTTTTTCGGTGACTGAAGTACATAAAATATGCAAATTAAAAATAATTTTATTTATATATTCATCAACTGACCTGATATGGTGCACCAAACTATGATTAATACAAATAAAGTTATCAATTCCTCGATTTTTATCAATGATGTAAACAGTTTTTCTCCAAGAAGAACGTATTAAACTAATTAAAGTGAATGAGTTTATGATACGTTAAGATAGTTATTTAGAGTATTTAGACATAATTACAACAGTGGCAATTTTAAATTTTGTTAGTTTAACTTCTTAATCCAAAGCACTTAACACATTACCCGCCAACGTCCTATTTTTGGGACGGCTAGTTTTGAGCCTTCATCTGTAAATCACTATGTTTAAAGTATCTTTTTAAGTTAATATGATGACGATGTATACAGCGTGGTCCAGTTTCCAAGGCATAAACTTCAGGAATGTGTACAGTAGTAAAAATGATAGGAGTTTCTTATATGAACATAATCGAAAAATGCACCACAACTTGGATACAGGAGATTACATACCCCTTTTCACAAATAAATAATACGCCACTGGATGTTTTTGAAAAAATTGCAACCTACTATGAAAAATGCTAAAATATTCTAAATAAGTGTTTTTTGTAAAATTTTGATGTTCTATTCTATCAAAATTGATGCAACATTTACGCCATGGGGATGCTGAAAAGCGCTTGAATTTTTGCCAGCGGCTTTTAGATTCAGCAGAAGGAAATCCTGATTTTTTGCACTAGAGCAGGAGTAGTGAATTCTCACAATCCTCATGTTTGGTCTCACGAAAATTTTCACGAAATTCAACCGCGAACATTTCAAGATGAATTCAGAGTGAATATTTGGCTGGGTGTTTTTCACAGTAACGTTTGTGGTTCACATTTGCTACCCCTAAAATTAAACTCGCAATTATTGCACGAGTCCCTAACCAATGACCTGCTTGACTATATCGAGCATTTGCCCACAGATTTACGATACGATGCGAAATGATATGCATAACGAAATGGCTAATGACATTGCAACAGTGGCCTGCGTAAAAGTCGTCTCTGGAATTTATCGCTGCCTCCCGATCTCTTCAAATAATTCACTTAGTTCTGGTAAAAAAATATATGACTTATACCTGGGAAGTCAGGAAGACCGTACTTTTATCCTGAGATCTGCTTTAGGAGACTGTCGGGGTGAAGGCGGGGTGAGTGGTGGCTGTCCACAAGGCAGCTGCCTATCACCTCATCTATGGTATCTAATAATGGTCTCTTGGAGCGCCTAATTTAGGGAGGATTCTATGCGCAGGCATATGCGAACTACGGACTGGTCCTAGTGACCGGCCGCTTCCTAAACGTCGTTTGCAACAGAACACAGCCTATAGAATAACAGAATGATTGTGTGGCGAAACAGGTCTCTCTGTCAATCCCTGCAAGACTGAGATGATCCTTTTCACCAAGAGAAGAAAAATAAATGATTTTAGGGCACCAATCATGTATGGTAAACCTCTCGCGCTTGCGCAGGAGGTTAGATAACTGACAGTAATCTTAGATAGTAAATTGTCATGGGGACCGCAGATCGGCAACGTCGTCAAAAAGTCGATTGTAACCTTCTGGCAATGGCGTCGAGCGATAGGTAGGAACTGGAGCCTCAACCCACGGATCCTACATTGGCTGTACACGGCGGTAATCAGACCAAGGCTCCAGTAGGGATCTATGGTCTGGTGGGCAAGTGTGGACAGAGCGACTACGTCCCGAATGCTGGCAAAAGTCGAGAGACTAGCATGCCTAGGGATCACTGGCGCAATGAGGACGACACCGACAGCTGCTCTGGAGGTTCTGCTAGGCTTGCCAACGATTCCCTCGTGGATAAGGAGGGAAGTTATGGCGGCCTATCTGAGAATGCGAGATTCTGGGAGCTGGCAGTGTTCAGGTAGAGCTGAAGGTCACGCAGCAATTGCTGGACTGAAGGAGAGGGAAATCCTCATCTCTGTTCTTAAGGGAGAGAAGCGAAAGATGAGCTAAGATTGGAAAAGAAAATACGCTCTCACTCTTCCCAGTAGGTATGAATGGAGTGAAGGGAGAATTGACTTCCTCCGGAATCCCTGGTATGCTACACAGACGGGTCTCGGGTGGCCACTAGACCGACCTCCGGGGCGGGAATATATCTGGAAGGCAAAGAAGTGCAGAAGAGCTTTGCTCTAGGTTCGTACACCAGGGTCTTCCAAACAGAGGTTTACGCCGTCCTACCGGTGGCAGGTAAAGCCGAGGTTAGGAAAAGGGCGGAACAGATGATATACATCTACTCCGATAGCAAGGCCGCTCTAAAAGCTGCGTGCTCCACAAGGACGATATCAGCTTTCGTTCAGGAGTGCGGGGACGCCCTAGAAAAGCTTGCCAGGCATAAACAAGTGAGATTGGTGTGGGTCCCGAGACATACCGGAGTTCCAGGCAACGAAAAAGCCGATGAATTGGCTAGACATGGAGCCGAGGAACCCTGTTTCGGGCCTGAGCCTATGTTAGGCTTTACAAGAAGGCAGGTCACAACGGCCCTCAATGAGTGGGCCCAAGAGACACTTAGGAAGCATGGGAGGACCAACAGGGCCTGCAGGCAAATACGAGATTTTATGACGGGGCCGAAAAAATCGAGTTTTTTAATCGGAGTTCTGACAGGCCACTGCAGATTTAGGAGACATCTATCATTGATGGGTATTGAGAAAAACCCTACATGTCCAAGATGCGAGAGTGGCGAAGAAACATCTTACCACTTCCTGGGACAGTGTGAAGTGTTTGGGCGCCTAAGACGCAGTATCTTCGGTTCTGATTCGCTTCTAAGGGAGGAGATGAGCTTTCTCGCAATGAGTGACATCCTGACCTTCATTAGAAGATCGGAAAGATTTGAGGAGCAAGAAATGTACATGGCTGAAGGGACAGCTGGTGTTTGGTAAAAAGAGTCCGTCTGCGGTCTACTTGCTAAGCGTCAGCCTCCCCCACCATTACCATTACCATTCCAAGATCTTTAGGAACATTTAAAAAAATGTTTCTAGAAAACTGGAGTCTACCAATATAGAGGCAACCTTTGTAAAAAAAACATGCTGTCCAATAATGCGACAACCATGAAAGACACAAAAAATTTTCCTAATAGAATACAATCTCAATGAAATTGTCTCCGGTTTTGTTCCTATACATTTTTCTGATATAGCCTTACAATTTTAGTAAAAAAGGCAGTCGTAAATATTTTGTAAGAAATACCTTTCTGGCCAACTACAGGTAGAATACTTCTGATTACCCGCACGTCTGAGTAAATTTTTTTACTTTGATTTCTTGTATTTTTGATAAATAAATCAAATACGTTTATGGGCTATGTAATGTTAAATCTCTATTTGAAATGTGGAAATAGGTAATAAATAATATTAATTCCTAGATCTGTTTTATTTAATCTTCTGTTATCTGCACTTCACCTCGTGATGGGACTTAACTTTATTGATACTTCTACGTAGATTGTTTGCCAAGGGCTCTCAAGATCCTCTAGAGTTAATAATGGCAATTTCAAAGCCTAAAAATTAATAAAAATTTAAATAATGATTGAAATTGTTATAAAATAATATTTTTTGTTGTATTTTTCTTCTTGTAATTTCATTAAATGTTCATTTTAATTGTTTTGGGCTATAATGGTAATAAATATTTTGTTTTCTTAACAGCTTCTCAAGTCATCGAGACCCTACAGGTTATTGTCGAGTCCAGACCACATCTAGGATATTATATTGACAATTCCCTCTCCCATCTTAGTCCAAAACAAATTAAAAATAAAATTTCTATCTTGCCATTGTCTCTCGGTACGAAGTGTAAGCGCCTTACCTCGCAAATAAAATTGCAAATGCAAAATTTTGTTTATTACACTTATTGTCCTATTACCAGAAGACATTAATCATTATTGCAAGGGTAGGTGTTAAGATATTTTGCCAGTTTATTCAAAGCTTTGAAGGTAGTAACACCGACAAGGCCTCAGGTGACTTGTGATTGTGAACATATCATAGTTTTAAGGTTTTAGTGCAACAGCGGTAAGCGGTAAGCGCTTTTTTACTTGTTTTTGCTTTTGTTGTACGGGATAGTTTTAATTAAAATAATTTCCAAACTTGATGGCCATATTTTTACACGAATCTTAATATATTTTTAGATTTTTTTCTAAAGTGTTATAAATGAACGAATAAACCAACATTGGATACTGGAAATTTCTATTTAGTTGCTACTATTTACATTTTTTAAAAACAGCATTTTGGTACATAAAAAAATATTTTACATGTATCATTTCAATAGTATATGGGGTACTTCAATAATAATTATTCTCTATAATTTACAAACCAAAATACTGCAAACAAATATAACCCGTACCCGTATCTAAGTTTTACATGTATACTGAATAAAACAAAAGGAAATGACGAAGCGGAAAATATGTTTTCAGTCAAGTTCGAATTGACTTTTAATTTAAAAAAAGCCGATTATGTCACAATGTACAATTTATTTCTACAAACAGATTGGTCTTTTCTAACAAATTATGAGGATGTTAACCTGGCTGTAGAAGATTTCTACAGTGTTATTAATAATATATTTACGAAATGCGTCCCAAGGACTTATTTATCCCTCGACTTATTTCAAAAGTCATCGGTATCCTTCATGGTACAGCAGAGACATAATCTATGATATTAGGGAAAAAAATTCAGCATGGAAAAAATATAAGCAATTCAACAATACTCAGGACCTTGAAAAGTTTAAAACACTAAGATCAAAAATAAAAAATGATATTAAGCTAGCGCATGAACAGTATGTCAACCATGTTGAAAATAACTTTAAGACGAATCCTAAATCTTTTTGGTCATATATTCATAGCAAAAACAATACGACAACGATCCCAAATAATATGACCTACAAAAGATAATTCCTTGGTCAATCTTCAAGAAATTGTCGACGCATTTGCTGATCTTTTTAAAACTGCTTTTAAGAATCAACTGACTACGTAGAATCTGATAACACTGACAGAGATGAGAATGAACCATCACTGTCAGTCCAACTGAATGAAGATATGTAAAGCTATCAAGAAGTTAAAAAACAAATTTACCGCTGGTCCTGATGGTATACCATCATTTCTTATCAAAGACTGTGCTAGTGTCTTAGCGAAACCTTTGCTTATTTTATTTAATATAGCTCTTAACACATTCCCAGAATTATGGAAAAACTCCAAAATTATTTCCGTTTTTAAAAAAGATAATCGGACTAACATAAAAAATTATCGTCCCATCACCATCATTAATAATTTTTAGTAAAGCCTTTGAATTCGCTTTATACGAGGAGCTCCACATACATGTTAATGAACAAATTTGCCCTAATCAGGACGGCTTTGTGGCAGGCCGGTCGACAATCAACAACTTGGTTTGTGTTACACAATTCATCTCGGAGGTGTTGGATGGCAATGGACAGGTAGATGTCATTTATGCGGACTTCTCAAAGGCGTTCGACAGACTTGACCACGGTATTTTACTAAGGAAGCTTTCTGCTTTCGGCTTTAACCGAGATTTAGTTCTATTCTGCTCCTCCTACTTAAAATGTAGAAACCAATATGTTCAATATCGCGGACATAAATCTGAAAGAATTGTTTGTACTTCTGGGGTACCCCAAGGGTCAGTGTTGGGCCCCTTATTCTTTATTTTTGTTATAAACGACATCGTACTTGGTCTGAACTGCTATTGTCTACTATACGCGGATGACCACAAACTGTATCTATCTGTCAAGGATGAATCTGACTGTTTGTTACTACAAGCTGACTTGGATCTAATAAACGACTGGTGTACTTCTACCTCTCAACGCTGCCAAATGTAACGCAGTCACCTACACTAGAAAATTGTTTCATGTACAGTATGAATATGCTATAAATCAGGTACATTTAAATAAACCAGAGGTATTTAAAGATCTAGGCGTAACTTTTGATAATAGGCTGACCTTTAACCAGCACATCAATATCATTGTATCATCAGCTTACAAAACCCTGGGCTTTATCATTAGAAACTCCGGTGAGCTTAACAATATCGACACATTAAAAAATTCTATTTACGTCTTTTGTGCGTTCTAAACTTGAGTACGGCTCTGTCGTATGGAATCCTGATTACGCCGTACATAGTAAAGCTATCGAACAAATTCATAGAAGATTTTAAAATTTATGGCATTTAAGGAGGACAAAACCTATCCACCAATAGGGTTTCCGCATGACAAGCTGCTAGAGAGGTTCAATGTTGATGAACTGGTCAGAAGACGGTTTCTTCACTCTGCTATGTTTTTGTATAAACTTGTCAATAATAAAATAAAATGTCCATAAAAAAATACAAGAGACATTTTTTTGAATTGTATGTTTTACTCGTTAAGAATTTTTTATACAGTTCTTATCAAAATATTTGTTCATCTTTTTAATCAAAAGCACTTTGTGCCGCCATTCTATGTACTTCGCTATACATAAGAAAAATTTGAAAAGTATACAGTTACATAGCCTCCATTGAGTTTGGCTTGCATCCCAAGTTTTGTAATTTCTTCTCCAATAGTTTCCGAAAAACAAAAAAAAAACAACTTATTTCTGGCAATACTTTACACATCTTGTATCTTGAAACAGTTCGTTTTTGGAGACGTGATGATAAGAACTTTTCTTATTTTGGCCCACTGTAGAAGTTTGGTGTACTATTTCTGAAACGCCCTGTATAACACAGAACTATTATGCATATAAAATAGGTAAGCATCTAATAACTACCAGGTAGTAATAAACTGATCAGTATTTAATGCATTATGTACAGTAAAACATTACGAATAGTCAATAAGATATTACAAAAGTCAGAATATTTATAAAATTTGATCAGTTAAAATGGGATTTTCGATAAGTAAAATAACTATTTGGCCAGTATTTCTATGTTCACTGTTTCTATTATAATGGGCAGTAAAAATTAATAAATGGTCAATATGCAATAGCCGGTAAGAAATCTGCAAATGTTCAGTAAAATGTGTTATAATCAAAATTACGAAAAAGGACATTTTAGGGCATGGAGAATTAAGGGGAATGAAAGTAAGATTTTTGTAATAATTTTACTTACCGTTCATTAATTTCACCGACCGTTCATTAATTGTATTTACCGTTCATTAATTTTATTGACCGTTCATTAATTTTATTGACCGTTCGTTAATTTTACTGATCGGTAATTAATTTTACTGATCGTTTATTAATTTTACTAACTGATTATTAATGTTATTGACCGTTTTTTAATTTATCGACCATTTATTATTTTCACCGACTGTATATTATAATACTGACCATACGAAATACCATACTGGAAAAGTGTATTGTCCATAAAATTAAAATATACTTTGTACCCATACCTACCTAGGTATGTGTTCTATAAATATTATTGTTTGTTGATTCTTTGTTAAATGTTAAATGTTGCAATATACAATTTATAATATTTAGAAAACCATCAAATAACAAATAACATGTTATAAAGTTGATAAATAAATACTTATTTTAACACCACTGGATTACGGTTGATTAGAATCGCTATTTAATGCCAGACAATCAGTCCACATAATAACAATAAAGTCTACATTTGGTAAATTGTGCGAATCGCCTTTCTGAAAATCTTTCATTTCTTTATTATTATTGTTACGTAATAAACAAACATTAATCCTTCTAAACTACAACATTCTAAATAAATAACGAACTATGAGGTTCATTCTGCCCGCCTGTACGTGCAACGGATCACTCGCCAGCTGCTAACCTGCGAGCATGTGACGTCAGCGCAACTAGTACGCGTATATCGGATTCAAATAAAGCAGGCAGTTTCTGCGGCTGCTGTTAAAATTATGACTGTTTCATTTTCCAAATAAAACTCAGATATTGGTGATAAGGGCTGTAATGTATCATTTTACCTAATATTAGTGCAAATCAATTTCTTTGTGGACATGCCTATTTCTTCGGCAATATCCTAAATATATCAGTCTTGCTTTGCATAAGTACATCGTCTGGTCATCACTAATAAAGGCAAATTTGCGAGAAAACTTGAATTATTAACTAAGACGAAGGATAAACTCATTTTATTTGAAATTCTTTGGCGAGCCGGTTTCAAGATAATCCCAGTTAAAGTGCAGTGTCAATATACTTGACACCTACAGTAGATATTCATTTTTTTTGTACTTTGACCTCTAGTTTTAATAAACATAATTAATTCGAATATATATGTACGTATATAAGCTATACAACAGCGGATAAGTGGATAATAAATAACATTAACTTCCAGATTTGTTTTACTTAATTTTCTGTTATCTGCACTTCACATCGTGACGGAATCTGTTACTTTACTATGAAGAAAGTTTTGCTACTGCTTTCACAACCCCCAAAAGTTGATATTGACAATTCTCCAAGCCTAATTAAATAGTATCCTTTCAGACCGGTTCTTGAACTACAACAATATATTAAATTACTTTTCATTTAAATCCGTTAACGGTTTTCAGTTTATCTCATTGTTTAAATCCAATAACGCGTCAGCAGCTAATAATAAATTAAGCACAATATCGAACGATTAATCAGTATTAACCATTTAATCAGTCAACTCAAGCATATACGCGTGCTGCCATACATTCCAATTTCTAGCCGTGGCCTCCGTTTTATATGCAAACAGTTTTCCCTAGGTAAAGGTGCAACAGAAATTCAGATCTCTCACAGGTATTATCTTAACCAGACTTATCTATCTAGATTCCTCACGAGGCAAAAGCAGTTAATAATAAGTTAATTGTATCCGCTCTAAAATCTAAATATTTTTATATCCCGTCGTACACATCATCTTCTTGCGACATATTAGCAATTGTTACTGCTTGCTCACTGTACGCCGTCTTGGTCTTCAAGTGGCAATCTTTACTATTTAAAATTTCTCTTTTTGATCACTGGTATATACAGTATCCTCGTTCATGATCATGTGGTTCGGCAAAAGCTGTGCTTACAATAATATTTATATAGATCCATTTATCTCCATTTGAACTTTTTCTGGTATGTGGATAGACCGTATCTTCACTGCAGCTATCTAAGCCCCTATTATCTGTGTGATAGAGAAGAGTGTGTTCCTACACTGTAAAATAGGAACTGGCGCTTTAGATTCATTATTCACCAAAAGCAACGCCGTGCCTTTGGGAGTTATAATGACAGTTTTCTCTTGTGTAGAGAAAAGCCCGTCACAATATAAAAATCTAAAAAATGCAGACATGGTTTGATATGTGTCAGTGCGCAATGCAATATAAATTATTGTTACGCCATAGGGCAAATAAAATCAAATTGTGGATTTTCTTAGAGAGCACCCTGGATTTGTTAGTATGACGTTTTGCATATTCTGTTTTTATACACCAGTAATCGTCGAGGCAAACAGTTGTAAAAAAACATATTTCGTACTTATTTTTAGAAGTCTCTTCTAGTATTTTTATTATTTGTTTTTTTAATCGACACGTATAACTTATTGAATGGTCTTTGTTTTAATCCTAGACGTGATATTAAAAGCTTATTCTGCTTATTTATTTAATTCATTATCAAAAATATATGAAAAGGTTAAGAGGTAACTAAGCTCACACCACCAAGCATTCGAGCAATGACAATGAATGACTGTATCGCTGAGAAACGCCAAAAACTATATATACTAGTCAGTAGTCAGCCAGTACAACGAAACGGTACATATAGACTGAAGTGGGGCTGATTAAGCAGAAATACGCCGATAAGAAGCGACTAAGCGTATCAGTATTTATCATTTTCTTTATTAATCATAAATACACATCCACATCGCAGACATTAATGTGTGAAAGAAAGAAGAATAATAGAGGATAGATAAATCAGTAGTCTTGGCTTATGCCCAGGTTAAAATTCAAGAAGACATCAATAGAGGTGCCGTGGTATAGTCACCAGTCGTTCAGTTCAGTTTTCAATCACCGTTAGCGAGGGAAGCATCAGTGTTTCAGTGCTCTTTAAAATGAAACTATCTACGATATATAACCTAACTTTATTAATAATGTTAGTGGTGATTTTGTGAGTTGTGTCACGGACCTTCTTTCAGTCAAAGATTTTACATTAATGACTGTGTTTTATTGGATTATTATTACCCATAAATTAAGGTAATTCCTCTGCTTCAATTTAGCAATTGCAATATTCCTCCAGTAGTCTAATCCTAGTTGTGGTTTATTTATCCAGTAAAATGACTATTATTTTAATGACACTCTAAAGATTTTCTTGTTGATTTTAAGTTTAAATAATATGAATTTTTGTTACACTTTTCAAGTTAGATGCGAATATAAATTTACTTTTCACATTTACTTATAAAATAAAAAATACACACAGTATCCCATAACTAAGTAATTAAAATAATTTAAAGACTAGAAAACAAAAAAAAATAAGTTGACTATCTCTTATAAAATAATGTACGTTTTTTTCTATTTTCAGAAAACATGAATAAAACGTAAATTACAATTGCTTCAGCATCTAAATTTCCTGTTTCAAATAGCGTCATTTATATTTGTAGCAAATTAGCAAAAACTGATTTCCCAATATGTATAGTTTTACATATACATTTTTTTTACCAGTACGACGTTAAACAAATACCTTGAATTGCTCTATAAGTTTATTTTTATGAGTCTTGTTATCCACAAAAACGGTGCTCTTTTTGATGCACTTTTTAATGTTAAATCCTTTCGACAGTTTCGACATATCAATTTTCCAAGCCAATCGAAATTAACTGAAAAAATGTATTATCAAAATTTAATTCAACCCCGGCTATCCCATCAAATCCATATATTTTCTTAATCAAAATATGTTGCTATAAATGCCAACAATACTTGTGCATTTTCCAAATAAAAATTCATTTGAATGTTAAATAATTATAAAAAGTCAATATATGACCTTCGGCACAATATTTTATTTATTTTAAAAACTGTATATTATGCAATCGAATTTCCATAATTTATTTAGTATTTTATTTTATGTTTTATTTGAATGTTTATTAGCTGATATTAAAACCAGTTCTTTCGCCATTTTTAAAAACCAAATGATATCTATCTTTTGTATGCATAAATCTATTCTACTCTACACACCAACTGACCCTAACAACCATTAATGCTTGAATTGTTGCTATAAAATAAGGAATATTGCTTATAAATATCAAATCAATTTTATAATAAATGTGATAGGGCCTTGTACCCTATCAAATATTTTTTTAATTTACAATTTAGTTTGATTACAAGATCTATGTGTCATATAAAATTTTATTCTGATTTCTGGAGACTAATAAAATAGCTTTAGTAGATCACAATATTGATGTAATTTGAAACAAAGTCATAGACAAACATTAAGAACTGTCAGTTTACTTACTAGACACTAAATAAGGATTTCATATCAAAATATCCCTTAAATTTGCTGTTTCACCACCATAAATAAATCGCATGCTATTGACTTGAAACGCCTGCAATTAATTGCAAGCAATGTGATGGAAATAATAACTAGAATAATGATCATAAAAACCTCTTGTATTGTAATCAATTTAATTTTATAAAACGTTAAATATTACAAGTAAATGAACACCAACCATATTCATGTTATGATTTATGAACAATCTGTACATAACAGAGAAATATCGGAGAAAATTAAGCAAGAATTTATATTTTATTAGCACTAATTTCAACTACGTCGAGTATATTCTGCAGTTGTGTTAAAAGATGCTAATTGAAAGTTGAAAATAGAAGTGTTTGGTGCCAAATTAATAATAAACATAAATATGTAGTTTAACTGACATTAAATTTATACACTTTTAAGAGAATGACATATTATTTGTTTAGACATTTCCTCATATTAACATATTGAGATTTTACAACTTTATATTTACTGTTATCATAAATTTTGATAGAGACGCTGCAAATTATGAAACTCGGGCAGTAATTTTAGTCCCACCAATAGCAACGATTACCCTCTGCTGTTGTTGATATAAAATAACACCGGCACACAAAAAAAAAAAAGTTGTTTGTACATTTGACGCTACCTACCTCCCGATATGTATTTCGATCCGCTGAATCCGAATTTGAAGTCAGTTTGGACCGTACACCCTCAAATATCGAGTAAATTGAAAAAACGTAAAAAATGGCGAAAATTGGGTGTTTCGGTAATAAAAAAAATTTTGTGGATCTAAACCAAGCCTAATTTTTATGTATTTCGATCCGCTGAATACGAATTTAAAGTATATTTAGACCATAAGCCGTTTTAAATCTAAGTAAATTGTAAAAAACCCTCGAAAATTGCTAAAAATGGCAAAAAAATTGTGATTATGTTGATGAAAAAAATTTTCATTCTGTTTATACGTCATTTTTTATAGATTTTACAATTTTTCACATTTTTAGATTCTAAACTTGTATTTTATGCATAAAAAAAAAATACAAGAAACGTATTTAATCGTGTTTCATAGATTTTTTTTCAATTTCTTCAACTGCAATTTTTTGCTATTTTATCGGTTTTTTGCGATTTTTTGAGATTTTGAGGGATTAATGGGCCAAATATATTTCAGATTCGGATTCTGCAGATCAAATTACGTAAAAATCCTCTTCGATCCGGGTCTACAAAATTTTTTTCATCAACATAATTACAATTTTTTGCCATTTTTAGCAATTTTCGAGGGTTTTTTACAATTTACTTAGATTTAAAACGGCTTATGGTCTAATTCGTATTCAGCGGATCGAAATACATAAAAATTAGGCTTGGTTTAGATCCACAAAATTTTTTTTATTACCGAAACACCCAATTTTCGCTATTTTTTACGGTTTTTCAATTTACTCGATATTTGAGGGTGTACGGTCCAAACTGACTTCAAATTCGGATTCAGCGGGTCGAAATACATGTCGGGAGGTAGGTGGCGTCAAATGTACAAACAACTTTTTTTTTGTGTGTGCCAGTGTAATTTTTTTAAATGAGAAATTATGTTTAAAATAAAACAGGCGCGGATATTTATTATCACTTAATTTTTAAACTGGGGAAAATATCCAACAAATTCGTGGAAATGTTTCATAGGAAATAAACCTACATATCCTTGTACTATAAATAATCACAAAGGGGCGATTATTACAACAAATAAACAATAAATTTACAAACAATTCTATATGTATTTTTCCATATTGATAACAAAAAAAAAAAGATGTCATTGACGGCCTATAAACAAATTTTGCTATTATAACCCACATTCCTCTGTAATATTTTAAACACATAAACTACCTTTAGATGAATAAATAAATAAACAGCTAACTAGGACAACCAAATAATCGTAAGTGTTTACGCACGTTTTCGGACTTCAACGTTCTGTATTACCGCAAATCGCAAGATATTTAGAAAATATATTAAAAATAACTGCACGCTAAAAGGTTCTTCCTTAAAAAATTACATAATTCTCTCTTTCAGATCTCATCATTTCCAAATAATTTTTTGAGAGATGTTTCAGTGAAAAGTTATTATTTCCAACGCTTAACGAATATTTCGGGCTAGTTATAATATAACATTTCACTTGCACCCACATAATTCTATCGGATTAAGTTAGCAATGATACTGCGGTCGTCAGAGTATAGTTAGCGAAACAGATATTGTGACGGGGCGTCCGGGGTGAGACGCTACGGAATGCAGAGCCGGATTTAACTGTATTGTTCGCTCGTTTACCTTTTCAATATAGGTTTTTGTGCTTAGTTTAGCTAGCAACAATTTAACAATTGTTCAAAAAAGTATTAACTTGAAATAAAAGTATTGAATTTAACGTCTTGACTACACATACAGCAGTTACAATATTCAAGTTTGCAAGAACTGCAAGGAGGTATGATCATTTCTTGCCAGGAAAGGATGGGTATGGAATATTAGTATGGAAAGGAGATTATTTAAAAAGTAACAAGAAAGCTTTAAAAACAAAATAAAAAACAAAAAATATACTCTCAAAATAGTAACAGAAACAAATATTTTTCTCACTAAATGAACTAAAAATAAATTCTAATAGTAAATAATATAATATAATAATAATATAAGTATAATAAAAATAGAGACATATTTTTGTCAAAATGAAAAAAAAATAATAACGTTAATAAATAATAACATCCTGAAAATCCTGAAAAAGAATGTTTCTCAAGCACTGAACCACGAAAGCACAAAACCGGGTTTAAATAATGCAGTTAATATCACAAAATTCACTTCACATCACTTCACTTTACCTCACCTCACATTGCTTCTTCCTCTGAATCCTCGTCCTTCTCACCCTGTTCTTCATTTTGAGATGAACTACTATCCTCGTTCAAATTTATAATTATATTTAATTGCTATATTATAACTATTTATAATTATATTTTTACGGTGTCATGAGTAATATACCAAGTTTCATCTAGATAATAAGTTGGTATATTTTCCCTTCGTTCTTTTATCTCTTCTAGATATGAATTTCGCTAATCCACTATGCATCTACTTTCGATAATCGCCATGCGTCTATTAATAGTTTAATATTTAAATCCAATTTTCCTCAGCCAAGTTCCTAAAGTCCTTTTGGTATATTTTAGATGATAATCTATTTCTTTTAATTTTCTGTCTACCACGTCAATAGTTGGGATTTAATTTTTCTGATACGCGTCGTACACTAAAATTCTTAAAAGTTTTGCTAACGATGGGTCTAGAGTTTTCGATTGACCGGCGTCGGATCTTTGTTTTCTTGGGAGAGCACCTTCTTTCACCAGTTTGTTTATTTTGGGACCGGGAACGTTAGTCAGAGATGCTGTTTCACCTAGTACATCCAAATCATACAAATTAGGGTCAATAACTCGTCGCTTCAAAAGATTATTGTAAACATTAAGGCAAATTTGTTTCGCTTGCTCGTTCAAATGTAACCGATTTTTTCTTACTGAAAACACTAATGAACTTTGATTTTCTTTATCACTATAATCACTATCACTTTCATTTTCACAAACCTCCCACGGTCGAAACATTTTTACATCAAATACCTTCTTAAATTATTTTCAATAACACACCAGCAAATAAACAGATATGAAATAATTATTACTTATATTACACTATTACACAACTCACTGCAACACGATAACCTTCTTAAATTATTTTCAAAAACACTTACAATATATCAGCACTGCTAGAATGATTCGGTAACAAAATTAAGTGCGGACCTGAACTATCACAGAATGTAATCTAAACTCCGTCTCAGTCGCGTGCCAGCAAAAACTACAATCATCGTTCTCGCTTTAATGTAAGCGGTGCAAAAGACGGAAGATGTCATGTGTTATACATTCCCCGTCCACATGTCGCGACTTGCTCCGTACGTGCCGTCACAATATAGGTTTCGCATACTATAAAATAAGATTCAAAATATAAATCACAATTCGCTAAATGGGCGTGCCAGCCCAGTTTTTATCGCTTTGACAGAACATCGATAAAACTTAACAAGTGAATGAAATACTTCTCTTTGGTAGCACATTCACGATAACTTTGGCCCGAAGTTATCGTGGTCCCAGCTTCTATTGGTGTATAGCATTTGCAATTAGTCTGCATTCAGTTTATTGTAATGGGCCAACCAGGACCACCTTTTATAGTTGTTACTTACAAAAAGAATCTTACTGCGTAGTAATACACGTCTTTCGAAACATACCATCGACCACATAAATTTACAATAGCTAATAGTTCTTCCTCGTAATATTTGCTTCAAAATATATTAGATTTTCAGAAAGCCATTGAACAAAAATTGTAAGTATTGTTTCAATTGTTGTAGCATTATCGATTACTATTACTGAGCCGCGCGGAATAAGTTTCAATGTGTATTCCTGTGGACCAACCTCCTAGATGAGCTTGACAAGGATTTGTAATGTTCCTTCTCTTGCCATATATTTCCACCTATACATGCTTTTTTTAGCCATGTTTCATCCAACTAACAAATATTTACATTTTCACTGCTAAACTTTTTATTGATCTTAACCGGTTTCTTCTTCAAAAACACTTCAGTCGAGTGTTTATTTTTCCAACTAAAATTTATTTATCGCTGAATTTACCATCATTTATTTCTACTTATTTGAGGATTATGTTCATCCTTTAAATGTCCTTACATTCTTGTTCAAAGTGGTTACTTTGCTATTAAAACAGAACGAATAAACTCGCAAATGACCGCCATCCTTACTCTTGACCAAATTTTGCATAACAGTATGAAGGATATGACGTGAATGTTTCTTTTCGGCTTCTCTAGATTTCTGGGTTTATTGCCGTACAATTTACTTTTTAAATATCCCCAGAAGAAGATATCTGAAACTGAAATATCGGGAGATCTTGGGGTCCAAGGAAGGGTATTTGGAAATGACTCGTAATACGCCCATACTGATACCCGCAGTATGGCTAGTTGTGCCATCTTGCTGAAACCCATATTTCTCCAACTCATCTTGGATTGGTGATAAGAAGAATGTCAGTGTAGCGCGGAGCAGTAGCTGTTACCGTCTAGCAATCTTATTCAAAAAGATTAAGGTCCAATGATCGTAAACGATGAAAGGCACACCAAACTGTTTACTTTAGGACCATGTAAAGGTCGTTGGTGATTACCGTGAGCCTAGCAATGACAATTTTGTTTATTTACATAACCATAAACAAGTAATTTTCAATATTATGATTATTACGAAGATGCACGAAATTTTGGTAAAATTCAAGTCGATTATTCTTGAACATTTAACTATAGAGATATTTTAAATGGATAGAACTTCATTTTTCTTGACATTTTCGGGATCTGACAAATTTAAATTACCCATTTTCTTGGGCTACTAGTAATCGCATTTTTTATCCTTTCTTCGTTGACAGCAATACAAACGGACCGCGCGCCGTCTGCCACTTGATTTTCTATCTTCAACTGGCCTCTTTTTTCTCATCCATTTACGAATCCAATCCGAATAGTGACTGACGGCATTAAACTGGCGCTGAAAACACCTTTGTACAGCAATAACTGAATCTAATTGGATACATTTTTCAACACAAAACACACGGCGTTCCATCTTGCAAACTGTCAAAGTACGTAATAAAAGTTCCAGAGCCCACTCTTTAATTTAAAAACCTGCCATAATGAATACTCGTTTGAATATAATATTTACAACATGATGAAAAAAGTAGTTTTTCATATATTTTCATGACATTATAGAAAACAATTCGAAAATGTACGCCCATGGAATTAATGTCAATTTATTACTCCTCAATAAGAAACATAACATAAATTGTTCATGGTAATAAGATAAGAGCAATATATATATATATATATATATATATATATATATATATATATATATATATATATATATATATACATATATATACATATATATATATGCGTTACTATTACCTATGATATTGACAATAAAAGCATTTACTATGCAAATTAAAATAGCGCTTCTATACAATTTACGTTTCTTCCTTGTTGCAATTTTTTATGCAGTTCAAAAGTCGTCAGTCTATTAATAGTAATTGCTCAAACTTAATCAAATTCATAAGAAACACATTAAATACCATGCACTTTTTATTTATGTCGACCGTTGTAATTATACAGTGTGGAAATTAAGTAACGCATAAATTCAGTAATTCCGTTGATATTAATTTTTTTGGAAAAAATCTTGAAGGGGTATAGCGATATTAACTTCAGCAAATATTTTCAGTCTATTTTCAGTTTCTTATGTCATTTATTTTTTAAGTTATGACGTCATCGACTTTTTTTAAATGACAACCTATATTTTATATTACTGATTGTGGTAGTAGTTTTTATTCCGGTTCCAACCGTATAAAATTTTCAATATGTTATTATTTGAAAAAAATCGAGAAAAACAGTCAAATAACAGAAAATCATTAAATTGGGAAAATATATCTAGTTGCCTAAGTTTAACGAAAAGTTATCGACGGCACATTCGTTTTTATTTTGAAATTATACAAATAGTTGAAAAATCGAATTAATGTGAAACACCGGCAACTAGATAAATTTTCCCAATTTAATGAATTTTTGTTATTTGAACTTTAAGACTGTTTTTCTCGATTTTTTTTCAAATAATAACATTGAAAATTTTATACGGTAGGAACCGGAATAAAAACTACTACCAAAATCAATAATAAAAAATATAGGTTGTCATTTAAAAAAAAGTCGAGGTTGTCATAACTTAAAAAATAAATGACATAAGAAACTGAAAATGGACTGAAAATATTTACGGAAGTTAAAATCGCTATATACTCCAGGGAAATAAGGTAAAAAAAAGGGCCATCTGCGGAATGAGGCCGAACAAGCTGAATTTTTGCAGGGACCTTCGTTTTGATGTTCCAATGAAGCACAAAAAAAATCTCATATGCCTACCCTTGTGCGTCTTGAGATATCGAAGGTCAAAAGTCATGAAAATCGGTTTTTCGCGAAAATCTCGCTTCCAGTGCATCTGACGTCGTAAGAACTTATAACAAAACTTACGTAAAATAGTATTCTCTACAAAATTATTCATATACATTTTTTTCATACGACCAACCGTTTTCGAGAAAATTAAATTCCCATTATTAAAACCGTTAAAAATTTGTTTATTTATAAAAAATATATAATAAATAATTAATAACAAAACAATGTATTATTTTCACACCACTTTTGTAATGAAATGCAAAGCTTCTATATATTATAATGCAAATAAAAAACATTTCTTTATTATAGACAAGAAAAGTATAATCATCCAGGTATAAAGAAGTGGACCGTGACCGTATTTCTCCGAAACGCAGTCTCTAAAGAAAATTGGCAAAGGGACTACATCAACACTAATTTATTCGTCTAAAAGTCTCGACAAATATCGTCTTTGCAAAGAACATATTTTGTTTTTTCATGCCCTCACTGGATGCGACACTACATCGGCACTATTCAACAAAGGAAAACTTAAGGTTATGACAATGTTTGAGAAACCTCCCGATTTGACTCACTCGGCTCAAATATTTCAAGCAGAAAACTGCCCGTCAGATACAGTATTTCAGAACGGCAAGCGTTTTCTGTTAACTATGTATGGTGCTCCAAAAGATGAAGTGAACCTTGACAAATTTAGATACACCTAATTCATTAAGGCTACACGACTTAATAGACCTGTTAAATTGTCATCCCTTCCACCTACCAGTGAAGCAGCGCGACAGCATATTTATCGGGTCTACTACCAAGTACAGATTTGGCTATGGAAAAATCTACAACCCGATGAATGGGGTTGGGATTTAAAAAATGACATATTACAGCCGAAAACAACACTACTGCCACCTGCTCCAGACGAACTATTAAATACAATATTCTGTAATTGTAAAAAGGGGTGTGGTGCGCAGTGCGGGTGTAGAAAAGTCAGGCTGCCATGCTCCAAAGTTTGTGGTCAGTGTCACGGACAGGCATGCCTGAACCCATCAACAGAGTTGCAAAACATCGAAGACTTCAGTGACCTTGAGCCTGAAGAGGTTTTGCCAACAGACATAGAGCCAACAGATATAGAGGAAGCGTCTGACGAAGATAATGTGTTGATCGAGGTGCTAGTGGAACCCGACGAAGACGAGGAGGAAGGCAAGGAAACATAAGGCGTGGTGTGGAAAAGAATGTATTTTTTGTTATTAATTATTTATTATATATTTTTTTATAAATAAACAAATTTTTAACGGTTTTAATAATGGGAATTTAATTTTCCAGTCTAACAGATTAAGAAAAGTGCTTTTATATTTATAGCTATGCAGTCTAATACAGTATTACCTATTAGATACGAATGCGAGCTCCCGCTTCATCATGCTATATCTCGAAAACGGTTGGTCGTATGAAAAAAAATGTATATGAACAATTTTGTAGAGAGTACTATTTTACGTAAGTTTTGTTATGGGTTCTTATGACATCAGATGCACTGGAAGCGAGATTTTCGCAAAAAAACCGATTTTCATAACCTTTGATCTTCGATATCTCAAGACGCACAAGGGTAGGCATATGAGATTTTTTTGTACTTCATTAGAACATCAAAACGAAGGTCTCTGCAAAAATTCAGCTTGTTCAGCCTCATTCCGCAGAGGAAGTTTTATTTCTCTGGAGTAATACCACTTCGAGATTTTTTCCAAAAAAATTAATATCAATGGAATTACTGAATTTATGCGTTACTTAATTTCCACACTGTATATTAACAAGTTAAGTGTAAATATATTGGTTAGCAATCATCCTATTAACTATAGAACATACTTATGTTCTGTAGTATTTTTCATTGTAATAATAAATAAACTCTGTTTATTATTACTGTCCAACTTTACGGTTTTCTGTAATGTCTGTACACTGGGCAGAACAGTTAGGTATTTTTTGATAAAGAAATCACGTTCTTATTTTAGGTTAAACATTAGTTTCCCTCGGTTAAATAATTAACCCCGCTTCATTTGTCTGCAATCAAAACTTCCGACCATTTCGGTGACAGTTACAACTATAGAACACGAGAAAAAATAAGAATATAGTGCTAATCTACCATGTCAACTATTTCCTAATTAAGCGGGATATTTGTTATATAAAAATACTCATTATTAACATAAAGAAGTTGTAATCATCTTAATATGAGTTTTCATCATCTTAGAGGAAAAAATTAAATAAGCGGTACCAAATTGTTAAGTGTATTTGCGTATTATTAACGCCACAAAGATTACTAATGACATGAAATTGTGGATCAATAACTGTCTTGAGTTGGTATACATAGGCGTACGATGATTGCTGCTGTATGTTTCATTAATGGCCCTACGTGAAAACAATGGTTACAAAATTTTACTTTACTGTAAGTTTACATGCATTCCTCCAGTAATTTTTAGTATATTCTTCGAACTCCCCTGAATCGGGGTTTTGAATTGGCTAGTAAGCCTGATCTAAATCCTATAAAAGAATATAACTCACTATATCTCTAGAAATCTGTAAAGTCCAAGTCTGTGCCGATGACACAAATTTATATGTATTTTGATCATAATGACTATCCCTTTGTAGTTAACCTCATCAATATTGATCTTAAATTCATGATGTGTTTCCTTTGAACATAACTTACAACTAAACCCCCTCTAAATCAGGTCTCTTACTTTCAAGAATTAAAAATCGTATCAATAGTTTCAAGAAAAAATTTAAATATCAATATAGATAACATGTACCTGTACCGACTGTAAATTCTACAAAAACTGTAGGTTTTAGATACTAATTTCAGATTTAGAAACCACGTGAAAAAAGCTATTACAAAAATCTGTTTCGTCTTTGAAATTACTTTATTCACACAATAACTTTCTAAATTTTCAACTTATGTGAGTCTATTGTATTAACTAACTTTAATTACTGCTTTTTTTTATGACCTTGTTTAGATGTTTTCGATAAAAATCGAATTCAGAAAATGTAAAAAATTCTTGGTCGTTTATTTTACAGCTTAAGGGGCCTAGTCGGGAAAAAGCTTCGGATAGCTGTGTCACTCTCTAGAAAGTTTTTATACATGCGCCGCTGAATAATTTTGCTCTTGACTATACCTTCACTGGACGTTTTATTCACCGACTTCATTGAGGTGCGATTCCCGATAGAGGTAACACTTCCTTGCCCCATTTGTAGTGACAAAGATACTTATTTAGAAAATTCATTTTAACCAAATAGTACGGAATAAAAGTTTGAAACTTGCTGAGCATAATTATGAAGATTCATTCTAGACGACATGTATGAATTTTACCTCGAATTTTACCGATTGATATCATAATTCAGGAGCTAATCACGTCCAACTTTCACTTATATTTACAGTATAATTTTTCCCTACATAAAGTGAAAATTAATTAAAATAGATATACATGTACCCTCTAGTACACTTTCAACTACTGATCCTCCAAATTTGGTGTAATTTGACCAAACTGTATGGAAGAAATAAATTTTGAAAAATTACCTTACAAACACTGGTTCTATTAGCCCTCTTAAGAAAGTTTGATCATGTTTCGCATAGATTGAAGGAATTAAATTGGTTAGCTATGGAGGAGTATACAATTCATCATCTAGATAATTTTGCAATATCCCTAATCCACAGCCTTTCAGTCGTCTTAAAAGATAAATTAATAGCTTGCCCATTCTGTAAATATTAAACATAAACATAAACTTACCATACCACATCACACCATAGAGCCATGTATGGACGACCTTTTTCATTTACAATTCTGTGAAATTTGATAATTTTTTACTAGAATAATTAACAACTCTTTTAAATCTTAAATAATTTATTTAAATCTTAAACAATTTATTAAATAGACAGAACTATATTTCCCTCGCATTATCTTTTTTCATCTTTCTTCTTTAATCTGTCTTACTGTGGTTAAGTAGAATAGCCATGGAACTAGACTTCGCCACAGTCAGATTCTATTGGTAATTTGATTATTTGTATTCAATTTTTATATTTTATAGTTAGTAAAGTCGATTATTATTATTATTATATTTGCGATTTACCACAAAATGTAGAATCATAACTTTTGAGTAAGAATACATTAGACGGACAGAAGTGCTTATGAAATGAATTTCAGATCATAAAAGAAACTGTACAACATCTCAAAGAATCAGTTGTCACGGTAGTAGGAGGTATTAACATCATTACTGTTGTTTTTCCTAGTTGTGAATCAGCTATCATTTTGCTGGCACGTTTGACGACTCGTACTAAACACACCCACTACTTACTTCGACAAACACAATAATTCGGTTTTCAAGTCGATAAATTTTTATTCAAATTATCTTTGAATCAAAGCGTCATATATGTCTAGATTGCATTGCGATAAGATTTTACACATGAGTACTCCTTCTGACTATAAAGTCAATATATTTTTCAAAGTAAGTGCACCTAATATGCACGTAGGATTATGGTATATGTGCGGATAAGAGGCGACAATTATTATTGTCCGTCGTGATGCCTGCGACTGACTGATCTTTTGGTTAAATCTCCGTTTCCTAGACGTGCCCATAGACCATATTCGCTTATTTGCCAGAGAGATGGCAATTTAATTATATATGACTCTGCGGTAGAACGGTGAGGACAGTAGCCTCTCACCCTGGGTCCCAGGTTCAAGGCCCGGCCCAAGAGCAATGATTTTCGGAAACAAACTAGTCGCAGATATGTGGATAATGGTTGTTTGTTCACTGTTTGTAAATGAGTCCTCTGTACCCCTTCCCGCAGAAGTTTACTTTAGGGATATAGGGGGTTGCATTATCGGTGGTTTTAAATGTTACAAAAGAAAATGGGTGTTTCTTTCTCAGTAATGGCAATTGGACAAGAAAGTAAAGCTTAGACTAGACCATTTGTGGTCTGTACGTTAATTATTGGGTACCTGCAAGTTGAGGCTTTAGAAAGAGCTAGGCTTAAAGGTTAAACTCTAGTGATTACATTCCATTGTCGTGTTTTTGTATATATTTGGCCTGTTTATACCCTAAAGAACGACACTGAATTGAAAAATATCTTTTAAAAAATTCAGTGCATTGTTCTTTTTTTTTTGTCAATAATATTAACTTTGTTTATGTATTTTTATTAAACATTGAACTAATAAAAGTTATTACGCTCAAATAATAAATTTTAATCTTTTTTGGCTCAATGACATATAAAATTTGCTTCATCTTCATGAAATGACTCGATTTACACACAATTATTTACAAATTAACATACTGTGGCTTCTCATGTTTTTAATAATCTATTAACAAGATTATGTTTCATTCATATAATTCATTTGCGTCAGAAAATGACGATGGGAAATGTTGTAATAACAATTTATAATAATTGTGAAAATTGCAGCTTCTGCACGAATATTCTTTAAGTTTAATTATACAAGGTGTTTGATTTATCGTTCTACAGCCTGTAACTTTTAAACTAATTGTGATATTAAGAAAATGCATAGAGTAAAAGTTTTTCCGCCTTCCTCAATTATAACGTTTTCAAAAAAACAAAAATGCATCATTTTAAATTCCAAAAGTTGAAGAGCCGCTTTCTTTTTTCAAATTTTAAAATATCCACACCAGATTTAATTAAAATCACCGTTCAAATTCAACCCTAACTTGGTAATAAAGTTATCCGCCTAAATCATGAATTACAAAAAATATATATTTTACTTCTTCACCTCAAAGTGAGGAAGTTGTATTCGTGAAAAATATTTTGAAAATTTTCATTGCATTTTACACAAAATTTCAGACAGAAAAATTTCCACAGACAGAGAATTTGAATTTCCCGCCTCATGAAGTTGGAGTTACGTCGGTAATGCAGATCGTATATTTATCGACCACCATGAAGTTCGCGCCATGCTGTAACGTCACTGTCTGTCTCAAGTATCGGTATGCCCCTGTGTTTGCGAAACAATTGTTATGCTTTTATATATTTTGGAAAAAATATAGGAAATAATTTTTTTTGTGAAAATCGTAAAACCAAGTAAAGGTCGATTCAATCAACTATCTAATATGTATCTTACCTCCCTGAATTTTACACTGTTAGTGGTAGAAACTGTATTTTTATTTAACTATTGGGGCAATAAAATGGCGTGAAAGTAATACCTAGTTAACCACAAACATTGAATGAAAGCGTAAGTTTTCCTTCTGTTCATCCGATATTAATTCTAGAGTGTACTACAACACTCTTAGTACAATGATTATGAGAATACTCGGTTCTGTCCCATGTCTGGTGCCCTCATGTCCGATTCTGCCCCATATTTGCATGTGTGTCTTGTGTTACTAACTGCAATAAACTTATATTTCCTAAGAATAAAATTATGTTATGTATGCTTCGTATCAGATTAAACTTGTGAAAACCATTATTGCTTGTGTTTCAGATTCGCTTAACATTAATTACTCTCCCTGTAAAAATATATGTCTTTAATTCTATTAGAATTTGCACGAAGATGATTACAAATAGTTGGCATAAAGAGGAAATTAATTGCATTGCCACAACTGAATAAAAATACTCAATCCAATTTCCTGTCCTGTAAATCAAATCCCGATAATTGGTTAATGATAGAGTGTACATAACATTTTTTTAAATAGCTAATTTCCGGGACAATTTCTGTTGTCAAAAACATTAACACTCGTCTCTCGGGAGAATTTGCAAAGTATTAATGGAGATTCAGGGATGGACTGGGTCAAAATGGAGTTAGTCAAAGGTACCAAGCTAAACATTAATTTGTTTTTCTCACATGCCTTACTTTCAGTTTCGACTTGCTTATTATGCATGAAAAATGTTATAAAGCTACATCTCAGATCTAACAATATAATAAAATATTCAGTCCAGTCGCCAAAACAAAATAAAAATGGAGCGTAGAGAAGTGGTACATATATCGATCGAAAAATGAACTATTTTATAAGGTTGGTAAATGCAAAATCACCACCATTTTCAGAACTACCAAAAGTGCTATTTTTTTTTAGCCCAAAAAAGGCTCCGGTCTTCGCCCGCTTACCCAGTCCATTCTTAAGATCAGTTAACTTTTTTTTGCTTGAATTCACGCACATACATTATGAAAATTCCAATATAAACAAAATGTGTGGGCATCTGATTTTTTTTATATTGTACAGCATATTTGATTAGAAACTCTCCCGATTTGTCATAATTCAATGAGGTTAGTCTGTTTTGGTTTTGGTATTATTTTAAAAGGCTTAGTAATAAATAACAAAACATAGATTTCTGTTTCTAAAATAACCGGATCATCTTTGAGCTGTTCAAAACCAATAATTTTTAGCAAATAATTTTTCGGTATGCGTAATTTTTTGTTCGCTATACAGTTTGCTAACCATTTCAAACAATTTAAATTACGCTCTTCCTACTCACTGTATAAAATCACTCAAATTATTTAGTGGTATTAGAGTTTTATACCAACATTAGCTGTATAAATATTGGCAGATATGTATTTTTTCAATTTATTGTAATCGCACCGCTAAAATATAACTTATATTGATCCAGTATATTACGTCATTCCCAAACTAGAATTTTTATAAATAACGGTTTTATGTTCTCATCATAAATGTAACACCCACTACATCACAATTTATTTTAAATGGTAACTGAAATCTTCGTTATGAATAGGGTCTATATTTAGTCTATTATTTACTATTTCCGGTTCATTATCTATAGGATCTATTATTCTAGAATAATTCCCTTGGAGATTTCGAAGGAGTTATGCGCTATTTATAGACTCCATACAGAAATCTAAAACAGTTGATTACAACTGGAATAGAATTCTGTCACGAAAAATCAACACACGATTGCATTCATATTGTTTGGGCATTGAGAAATTTAATGTTGTCATTGAAACGGACACTGACCCGACTGAAAAAATTCTATGTTTTTGTAAAACTCAACACCAATTTCGCAACTTTTGTTATATCTAGAGCTGGCAAAAATGTGCGGCGAGACATGGGCGTATGCATCATAATAAGCGTAGTAAAAGAAATTAATAATATAATACATGTAATTACAACCCCCGTTATCCCTGAAGGTCTGGAATGACTTTGTGCGGGAGAGGGTTACATATTAAGAGACAACAAACACACATCCAATATCCGAGTATACTGGGATTAATTTCTCTTTCCGAAAAGATTCCACTTCCTTGACCGGGAATCGACGACGTCTAGACCACGGAGCCATATGAACTAGTAACAAAAACAACAAACTGTTACAATTTATAACAATGTATACACAACTTACCCTCTTAAGTATATTTTTTCACCACAGTGAACATCACTCAAGGAGACAACCTAATGCTGCAATGTTTTTACAGATCTTCTCCAATGCCAGTTCAACAAGCTAATTAAGAGGATAAGTTGTGCATACATTGTTATAAATTGTAACAGTTCATTGCCTTTATTACTAGTTAATATCGTTTATTACCCTTATTATGATGTGTACGCCTATGTCCGGCCGCACGACTTGCCAGCTTCAGAAAAATATTTTAGGAATATTGAGAAACATGTTTTTTTTAAGTGGTGCGTCTTAATTAAGAAATAAATAAAAGCATTTGCAATATTCTGACCATAGCATATTTTGTTATTTTCAATTATTATTATTTTCATATGTATTTTTATATCAAGAAATATGATTTCGCTTCATTTCGGTCATAATTCTCTTGTGTTGTGTTATATAATATTCACTGATATATAATTATAGGCTAATTTATAAAATTTTTGATATAAATTAAATACCTGGGCCAAGTACAATGTCATGTCATGAATTGGTGTTGAAAAGTAGTGGTCCCAATATAGAACCCTGATGTACCCTCAATGCTGATATCTGCTTTCAAGAAATAAACGGAAAAAAAAGGAAAAAATTATCTTTTTTTTAATTTTGAAAATAAAATGCCATGATTAAACTTGTAAAATTATATATCCATAGTAGTATTGTGAGCATTTCTAGTATCAAAATTGTTATGTAGAAAAATGGTTGGGGTATTTGCCTTTAAAGAAACTACCTCATATTCGTTTACATATTTTTTTTTCTGTATAAAAAATCTTATAACACATTAAACACTTTAAAGAAATTGTTAATATTAATTGTGAGGTATGTAATTCGTTGTCATTTTTTTAAATATTTTGTCAAATTATTATTTTGAAACATTTCCAATAATTTACAATTATCGTATTTAATAGAGTTTTTTATATTTGGCCGGCGATTGGGTTGTACATTCTTTTTTGGGAAGTATTTTTCAAACTTCTCGAAATATTACAAAATATTTGTTGTTTCTTTATCATTCTATAAAAACTATTAGTAGCATTCGACATTTGTTTTTTGTCCACACTGTATATGATAAATACGTACACCTCCTACAATGAAAGGAAAGGTCGGATGTTGCGAAAATTTTCAAGAAATCACTGTATTCCATCAATTATATTAATTCTGTTCCACGCAAATCAACTGCATAATGTATTGATTTTAAAATTAATTTCATACAGTAAGTACAGCCCATTACTTGCATGTACGCAGTCGCCGACTAAGCAATTTTATATTGTTTTACTTTAACAACAAATATACACAATTGCTACATTTAATTAAATTAAATGTTTTCGAATATAATTAGCAACACTTCTGTTGAATGCGATATTTACAGTGATACAGCTATTTTTAAAAGATCTCAAGTATATAAATAGATTCAGCATCTGTTACTTATTGTTGAATTTCATTTATATTCAGGTAATGGTTTGTTTATTTTAAGTGACGTTTTTTATTCTCAAGTGGAGAAATATTGAGAACAAACTACATTTATAAAGATATGATTGTAGGGGCAAGAATGTTATATCCAAGTTATCCTCTCCTTTCTCGGACTTTCCGCTTTGAAAATTTTTGTAAATCAACGAAGAGTTAATGGCTGTAGATACCAGAATTATGTTCCCAGATCACCTGTTACAGAAATGTTCTCTCGATCTTTCAAGGTACTTGATGTAGGAAAGCATCTATAATGAAAATGATTTTTTTACTAATATTATTGAATTTTAAACAATTTAATTCCTTTCGCGCACAAAATACGCTAATGCTGTCGGTTACATAAAGCAACATTTAATTATACGAGATTAACAAAATGTGTTCGTACAAAGTTTCCGACACCCTCGCGAAAAGGTGTTACCGGAACCATTAATTTATAAACCGTAACAAAAATTTCCTCCAAGTGCTATTTGTCTCGATAGAACAATACGATTATACATTTTTATTGTGTTCAAAGGTGACTTCTAAATCATTGTTATTTATGACACGGCTTTATGACTCTTCAAGTCGGACAAAAAGGTTTTTAAACTCTTTGTGATGATGATAGATTAATAATGTTATATTTACAGCCTGTCATATCATGATAAATAATGCAGGTATTAATAAAGAAAACTGAGTACAATGAATTTTTGAATAAAACTACCTTTTTGTATAAATGTTTCCTATATTTTAGTTAATATACAGAGTCAAAATGTATAGGAGTTCATTATAATTATTATTAGTAACATTTTGTTACAAATTGATCTGCCTGTAGATTTTCGGGGATACCTCAATGCTCAATACTTGGGCCACTATTATTCAGTAATTGTATTAATGAATCATCAATATTTGTTATTATATGTATTTATGTCTTATTTGTTAATGATATCTTTGATTTCACTATCAATGGTTTACTTTATATGCAGATAGCCTAAAAGTTCAAGAATCAATCTAGAGTCAAAGATAAATTTTATAGGGCAGTCTAAAAATAGTGCATTATTCACTTAAATTCTCCCATATTGTTTCCTTTTATATTACTAATTGTTGTTATAATAATATTTATTTATTGAGAATTGTAAAATTAAGCTTAACCTATTTTACATTAATAATATATATCATGACAAATTAGTAAATAATGAAAACTAAGTAATTAAATAAATACTCATTAAGCGAGTCAACGCTTGTTATATTTTAACACTTACTGTAAACGTCCTCTCATGCAACTGATTTTCATTATTAACCGCTTAAAACTTTGAGCCAAGTATACTAGTTAATTAGCATTCAACATTTTTTAACTAACCCGAGTTATATCGTGCCTGTCCGTACCGATGTTTTCTAGCACGAGTTATCTTGTGCAATAGGTACGTTCCATTATATATTAACCCGATAAATCTCGGGCGGGCAATAGAAACATAAAACGTTACCCCCGCTTCTATGATAGCTGATCCAAGCTGCTAGACTCGTATATTCCTAACTGAAGGACACTTTCTGGAAAACATACCCGCAACTGAAAAAGAAGACAACCCTACCCGCCAGTGTGCAATGTGTAATAGAGTTCGTGATGCTCGTGGTAAAAAAATTGGGAGAAAGAAGATACTATTGTCCAGTCTGCAACGTACTTCTTTTCGTAGTTGCTGTTATAGAGTTTACCATACTAGGCATAGTATAGTATAATCAGTTGGTTCTAATAATAACAGCTACCATTTTATGCTGTTTCTGTTATTTTTGTGACTTGCGAGTTAACTCGGGTTAAGAATTATTAGTTTATTTAACTTTTCTTTCGAAAAAATAAAAATTTTTTGAGATTTGCGTTTGTATCAACATGCATTGTAATAAAATAAACAACAATAAGATAATGCCTTCTTCCACAACTTTAAAAAAAGCGAGTGCCAAGCGGTTAAAACAAAGTAAAATATGCAAAAATATCAAAGCGAGGTTATTTTCTTTTTAAATATGAAAAACTTTAGTTTTTTCGATCATTTCTGTACAATTAAAATCTTTCGTTCCAATTAAGGATACATTTTTGGAAAAACTAGATATGAACATTGAATTAAATTATCGAGGATATTTGATTCTTTAAGCAAACTAAACAACTTGTTTTAGAAACAGTTTTGTCAAAATAAAGAACGTGATCTGATATCCCGGATATTGCAAAATAGGCACGCAAATATCTGAACAACAACTCTACTTGAAATATATTAATGTCAAATTACAGACATGCTTTGGAGCGAGTACAATTTATTTCGAAAATTTGGCCTAAATAGCTGTAACTGGCTCCCAGTCGTTAGCGTCGAGTTTTTAAATCTTAAACAAGTTTTCTTGTCTATAAATTTCACCAAATTTATATGTCACCAGACGACATATATAAAAACATAATGGTCTAATAAAAAGCGAACATAAGAATGAAAATAAAATTAGCAAATTGTGAGACATCTGACCAGGTGTTCATATACCTCGTGATTTAACGGGTACTTCAAACATCTGCTCACATTATATTTCCATTTAATAAGTATATGTATGTAAACTACCGCCTACCAAGTACATTTCGCAGAAAAATGTAAATAACCTTTGTTAGATCATCAGAATACATAAGCACACAAAAAATACTGAATGGACCTCCAGTACAGGTGTCACAATTTATTTAAATGAAATGCAGATGAAAAATAATAATAATAAATGTCTTTATTAAGGGCTAAGTTAACCCTACAGATAAGGTTCTCTAATACTTAACCCTTAATAATGAATCGTCAATTGTTTCATATTATTCCAGTTATGGGTTTCTAATATTCTTTCATAAATATCATTCTCGGTATAGTTATTATAGTTGAAGATGCCATAAGTTAGTGAAATACAACTGTGCCCACTGCTTACAAAGAGATCTGGTATTATTTATAATTACTTGTTTTTTTTTTTTATATTCATTTGCACCGATGTTTCCTTTTTTGGGGGTACATGGCATTAACCTTCTTTTGTTTTGTATTCATTATTAGAAATAGACACTTAGATACATAAAGCGGCAGTGGACATCAGTTTCGATATATTTCGTCTCATCAGCACTGTGAACCAAAGCTTGCTAAGCCAATTTAAAATTTCGTTTAATTTTCACCATATTAACACAAGACACCTAAAAACATAAATCCAAAAAAAGCTAAAAAACGCACATTCAACGATACAAGATCTTTTGAACTTCCCAATTGACAAGTGGTATCGGAAAGGCAAGACCCAGAGTGGATCAGCTGTCTACAGTTGAATGATTGTAGAAGACATTCTTCGGCCTTAACGATTGTGAGCAAGAGTCGAGGGTCAAGGATTAACCTGATCACAATTTGCAATTCCCAGGAACCGGTATTTCTCTATTTCAATTTAAATTCCTGGCATTAATCCCAGTCTGATCATTTAACGGTTCACAATCCTAATTTCCGGCATTACAGATGAATTTTGAATTGTCAAACGCGACCGCGTGGTATGCTCTCAAGAATACAAATTAGCTTATGTAAGACTTCTTACGGAAGGATCTATAAATAATTGTAAACAAATAAATACATAAACAATCGAATCCGTAACGCATTCCGTGGGTTTTTGCTGTAATTTTGCCAATGTTCATAGCAATGACTAGTTTGAACAGCTTTTTTTAACAATTAATTCCAGTATTGCAATAATGGACATTGTCAAGGTTTGTGTGACCGCTATTAGTACGGGTCTTCTAAGATAATTTTAGAAGTCACTTTATAAATATTGATGTAGTTAGCAATTATCATATTTATAAATAAGAGAGTAATTATTGTTTTTCACTTGCTTCTAGTGTTAATCTATATGCTCAGGCGCCATTAGGATTTCTATGGGCTATTATTTTTTATTTAAGTTAAAATATTCAACGGGTTGAGAAAACCCAGTTACAGGATAAGTTTACACAGCAAAAAATGCAGTTGTTAACAAATAATAAAAAAAGCGAAAGGCAAATAGATTTCAAATTACTTAAAAATAATACAATACAACAGAGTGCAATACATTACAATACAATACAGTATAATACAATACAATACATTACAATACAATACAATACAAAATTAAACTATTAAATTATTACAATAATTAATTAAAAACACGTAGCTGAAGTAATTAAATAAGCCATATTTTTTTAATATCATTTATATTACAATGGAGTATATCAAGCTGACATTCAATACTATTGTAGTTAGTCACTATTTGATACACTGGGGAAGATTTATAAATATTTGTCCTACACAAAATAAGTGATTATTTCTGGCATTTAGTCTAGACACATGAGAGTCATATAATGCTATTATATCTGCAGTTTATTATTAACAATTTTATACAGGAAAATAACAGAAAGTTGCTGATTTAAAAAAAAAGCCGTTGAACACTCAATTAAGGAAATGCGAGTGGAGTATATTGGACTCCATACGACAAATGCATATTCGAGTTTAGACCTTACAAATGTTTCGAATAATAATTGTAGTGTATTAATAGATTGAAAATCAGTCATGTTACGGATTAAAAAATCAAGACTCTTGTACGCAACTGCTACAGTGGTATTAATATGAGACGTAAAAGAGAGTTTGGAATCAAAAGTAACTCCAAGATCTTTAGTTAGATCTTGTCTGTTGGGGATGGACCCGTCAAGTGTGTAATCATTAATTAGCGTCTCGTTTTTGCGACTATATGACATGACATTACATTTACCGGGATTAAGAGGTAAATGGCTGATTTATTCGCATTGAATCAGAACCAGTCTAAACCAATCATCAATTATTGTATTGACTATGCATCATGCCTTAAAAGGGTCTGTTAAAAGTTACTGCTTAGTCAGTAAAATTACAAACCTTTGTAACTGGTGCTCGTCCAAACATATTATAATGTCTAAAAAAAGGTGCCAGTGACATAAAATGTCTAAAAAAAGTTATCAGTACATTTGATGATGGCTTAAACTGGTTCTGACTGCTACTCGAATAAACCTTATAGCCCATAGAAAATCATAATCACGTCTGGGCGTATAGATAAAGGGGACGAACCAATACTAAAAACGAACGAGCAAATGTCTGATTGCGTAAATGTAAAATTATCTGGGACACTTTCATATTATTACCACAAGGTATTTCCTTGGAAATCGCCGGAACATGTACATGTTGAGATCAATTTCGATAGGCTAAGCTACTTTTACCATTTTTTTACAGTTTAATCCCGTTCTCACATCGACAACTAATAATGTTTTCAATTCGCAAGTTTTGTCAATTATGATTAATTTTATTAGAAGTACATATACTTTTATAAATTCAACAAGTTCAATGTGATTATCTTACGACCAGCCCAAACTTATGAACCTGGCAACAAGATATGAGGAGTATAGGTATTCCTTTCTTGACGTAAGCATAAGCACCTAGTAAAAAGGGATTTTTCGAAATTCGAAAGGGGTAAAATGCATTTTTGCGGATTCCTCAATATCTCTTAGGCCCGATGAGTTATTCACTTGGTTTTCGCTGACAAAAGTTACCCATATAAATAGCAAAGAAGACATCGCAAGTGAGCGAAATCAGAAAATTGTTAAAACGATGAGAGTCATCGACAAAATTGTGTGAAATCGAACGATTCTTAAATCAATGCTATACCATGATCATGTCAAAATGGAAAAATGTTAAATCTAAGGGTGACAGAGGGTTAATTTCCACCTAGAACTACACTACCCCACAGGATTTTCCCGGCGATCGAATAAAACAAGTTCCAACTTCCTATATGCAATAGTGGATGAGATATTCAACTTTTACTTGTCAACCCTAATTTTCAACATAAAATACTAAATATCGCGGTTCATGGCTCATATTATGGGAGTCAGAGAGTTGATTTTTCCTCCAGAGCCCAACGCCCCATAGGATTTTTTCTGACAAATCGAATAAAATAAGTACGAACCCCCATCTGCAATATGAGTTGAAATATTGAATTTTTTGTACTTTTATCACTCATTTTCAATATAAAATGCTAAATATCGCAGCTGCTATGGGAGATAGGACATGCTGCTGACATAACTTTTAACATATTGTCCGGAATTCCACGCGGTCGAAGTCGCGAGTAAACAGCTAGTTACGTATAAGTAGGCCTGGAAAAATATAATTTAGTATTTGCAATATTTGTGTGCATAAAACATTACATTGCACTTTGTTATTTTTTGTTACAAACATTAAGCTAGCGCACAAATAATATTACATAATAGGACTAATAATTAATCATCTTTTAACTGTCTAGAGAATCAGGGGCCTGCTGAAAAACGTAAACATCTCAATGGGACAGATTTTCACTACGGTTTATAAAATAAAACTTTTGCATTTAACGATGTTCGAGCTTGTGTAGCAATAATAGTGGCCGATATTTTTAACTGTAACTTTATGAAAATATTAGAGAACGGTTTTTTATGATTTACAACTGATAATAAAATAGTTTAATAATAATGACAAAGTATGGAAAAATCATTACTAGTATCCTGTAATTCAGAGTCCCTCTCTGGAAATGTCATCCGAGATACGCGCTCTAGTAAAAACTTAAGATCTAACCATAAGTAGGTGTATGCATCAAGTTCATCATTTTAACTACAAAAAAAGATACTTTAATATGATACAATTTGCACATAAAACAAATAAGTGAAGTCACTGGACTAAAATACTGGTTCGATTGTTACAATTTTCCATCTATTAAATTTTTTTCTTGCCGTCACAAAAACACAGGTACTCAATTAATACACAAAAAATTTTCCAGCAGTTTAATTAAAATAAATGATTTTTTGTTTTGCATGTTTTTGCTATCAATGTATATCAGACTCTGAATAACCGTCTGCTGTAATTATTAACTAGACTACTGGACTTTGACTAGTGTTTCAAAATTATTATTATTAATAAAATTCTCAGACTATAGAACACGTAATACAGAAAACAGTGACGTAATCATTACAAACAGTGGGCTTGTGATAGTAATTAATGTGCATAAACCTTACAGGAAACAATCAAGTTTGACAAAATAGCATACGAATATAAACGTGAACAATATTTTGTCCTAATATTATAAATATTAAACGTGTTGTTATAGTTGTTATAAAAATTTTAAGTTATTTATTAGCAAATAACGTGTTGTGATCATAACACGTGTAACAATATTTCAAAATATATTTATTTCGTATTACAATATTGTTATAAGAAACGATGAAGTTATAAATGTTCCTAATAAAAATAAATTTCTTTCAAAAATATGAAATCACATAATTAAACCAATTACATAGGCCCACAAAAAAACAAAAGTTTTCTGGTCAGCATACCAGATCCATGTTTTCCGATATTTTTTGGGTCGCTGAACACGAATTCGAAGACAGAATGTGCTAACATGCTTGGGAAAATGGACATAGAATAAACTGGGAATCGGCAAAAATTTTAATGAAGGAAGCGGACAGCAAAAAAGAATAAATATAGTTTAAAAAAAACTAAAAAAACACGCTTTTAAAGCACATCAAACTAAAAAGTGAAAAATTATTATTAATATAAACTGAAAACAATAATGAACGAAAAATACTAGTATTATTGTGAAAAAAAGCGTGGGTTGCTCGATATTCGAAAAATATGGCACAAAGCGCCCCGCGCTTTTTTCACAATAATACTAGTATTTTTCGTTCATTATTGTTTTCAGTTTATATTAATAATTATTTTTCACTTTTTAGTTTGATGTGCTTTAAAAGCGTGTTTTTTAGTTTTTTTTAAACTATATTTATTTTTTACTTTTTAGTTTGATGTGCTATGAAAGCGTGTTTTGTAGTTTTTCTAAACTATATTTATATTGCTTCTTGATGCTGATATTATAACATATTACGATCCAACAGATATTTCTGAAAAAAAAAATATTTTTTTATTTCAGCCATGGGATTTGAACTCACGCCCGAGGAGTCCGTCGTTTCGCATCGACTAAAACTTGTGCCTTAGCCCGCTCGGCCAACGACCGAACTGAGAATCACGGAATATACTTACAATATTAAGCCTCTTGCTCTCACGCAGAGGATACGTGAGGAAAGGACTGGCGATCCTCATCAGGATAATGATATAAACTTATCAAATTATTGTATTGTTACCGGTTCTTCGTAAGTGTACAAAGTTTCAATTAAATCGGTCCGTTTAAAGTGGGTCAAAATCGAGTCCAAAGAGTCGGTTACAAACAAACAAACAAACAAACAAACATACAGGTGAAGCTAATAAAAGCGTGTTAAAAATTAAGGAATCGGCAATAATAATATTGAATGAAGAAAAATGTTTAACCCATTGCTCTGTAGATTTTGGTACAACGTGGTTACCGATGTTAAGAAATTAATTGAACAAAATTAATATTGTATAATTTTTAAGTTTCAACAGTTCTATGTAAGTATCTATGGATATTACATAAACAAATAATATGTCAACTAGGTATATTTTTTAAATAGCGAAGAATTTATCATGTGGTAGTAAGTCCCAAAAAAAGAGAAAGAAAAACTTAGAGAATGCCACAAATAACGTTCAGACAATATTTATATTTTGTATTTAAACATTAAAAAATAATCTTTCGAATACCATTCGAGAGTGAAAATAAATTAGAAAATAATTCTCCGGTTCTTTTCTCGAACTTGTTGCCATTCGGAAATAGCCACTTGAGCCCTACGGGCTCTCGTGTCTATTGCTAAGCAACAAATTTTCGAATTATTTTCAATTTATTCTCACTCTCTTGTGAAATTACTACTGATTATTGGCAACTAGCAGATAGTTGTGTTATTATCACAGTCATGTATTCGAAATTAGTTAACACTATTTGAAGAAAAAAATATTTCACATTTGAGAAGAGAAAAACAACTCGATTTAAAAATGTTTTATTATAAAAAATTACAAAACTATCCAGCTTTTAAAGAAAACTTATTGGTGTTTGAATACTACTAGACTTACGATTGAAAGTTACACCTTTTTAATTTTCTTTTTTTTTTGGTGGAACTTTGGAACAAGGAACCAAATAATGCATTTTTAATTAAGCGCGCATAGAAGTTCTACACTAAACAATAACCACAAAATGTCACTCAAAAACTAATAAATACAGAACAAATCTAATAAAACTAACAGATCACGCAAAATGTACAATAATAATTAATAAATCCAGTCACAGCACATCGCATGAACATGTCGTCCAAATATGACAATTGACAAATCGAAACCCAGTGTGGCACCGCGTACTCAATAATTTTTACCAATAATAAATTGCCCACAGGGAAACTTTTTCAAGGTCGAACAATACCAACTGGAGATCCAGATTTATATTAAGAAATTCGTGGTAGCAGCAAAACATTGAACTTTCCATCACTAACTTGATTTTCGCATATATTGAAGTTTTTTTGATACAAAATAGAGAAAACTGTTTATCTATAGATTTTAAATCTGTAGTTGAATATTAATTGATCGATGTTATACTAGGGATGAGTGGGAATGAAAGATAATATGGATGCCAAAATCAAAATTAAAAAAAAATCCCATTAGTTAAAACGAATCTATGTCGACCAAGAAGCGTTTGGTTATTAATTCATTTATTTATTTTACATCGGGAACATAAAATCAGTCTGAGGACCACAAATTTTCTTTTGTATCTTTAATTTTGGATACTGTTTTTGTTAGCAACAGATAACCATCGTTTGTAGTTTGTACCTTGCTCTTTACGTTTGTAACAATACTATTATATGTTACATATTACAAAAAAATACTTCTACCCCCATAACACATTCATAAAATGATGTCATAATCACAAATATTTTTTCCCACCAAAAAACAGCTTAAAATTTTTCCTGATAAATAACCATGTTTGCTTTTAAATTAAAAATTTTTTGGTATAAAAGCATCGGTTTATCAAGATACACAGAATTTGAATAATACGAGAAACAAATAAATAATATTATTTATCACCATTAACAGAAATCTTTAAAAGCATATTAGTTTATCCAGATATACGAAATTTTATTATCAAGAAAAAACCTGTATAAATAAAAATATTTATTACTAAAAGAAATCTGTTTGTGAAAATGCATATTTTTTAATATAAATTGGTTTTAAAATAATATTTATGATTCTTAGCCAAAACTTCAAAAATATTTCTTCACCACATCTTAATGTTTTGCATTCAAAATGATAAATAAGTAACAAATCAAAAAGACACTTAAAAGTATTAAAGAAACCACTGACATTAGAACATCATACTATTTATTCGTAATACCTTTTTGACAGGCATTATCACGACAAACATTCAAGATGTTGCATATTACGCTCTTTCTGATGCTTTCACATGGTTGCAATATTTCACCCAATCTCAAGACGTTATTTGGCAAAATCTTCCTCAACAATTGGATCGGTGCCGTAGTTGGCTAGGACGCGTGATAGCAGCTTTGGAATCGAGGGATGTCTAATTTCTGTAGTGTCGTTTATTACAAATTCATTAATTTTTCACATCGTCAAATTTAAAAATAATAATTAGGTATTAATGATGTCAAAACTAGGATTGGCTGTAGGTTATGTGTCAGAGCATAAATATTTTCATGCATACATAACACAATACAGTACAAATCGTACCATTAGAAACATGATAAAAATTAGGGTCAACTACGAGTGGCCGTCTGGCTGAATACGCAGCCAGACGGTTAACGATTGCGAATTAGAGTCGGGGCGCTTGCCAAAGCACTGAGAGGAGCAGACAACAAGACAACAGACTAGCAAATTTCAGGATCTCATCGACATTCGCGCGACTGACGGACGACTGTAAACTGCGCATACCGCTAGTCATGTATCTAGTGGTCTGGGTCAATCTGTACATATTACATAGTAATTTTTTTTTAGCGAATTCCGTAATATTCAAAACTGATAAAATCAATTTATTATAAACACTCACTCGAAGAGGACTAGAGGTATGAAGAATATCTGATTCCGCATTATTTGGTGCAAGCATCAGTCAAATCTAAAGCATATAAACAAAGAAATAGAGCTGACTGTTGCAAGCATTATAATACAGGAACCAGTCAACTCGCGTATGTTTTTATTAATTTTCTCCAAATAATAAAAAGTGGAGTTGACTGGGTTTTGCATCGAGCCGAAGGGCTCGATGCAAAAAACCCGGAATTGCAATTGAAGAAGTGCAATTCCGGGACATAGGGAATCCACAAATTTTTTCAGACAAATTTACTGGCGAAAACAAAAATTTGCTATCGTCTTTTGTTTTCGAGTTATAAACAAAAGGTCGATTTTTCGACTTTTAGACACGTCAATATCTTGGTTGTTTGTAAAGTTATGAAAAATCAATTTTTACGTTCTTCAGTCACTTTTTTTCTGTATAATACAGTGACGTTAAGAAAATTAAAAAAAAGCTGCTGAGTTATGGCATAAAGTTGTATTTTTTTAAATGGGAATCATAGATGGCTATGGTTTAGTTAAATAAAAAATTTTCTTTTCTTTCAAACTATATATCATATGTGGAGTCGCTTTTGATGTGTAAGTATTTAATAGCGAAAATAATCTTTTAGTAGATTACTTTTTTCGTTTTTTTTATATTTATTCCAATAGGCGTGTGTCATCCATGACACTATTTATGTTTGTCAATTGCATATTAATATTTTTCCTGTTATAATTATACCCCAATTAATCATAAAAGTGAAGATGTCTTACGAAAGTTACGAGAAATATGATATGCTAGAATGCTTTCTTCAAAGTAATAACAATTGTGATATGGCATCCGAAATATATTTCAACCGCGATCCAGAAAGAAGACAACCTAATAAAGTTATTTTTAAGAGGTTAAAAGAAAATCTCATTAATTGTGGGTCCTTCAACAAGTCAAGACCAAAAATTACAACACTGAAGATGCTAAAGAAACTTCTATAACTGTAATTGAAATGGCGATTGCAAATTTTTCAATTTTAAGTCGTCAAATTGAAGCTGATTCTAGGATTTCAAGACATCGAGCTTTGGGTATTTTGAATCCACACAAATTCAGGCCTTATACAATAAGGAAACAACATCATCCGCAGCCAACTGATCTTCAGCAACGATTGGAGTTTTGTATATGGTATTTTCAAAAAGTCAACAAGATCCATTCTTCTCTAGAAATGTATAGACAAATGAAGCCTACATTAGCAGTGCAGGAATTTTCAACAAGCATAACGAGCACTATTGGACTGATATGAACCCTCACCGTACCGTTGACGTGCGGTTTCAGGGACGCTTTGGTTTTAGTGCTTGGTATGTTCTACGTGGCAATCGTGTTTAGACATATCATATATGTCAAGAAAATCTTAATGGCCAACGGTACTACGAAATCCTAAACCAGAAAATTAATTATTGCTGAATTTATAGGCAATCTATCCTTAATTGAGGCAAGAAATCAGTTCTTCCAACAAGATGGTGCACCACCTCATAACATTAGGAATCGTTTCAGAATTATTAAATACCAATTTTGGAAATAACTGGACGGGAAGTAACGGATCAGTGAGGTGGCCACCACGATCACCTGACTTAACACCACTGGATTTTTTTCTTTTGGGGCCACATTTAAGACTAATTATACAAGAAAACCAGTACCGACATAAATGAACTCAGACAAAATGTTATGGACTGTGTGAATTCCATTTCAAATCTCCATATTTATAATTCAGTTCAGAGTATTATGAAAAGGTGTAATTTATGTATCGAACATAGCGGACATCAGTTTGAACATTTACTTTAATTAGAATTTTTATTTTGTAATTGGATGTAATATCACAATTGTTATTACTTTGAATAAAGCATTCTGGCATATCATATTTCTCGTAATTTTCGTAAGACATCTTTTACTATTAAATGGGGTGTAATTATGACAGAAATAAAATTATTAATATGCAATTTCTTGACAAACGGATAAACACTATCATAGATGACACACGCTTACTGGGAATAAATATAAAAAAAAACGCAAAAAGTAATCTACTAAAAGATTATTTTTGCCATTAAATACTTACACATCAAAAGCGACTCCATATGAATATGGATTAAAAGAAAAAATCCTTTTTAACTAAATCATAGCCAACTATGATTCCCATTTAAAAAAATACAACTTTATGCCATAACTCGAAATTGCACCTTTTTTTTAAATTTTCTCGACACCACTGTATTATACAGAAAAAAGTACCTCAAGAATGTAAAAGTTGTTTTTTTCATAACTTTACAAACAACCAAACTGTAAAAGTCGAACTTTTGTTTATAACTCGAAAACAAAAGACGATAGCTAATTTTTGTTTTCGTCAGTGAATTTGTCTCAAAAAAAAGAGATTGAGAATGTGTGTTCTATTTTTTTGTATCTCTTTCAGTTACCGAGTACCTTGCATTCTCAGTTGCACGTTTTTCGATAAAACTAGTTTACGTATTAACATTTTAAAATTAAGTAAAATTCACTTTATCATGTATAAATTTCTGTTCTGTTGTTCGAGAATGTTTCAGTAGGTGTTTACAATATTACATCTGCATAAAAGCTGTCACTGGAACCGATACCGGCCCTGATATTGTTCTATAATCTTTCACATCGCCAAATTTAAAATAGTACGTACTTCTACTTTTTCTATAACTTGAATGTAACTGCCGCTGCTTCCTGTTTATCAACGCCAATTATTTTAAACACTAAATAAAATAAATGATTCATCAAATTTTAAAACTTGAATCCTCCTATCCAGTTGCATGCGTAATTCCTCAAAGGAATTTCATACGATCAACGAACTTATGGATTAAGCAGATAGATTCTTCAAAAAACCCGTTCAGTTCTTAAAACTGTATAACTTATGTTACGGGGACTTCCCTTGTATAAATTGAACTACAACACCGTAATCAGTTCCTATTAATATTTATACAAACTTTTCCAAACAGCTTTATTTACTTGTGAAAATTTAATGTAAATCCAGTAATTAAAGTCCAAGCGACAAGGCTGAACGAAAAGACCCAGTCTCGAACTGTGCACGCTCCGAGGCAGAACGGCATGGCAGTTTCTAATGCCATACCAGTTTTTAAAAATAATATATATTACGGATTAAACGGTTGTTATAAAAATAGTCTTAAGTGCTTGGCGTGTTTCGTGGTGTAATAATTTTATTTTCTTCGAGTTATGAGTTATGTTAATTTGAATTTGGTGTATCGTCGTTTATTACAACAAATTTCGTATGGCGGTAGGTCAGTGCTGTGATGTTGACTTCCTTGTTTTGCTTGGATGTTTCGTGTTGACTTTTACTGATAGCGATCTGATAGCTTAAGGTATTTTTTTAAAAAAATACACCTATATTTTTACAGTTTTCATTAATTAAATTAACTTTAATATCATTTTATTGTTAATAAGAAAATCCTTGTGTTGTAAACATTCACCAATCCTGCTAAACGGACTAGCAAGATGTTATAAAAAATGGCTTTAAAAATACGTTAAAAAAGACTACAAATACTTTTAAAACTTGTTAATGATAATTTCAACTATTTTTTATCAACATTTCAAATTTTGATCAGTTTTTCGCCACTTTGATGGAAAATTGCTTAAAAACCGACCGATAGAAATGTCTGCCACTATAGTACAGTACTTTACACACCAAAACAAACATTTTGCGCTAGGTTTGGTCCATTAACTAAAAATTTTTTTTTGTCAATTTCCAGTTACCGATCTGCCAGCGTAATTAGGGTATGTGGAGTACATATATTAACTACCTATGCGGACAAATATCGGTAACCAATCGTTTAAAAAAAATGTTCTCCCCTCCGTATCCGGCCGCCATACCAGAAATTTCAAAAGAGAAAAAAATACGGTCTCTTTGATTACCGACTGACAGACGGTAACCTTTCATCGAATTTGCACGCTATTGCTTAAAGTATCTTGCTTCAATGCATTTTCTCGTTTTATTTTTAATTTAGGAATTAAGAAAATAATTACGGGGTGGTGAATGTAAATTGTATACGCAAACAAGTGAACATCAAATAAAAAATATAAATTAAATTTAAATTTTTTTATCACACTGTGTAAAATGCGTAATTCTGCGTGCAATTTGATGTACTGCAAAATCAGTTCTTTCAGCTGAACAAGACAGCACTTCACACTTGAATACTTAGTGAACTTTCTTGGAATTTGAAAATCAGTAAAAATACATTCTTAGAGATAAATTAATAAGTGCTAAACAATTCCTCTACATAGTTTATCTTTAATATTTATAGAAACTAAATAGTAAATAAAATAAAAACATCTTTTTGTAGTCGTCTTATAGTTGTATTTTTTCACTACCATTATTTTGAGGTTCTGATGGAAAAAACAGGCATGACGAAATAAAGTTTAACATTTTTTTTCATTTCAGGCTATAGATGGAGTCCGACTACCATTGGCTCATTACAATTGGGCTCGTGACATCATCCGTCATCGCAGTTACAGCAAATTTCTTCCTCTTGGTTGTTTTTTGCAGAAGGCGAGCACTACGGACTGTTCCAAACAGGTAATTCATCAGCACATCATGTAGTAGACTTTGAAAGGATTGTAAAAAAATAATTAAAAATGTAAATATTAACTTATCAACTAGAAAATTATCGCATAACCGGTAAAATGTAATTATTTTTTCCCAGAATCGATATTTTACCTATAATAATAATAACATATTATGCAAATTACATTTCTCTATTTATAGTCATTACTGGAAATACTAATTTTCTTTTATCTATTCAGAAGCTTTACGATAATTGTTTCTATATTTGTAGTTTATTATTAATTAAAGTAGACGATGGATATTATCTCTTTATTAGCAAAAATATTCGTATAATATGTTGTAATGTAGCCGCACAATGGGCTGAATAGCGATTCTACGACGACAAAATTATTTTTTGTTCTAATCGGCTACAATGAAGCTCAGGAACATGCGAAACATTTAAAAAATAAATCAGTGTTTTTTGGCCCTTGTACTAGAGACGAACCATTGAAATTAAAATTATTATTGTAGTCATAAAATGTATTAACTGCTTCATAAAGGTCTTAGAACAATAAAAAAATATGGGAAAATATTGGTTCAACAACAAAAAGATTGAAATAAAACAACGGTTTAACTTCTAAAGTCAAATATTACATATATTATACAAACGAAAAAAAATATTAAATACATTTTTTTTAAATCGTCGTCGTTGTCGTCCTCTTCTTTCTTTTCTCTTAATAACGGATCATCTCTTCTGCTACGTCTTCTTCGTGCTTTTTGGCAGCCAACGAATTGAAGAAATCACAGGATCCGACCACAAGAGAAACATTTGAAATACATCCCAAGTGGCTGAAAGACCATTAGGGGCAGACAGGGGCAAATGATTTTTACAGTACTTATAAAAGAGGTATAAAAGGTATAAAACAATTCAATTTGTGTACCTCTATAATGGCTCTACTTTTTCCTGGCTTCATCAATGGAAATATTTCACAATATTATCACATTTATTGTTTGTTAATAATATTGCAAGTCTAACATAATTAAAATGAAACGAAAATATAATACATACTTTGCTCTTCAAAGCAAGACCAAAACTGATGTTGTAGTGTACATATTTCTCTTACAACACAAACTAAACAGAATGCACTTTGATAAAGAGCTGCAACAGTAATATAATTAGAGCTCGGACGGTGGTATCGGTTTCCAGTGACGACTTTTATGCAGACAATGATAAAGAGAATTTTATTTAATTTTAAAATGTTAATACGTAAACTATTTTATCGGAAAACGTATGATAAAAACAAAAGTTATATTTTTACACTAGCCATATTGAAGGGTGGCGTCACACTATGTTTTTCCTTACAACGGCTGAAGATATCTAAAGACATTTGAGAAAGTAAAAGTTTATTATGAATATTTGTTGTAAATGTTCCGAAGTTAATCTCCGGCGCCTTTCATTAACAATTCATTTGCATTATGAGAAGGACCTGGACCGTTCAACGTTGACAGTTGTAATTGGCGCATACTTAAAACATGTGAACTTTTTCAGAGACTCCACATTTATGCCTTATGTAGAAAAGTTTACTCTTTTAAAAGATCATCTGCCACCCCGCAGGAAGTTCAAAAACGAAAAATAAAATTGAAATAATCCTCAAAAGGTCTAATAGATGTAAAACATAAACTGACAAAACCAAAGAGTGCTTATAAATCGTGAGGGATGTAGATACCGAAAAAAATAAGTGAAAAGACACTCTCACACTCCTTACTGAGTTTGGCAGCCTGTTATCCTGTTTACTCCCTTTGGCCGAAAAACAATAAGTTCTTATAACTCGTGAAGGGATGTAGATATCGAAAAAATAAGTGAAAACACACTCCACATATCCCCTGTCGCCTATGGCAGCCTACTATCATGTGCAAAGGTATCGGTCCCTTTGGATGAAAAACAAAAAAGTTTTGAAAAAAAAAAAGACTTTAAAAGATCGAATAGATATTTATTGGCTGACCACAGGCACTTTAATTGGTAGTTACGCCTCTGCTGTAAAGACATTTAAATGGTTCTTTGTTAAATGCTATTCAGCGGTAGGTGTTTCAGCCCCGTACATAATGCCCCTCAGGTTCCTAAATTTTTGTTTATAGTTTAATTTCTTTAATTTTTTTTCGGAATGTAACAACTTATCTGCGATATTCCTAAAATCAAATTTGGGTGTATTATTATTACTGTTAACTTTTAATCTGAGATGCAAAAAAAAAAAATACAAATATAAGACGTTTGCGGCCATTATCTTAATTATCGCTGTGCTATTTACAAAAAAAAAATAAAAAATAAAACTCGAACTCATGTACTAATTTTATCCTTTTTTCCAGATTCGTCATAAATCTGCTAATAACGAACTTACTATCCAGTATTCTACTCATTCCCTTACTCCTGGTCGACCAGAAATCACCTGGAACTCCAGTAGCTCCTCAAACCAACGAAACGTTGCACGAATTCCGAGACGTCATGATCAAAGAAGAAATCCACACCGACTTTACAACCAGCAACTTCCAAATAATCGAAACCAGTGAACGGATCCTGGCCCAGAGTGCTTCCTTAAGGCACAACAACACTAAGCAAGTTCTTCTTTGCTACTTCGCCCAGAGCACCACGAGTTTCGTCTGCACCGCTTCCATCTTCAGCATCCTCCTCATCGGTATCAACCAGTATTTTGGCGTCATCCACTCTTTGCGATACCATTTTTACATAAACAAATGCAGATCGACGATATTCATAGGGATAAGTTGGTTCGTGGCACTGTTCTGCGCCATATTGAGTTCCTTAACGTACAGCGACAGCAGCTTGTGGCATTTCTGCGAGAGTCGATCGCAACCCAGTGAGACAGTTAAAATACTGAACACGGTGTACGCATTCAGCTATTTCTTCCTTGTCATATTGGCACCGTTTGTAGCTATCTGCGTTATTTACATATGTATCTACACCGCGGCGCACCAAAACAGCGAACGTATGCGTAGGTCTGCATCTGCCCCGCTGAATTCGTACATGGAGTACATTCAGGTACCTGCCCCAAATGAATCTAGTCAGGAGAAGAATAGGAGTGCACTGCCGAAAGTGCATTCGGCGCCCAATTTTAGTCACATAGACAATGACGGAAGCTTTAAAGTGAAAAGTGCTGATGACGAGAATCAGAAACCCAGGAACAAAGTGTCACGGACGTGTAGTGAACGTATGGCAAACAATTTCATTAACAACCTAAGGCACAAAATATCAAATGCATCCGTTTTTAAGTACAGAGAGGAAACTAGAGCCGCAAAAATAAGTATACTTGTAATTTTTATGGTTCTAATTTGCTACATACCGTATGGTATAACACTTATTTTAAGTTCTGAATGTATAAAAGTCAATACAAGCCAAATTTTCAATTATCTGTCGCTGATTTTGCTTGTGTTCTCCAACATCCTTTCGCCCTTTTTGTTCGGGTACAGAAACAAAAGGGTGAAGAGGGAAATTTGCAAAATGGTCGGACTAGTTCCAAAGCCAAAACTACCCTGCGTAGATAGGCAAAGGAAACAGAGCATTGTTAAAAACAGGAGTTCCGGAGATATCGAAAATTATGAAAATGAAATTATCACCGAACCTTTTATCCAAAAAAATTGCGTGGTTCCGGAAGTTATAGTAACTTGCAAACCGGAAAACGAACGCAAAAGCATTTTAAAGAGGGTGTGTAACTCGTCCAGTTGGACCAGCTATAAGAAGTGCAACTTTATCACTGTACCTGATAGTTGCATCAGCGGAGATGCGCGCGGATCTTTTTCAAGCGCTAGCACGCAAATTTCCACAGAGGAATAATGTATACCTAGAATTTCAAAAAATGTCTAATTATTTCAAACAACTTAGGTCGTACTGAAAAAATCAATAGGAGTTATATCTGGCGTTCAAGTAGCACATTCCATTGACTTGTTAAGTGATCTTTTCTATACCAAAGGCAAATTAGCTATAAGGAATATATTTACATTATTTGTTGGGTATATTTTCTCGTTGGTATTTTTCATGGTCTAAAAATCAATTGGATTTAGATCTGGTTCTTAAATGTTTATTATTAAATCATTAGATATTTTTTGGAACATATAGAAATTGTACCAAACGAAAATGACTGATTATTTTTAATTACATGAAGATTTTAAATTTAGACAGTGTTACTGCATTTACGTATTTTAGATGGTAAAGATAATAAATGCTGGATATTAGAGATTTTAGGTCTTCATAACAAATTTCTGTATAAGTTACGTATTTTTCCAACAGAATCAGTTTTATTTGGCAGCATTATTTTATATTATTAAGCAACTGTTCATGTATTAGACTGACCATGTATTATAGGAAAGTGATGTAGCCAACTTGATTAAGTATTTTATATTAAAATTTTTTAAGTCGAATCAAATTGATTGTTAGAAAAGTTACCTGTTTTGACTGTTTTTTTAATGACATGATTGTTAATTGGTATGTTTGTAAATTATTGTATGTAGTATAATTTATTGTATACATAAAAACTGCTGTAATAAGATATAACAGCTTTATCGACAAATTATATGAAAATAATGTTTACTTTGTGTTTTATTTAATAACGAGTTCTGAAAATAACAACTTATTTATTGTTAACATTCCAAATAAAAACAAATTTTTTGGTACGGATCTGGAAATGATTTTTAAGTAAGAATATTAAACACAGACGCTAATAACAAATGGTGTAAAACAATTACACCCCTGGTTGGGGTGTGGACATTTAATCGCGAAATATATTTCCAATTATTTAGAAATAAAACTAAAAAACTATTATAGTTTTTCCAATCTCAGTGTAAATACTATAAAATGCACGACAAAGGAGTCATAATTACATCCATGCCATGGTCGTCGGACAAACAGGTATTGTTCGTTATATTCAAGCATGATTTTTGTGTTATTCCATCGCAGACAGGCTTTGTTATGAGATTAGTAGCGATTCAGATGGACTGTTTACACTAAGATTGAAAATATTACTTAAATGTGAGGAATTGACAAATGATCTTAGTTACCACACAAGACTTGCAGGTTTAATTCAGCGAAGGTCGGGACATTTGTCCGCTGAGTAGTTGTTTCCTGTAAATCTTATTCAGAATATAACAACCCTATTGCAAAGACCCATAGGAACCAATAAAATAAATTTGTATGGGGATTGTATTGGTTTCAATATGTGCTTTTTTTATGGAAATACCTATCCGTACCTATAGTTATCCTAACGGAATATACCATTTAAATCCCATGGGTTTAATTCATATAGGAATTTTCCAATGGAAATTTATACGGATATACTAATAGAAATCTGCAGGTAACAATAGGAACCGATACTTACCTATTTAAACCATATGAAGAATTTTCTATAGGAATTTCCCTATAGAGTTTTCATCTTGATATACCAATAGAGGCGTAGAAGTCTCAGTAAAAACCCGTAGGTACCTATTGGCATATCCATGGTAAATTTCCTATAGTTTTCATATTTGTTTATATTGTTTTTGTAACCTGGAATTACCTCTTCAAACCCGTAGGTATCTTATTGGATTATACTATTAAATGCAATAATTATTATTATTAATAAAATAAACTCTAAGATTGTACGTTTTGCGGTACATTTAGTACAAGAGAACTTTCGGATAAATTAATTTAATACTGGAGTCAACACCACAGCTCTGCTGTTCCCAACTAAACTTAGAACTATACTTGTATACCACATCTATGCTTAGAACAATGGAACGTAGAATTTCACGTCTGTATTTTATTGTGATGTTTTCGATAGATTTCAAGAGCTTTGTAGCACTAAATTTTTACAACGCAGACCAGTTCATTGTAAAGTATGGACACTGTAGGTTGAAAAACAAGCGCGCCCTAAAATTGCGGAGTTTTTAGGAAAAAAAGCCGACCCGAAATATCTGGATCGGTCTTAGCCAAGCCGATTAAGTGTTCAATGCAGTTCGCGAAAATCTAGAATTGGAATTTACCACGGACGTAATATTTACTAAAAGTCGCCATGATTAACTTGGGTACTATCTCTGTCTTCGTTTGTCTAAACTTTTTAAAAGAAGGCAGACGGAATTAATTATTAATAGGAAATCATCTGTAAAAATGCATATTATTATGAACCGTGACCAACGGAAAATAATTCAATAGGATGTCGCCTCTAGAAGCAAATAAAAATTCTTCAAAGTACTGTGTATGTGTCATTTCCTATAGAAATTTGTCCATAATGTTAGAATTTGTATCCTATATTGAGACCAATAGGAAATTAATTTAAGGGGACATGGCCCATACAGACCAATAAAAATGTTTAAGGAGGAGTATGTGTAATTCCCAAAAGATTTATTTTCCCTATTGCGACCAATAGAAACCCATACAAGAACTATTAATATAGAAATTTTCGATAAAAACCAATAAAAATTAAGCCACATCCCAATACATTTCCTATACAACTTGTAGAAACGCATATAATCCCATAAAATATTCCATTGGTTTTAATACTGTTTTGTATTTGAATTTGCAATAGGGAAATGTAAAAAAAAGTCAAGTTATCCAATTTTTTAATCAAGACACAAACATTTTTTACAAAAGGTGTTGAAAGTGTCCACCGCCTTGCTCGAGACACTTCTAAGCCCCCTTTTTTAACGGATCGAACACATTTTGTAGAAAAATGGGATTATTGTTGATTCCTTCGATTTTTTCTGATATTCTGGCTTGAAGATGGTCAATGTCCTCAGGAATAGAAACTTGGAAGATTGAATTCTTTAAAAAATGCTACAAAAATAAATAGCATGGAGTAACTTCATATGATCTTGGAGGAAATGTATCTACAGGGTTATCCAAGGAAAAGGCCCAACCCTATATTTTGCCATGTTTCCATTTGCACGAGCATCGACGTTTTTTGTGTATGCTTGATATAAGGAACATAATACAAAATAGAAGAGATTCGTTCTGGGACACCGAAATATGTAAGGGAATTAGGGTTTAACTTTAGTCGTGGATCAAATACTATACAATTGTTCTAAAGAATTTGATTTAAGATCAAAGTTAATTCGTTGCGGTCCAAATGATCTTAAAAACTAATATAGATAAAGAACAGAGTAGGCTATAAAAGGGGTTCCTTGTGCCAGAGGATATAGGGTATGATCTTAATGAAATTACTTTAGCAAAGAATATTCATTTGTAATCAGTTTGATGTTGAGCTACATCTTGAGTATTAGAAGAAATATATGTATTTCTTATATGCAACCATCATCTCCCACTAATAATATTAACTTGTATAATTGGTTGCTGCCTTCTGATTATTATTAAGATTTAAATATGATTTGTTGCAGATCAGATAAACAAATAAAACGGATTAGATTCATTATAAATAATATAAATCCTCATTTTTTATGAACATTATTAAGAAAAAGACAAATGCATTTATTAAATATACTTACCCTTTTCTCTATTCACACAACCAATAATATGGACTAGATTCACTGTGTCATATAAAGCTTTCGCTTTATATTCGAATTGTTTCAACTTTTAAAAACCGATCCACATGGTCCAATAATGACCATCCCGATCGCTCTTACCTAAAACCACGTTTCCATTCAGGTGACGGTAAGAGTCGCTAAGTGAGGCAACAAAATTCTGGTCTGTGACTGACCGTGACTGGCGCGTCGTAAGAATCAGCCTTAAGGATAACAATTAAGTCACTGTGACTACTGAGGGACATATTTTAAACGCTTACTTTTTTTTAATTTGTACAGCAAGACATTTTAGTGCAGAAATGTTATATATAATTGCAGTTGCCAACGTCTTACTATCATACCTTCGTAGTAGATCAAACAACTATTCCTAGTATACGGTTTCGCAGAAAGTTAGCGACTTATCGGTAATACTCTCCCTTCCTGGCTGAACAGTACCTATATGGGCTATCATATCTAATAACTTTGTATCCTCTGAAAATAATTTTATTATATTATTATAAACATATGCCCTCACAGACTTTATTCTATGTACTACAACGCACCTTTCTTTATTGCTGAGCTTATCTAGAACGAAATTCCATCGGTCCACGGCTGAACCACTTTGCGGTGTTGTCATTTGTTACTTCGCAGCTTGTTTAGAATCCGCTATGGTGAGTTACATCTATAGGCCGTCATAGTGAACTAGTATTTTTCTTAAATATGACAGTTACGGCCATAAGCTATTTAGAAACGGTATCAGAACTAACGGTTCTCACATTGGCCAACAATATGGGTCGACAATTCACTTACGTCGACGATAACGCCAGATCGTATCAGGTAAACATTGTAAAGCATTTTTTTTCATAGAGAAAAACCCATATAATGGAATGGTCGCCAACTCGCCCTACTAAATTCTTATGGAGCATATGTGTGATGCCTCCGGCTCCAAATGGAATTGAAGAATTAGAAAATGTCCTGCAAGATGAATGAGTGGCCCTACCAGTAGGATTAACAAACAACGTTATTAGAAGTATGTAAGAGATCTTAAAAGCTAAAGGTATTTGGTTCAGCTTGTCTATTTTAACCCTGTTTTTCCAATTTTGATTAAAACCTTATCTTTATTAGCTTAATAATCACATATGATATTCGGGTATCAACACGAGTTAGAGAAAAACATCATCATAAACTAGGTAATATTTTATGGTGTCAGTAATTAAATTTATTCTATTTTCAACCAGGATTTATTGCCGAAATGTATTGAAAGGTATTATTTATGATGTTCACTTGTTTTCAAATATTCGATAATACATTAAACGCTGTTTGTAGCAGCAGCAGGTGATATTTACATAAAATACCTAAATTATTCTTTATATTATTTGCAATTATCATCATACTAACTAAATTGTATCATTATCCATCCTATTGAAAACATATTGATCAACATATTAAATGTCAAAATAAATTAACAAAACAGTCAAAACACAGTATTTCAGATAATAAATACGAGTACATACAAGACTTAAATAGTGAGGGGTCACTATGTAGGCAACCAACATTACTTAATCAATTTCATTATTCCATTTATTTACAACAATGATCCTTTTATACAATTACCTTATGAAATTTTACGTTTTAAATGTACTACTTGTTTTTAATTTATTTCTTCAGAAATTTCTCTAGATACTTAAGAAATTTTGAAAATTTTTTCAAAAAAAAAATGATATAAAAGATTGATTAAAACACATGTCTACTGCCTACCGATTAATTTACTTCTGTTTACTATATTTAAAAACGATGTGCGTACCCACCAATCACAGTACACAGACTCATTATTAAGATAAGGTAAATTTAATCAACCATTTTTACTAAATAACTACAGAGCAACAATAGGGCTGTGTGTCGCACCAAATTGTGAGCCAAGTCATCGGCCTATAATTCCTAGGCTCGGAAATACCCCACTTTTTGGGCACAGTGCCATCCCTCGACAAACCAGTCCGAAATATGCAACCCCTCGTTCAACCATAAGTTGAAAACTCGCCCCACATGGCGGTGTATGGAAGAACATTTCTTCCAGTACTAGCTGCCAGGGGCAGCGATGTTCTTGGTACCAACAAATGCTTGTTGGACTTCTCCATACTGATTGCCGGCCCACTTCTTCTACAATTGCTTGTCGGTAGTCTATTGAATGGAGGCATCGCGGTCGTTTCGTAGATTCCCTTCCAGAAGATTTCGACATATTTTACAGTCAGAGCAGTATCGACAACACGTTGTGGCTCTTGAAAGAGTCGGGATGGATTTGTATGGAACAACGTGTTTTGCTCTATATACGTCGCTCGCCTCGTCAACAATTTACTCTATAATGATTGACAACTGATCTTTAGTGAAAATTACGTTTCAAGTTTCACTTAATTTATGCCGTGTCTGCGATTTGCTTGAAGTATGGAGGGGAAAAAGACTAGTGCTCTCTACATAGGAGTGCAGTTTTCTCCAGGTGGATCCCGTAACTTCTCCGAGTGTTAACAATTGCTTTTCGAGATGAATATTCGTTCATTTGCAAAAAAATATGAGTGAACGTGTCCTCATATACACTACCTACCTCAGAAATACGAACTTTACGTTACATACGATCAAAAGCTTACCCAAAGTAAGGATATTTTAAGTAACACATAATTTATATAATCTAATGAAAATATTTGTTGATAAATACTTACATTATTTTTTATTTACCATTAGTAACATTATAAATGAAATAAGGTTTATCTGATAATCAATATTTCACTTACCAACCATTATTTAACGATTTACCAGATGATTCCATTAATATTTAATGCGTGTGTGTGAGAAAATAAATACATTATCTATTTTTTATGAATAGCCCTTCATGTGGCACTGACCCGGTCCGATCCAGTTGAAATGCAATGAAATTTGCCTCTCAATGGACAGATTATTGCTGAAAAGTCATCGAAATCGACAAACTATGGACTATGGTGATAAACCCCTATGACATGAGATGAGTAAATATATAGGTAGGTATATAGGCTGGTATGTATATAAAAAAAATTCATACCTGAGTGATCAACCATTGATCTTTAGTCTAAAAAAAATTAATGAAATCTGTAGTTCCAATGAAGCCCTAGCAGTTCTTACATAAATAATAAATTCCATAACAAGACTGCAATATTTTTCCCAGCAGTGAAAATCGTAGTGGTGGTGTCCTTCCTAAAGTCAAAAAAAAAATGCCCAAGACCCCAACAATGGGTATTTCCCACATTTTTTTTAATTGTTGATTCGATAGTATTTATAAATATGATCTCACAGAATTTTTTCCGGATTTTTTTGAGCCCCGGAATGGGGTTAAAAAACAACAAAGTTTTGAATTTTAGTTTTATGACGTCATCCGACTATGTTCGGCGCCAAACACAAGCAGCCCAAACAAAAGAACTATTTACCGATTTTCATTTAGATTTTGACAGTACTGCTACATTATTCAAAAAGTTTCTCTCGACAGTTGTCATGTAAACACTAGATAAGAGACTTTCTTTTAAACATTTCACATATCATTCTTTGTTCAGACAAAAATGACAACATTTAACTGCAACAAGATGGGGCACCACTTGATGAAATCAATGTACGGGAACATTAGACTTAAATATTTCCACGGTGATGGATTGGAAGGAGCGGTGCTGCTCTCGAATAACCATCTCGATCTCTGGATATGACCCTTATAGATTTTTATTTGTGGGGTCATTTGAAGAGTGTGATATACAAAAACAAACATGATAATTGAGATGATTTAAAGTTGAAAGTCCAACGCGAAATTCAGCTGATAAATGGAATCGATTGTGATTAAAAATTATAGTGATATTAAATTAAACTAGTTTTTCATTGTATTGTAGTTTTAACTATGTTGTATACACTAACGCATATAGAAGGTTCAAACGTTACAGAGCAGTTTTAACACCACAAAGGTCCTATTTGAAGGTCTTAAGACTTTAAGGACTATATGCGTGTGATATCATAATGTATGGGGTTATCATAAAGTAAGGGGTCTATTTTAAATTCTTATATAGTTTTAAGAAATTATGCTAGTAGCAGAAAGTAAACAGAATCTAATTGCCTCAATAATTGGATTTTAGTGTATCTATGGAAAACAAAAGAACTGTCGTGACAACTATTGATACAAGTGTCAAACTAAATAATCGTAATTTAGAGAATTGTTCTCAAAATAAAACCCGCGTAACGTAAATCGTAACAATTTCAATATGGATCTGCAAACAAGAATTGGTTGAGTGCAATGTTATTATGAAGGCGGTAAAAATTACACTACTGGATTACGAAGATTTCGTACGAAAATGGGTTTGAGAGCAGGGTCGTGCAAAATGAAGACGTATCGTAATTTGATTAGCAAATTTCAAAGAACAGGATCTGTAAAAGACCTTCCGAGGTCAGGAAGACCTAAGATTAGTGATGTCCAAGTTGCAGAAGTTCTTCAGGAAAATTAAAACGTAGCCAATACTAATCCGCTAGCAATCAGTAGTGTGAATGCGAAATCAAAACGATTACAAATGCCATACACCACGGTTTGGAAAATTTTACGGAAAATCCTAAAAATGTATCCCTATAAACTGCAACTGCTGTTTGAATTAAACGACGCAGATTTGGCTCTCAGGTACGACTTTTCATTACACGTATTGGCTCAGATGGAAATTGAACCCGAATGGTTATCCCGTATTTTATGGACAGATGAGGCCCATTTCTCTCTTAATGGTGAAATTAATACTCAAAACTGTCAAATATGGTCAACAGAAAATCCACATGAAATCGTTCAGCAAGGCCTTCATGACAAAAAGGTCACCGTTTGGTGCGATTTCACAGCTAATTTCATCATTGGTCCATACTTTTTCGAGGAAATACAGAATGGGGAGGCCGTATTTGTAACTGTTACTGGTGAACGATACCTGCAGTTCCACAGTTGCAAAACGAGCACGAAGGAATTGAAAACATGATTTTTATGCAGGATGGAGCACCTTCGCACATTTACCGACCAGTTAAAGAATTGTTAACTGCGGTTTTTCAAGATCGTGTTATAAGCACACATTTTGCAAATTCATGGCCACCAAGATCGCCTCATATTAACCCAGCGGAGTACTGGCTGTGAGGTTATTTAAAAAATTTGGTGTTTAGAACACGGCCAACAACGCTGGAGGAATTAAAGGACAGTATTAGAGAGAAAATTCGTGCAATTCAACCAGAAATGTTGAATAGTGCTGTATACAATTTGGAGGAACGGTTGGTAATTTTACAACAAAATGGAGGTCATATCGAGCATTTGCGGTAATTAGTGTTTGACACCAGAAATCCCATTATGTAAGCAACTAGATTCCATTTACTTTTTGTTATTAATCTGATTTGTTAAGAATATATAATAAGTTGAAATATATCCCTTACTTTATAATCACCCTTTACTTCTGTGTCTCCAATATCGATTTTTCCCGTGACACCCTGTAAAGATAAATATCAATTTTACAAGCTTTACAACTGGTGTGATGAAAAATCTCATAGATAGCAAAAAACAGATAAGCTCAAATTGAACTGTTAGGTCATCATTGCACTAAATAATCTGGCCACATTAATACCCTTCTATCAAAGATAAATTATTTATACACGCGTGCTTAGTAGTACAACTAAGGAATATATACAATTGTTTGGCTTAAATATATTTACTCCAATCTTAGACCTGAACAGATACGGTCCGTGTACGAGTACATTTATTTCTTCAAAATGGAAGCTATTAATTTCACGGCTAAGACGCAAAAATTAGAGTTAAACATAGTGCCAATTCCTAAAGTCACAAAACCAAACCAAGTGTTAGTAAAAGTGGCCTATTCTGGGATATGTGGTACTGATCTTCATGTAATTCAGGTAAGCCAGAGATTCTTTCACTATTACTAGCCTGTTCACAATAAGTACGCATCATATGCTAAATTTATTAATTTTTCTGTTTTATTTTTTTTATTTCTCAGAAAAAATTTATTCTCGATAAAAGTTGGCTATAGTAATTCATAATAAATCTAAACGATCCTTGCAAATAAAAATGGCACCATTCCACAGCTACATACATCGCCTATTAACATCTCCATTAAGCGAAGAGCATTTTAAAAAAGTCGATATAATTAAAGAAATTACAACAAACAATGGCTATAAAGAAAGCCTAATAGATAATCTAATAAAAAACAATCAAAAGAACAACGTACGTAAAGAGTTTTATGCCGGCTCCTCACAGGAATGCAATAAGATAAATAATTGTATTAATAATAGACTGAATAAGATTTACAGGAAACAACTACTCAGCGGACAAAAGCCCCTACTTGTGTTGAATTAAACCTGCAAGTCTTGTTTAGCAGCTAAGATCATTTGTCAATTCATAAACTGGTTTCGAACTTGTTATGTTCTCGTCAGCATGCCATAAGTAATGGAAAAGACAAATAATAATAGCAAACCAAGCTAGCCTAAAGCGGACTAAGCAAGACAGACATAGTGAGTGATAAGTGTATCCCTCTAGTGATCAGTGCTACTACCCGTCAGACATCACTAATGTCATAGTGACTGATAGCGACCTGCAAAGCAGGTATCAAGAGCTGCGACCTCTAACCCTGGTGGACTAAATTATATATTAAATAAGATTTACAGGAAACAACTACTCAGCGAACAAAAGCCCCGACCTGTGATGAATTAGGGAGGGATACACTTATCACTAGAGTTGGCAAAAATGCGCCGCAGAGCATAGTGTTTGAACTCACTTAAAGGATCTGCAGATGCACCATCAGTATCATCACAAATTTGTCTTAATCTGGTAAAACCGGTGTCTTGCTTTAACACATGTGCGAACTTTTCTTCAACGGGCTCATTTTTTTGCGTCACCTATATAGTGTAGCAGTCGATTTACGTCGTCCACTATGGAACAGTTTTTAAAGCTGTTTCAACAGAAACATCTTCGAATTTTATCTGGCTTTCCATAACAACTGCAGCCTCGTCTGGATTAAATTGTAGTATCACAGCTTTTATTTGTTGGAAATATTTAGCATAATAAAAAGCTGCCTTCAACCATGTTCACCCTGTAAGAATCAGGCTGTGGTGATTCGGGAATACCGGGACACTTGCCATGAAATGCGCGAAGACGTTTATGCGATTTAAGAAACACTTTTTTTTATACTTACTATTAATCCAACCATCGGTCACAAATATCAACACTTTTTGACAGGTCAAATTTTTCAAACGTCGCATAATCGTTTGGCAGGTACACTCAGTCTTTTTCTAGCTAGTAACAGTGGAAATGTCGGTTTAAGAGGATCCAGTACACGTACTGTAACATTTAAAATAGAATTTTTTTACAATCTGTCGTCTCGTCAACCCCAATGTCTTCGCTTACAGTTGGTGCATATTTACGCAACGTTGTGCGACTTAGTCACCTTGGATTGTACTTATTCCAGAACTCCTGAAATGGTTGTTTATTGAGTAAGTGCAGCGGAACATCAGAGGCAATCGGCATTAAGAGTAAATCGAACATAAACTGTGTTGTGGAAGGCACGCCATTTTTTTTAGTTTTATGTTGCACAGAATTTACGTGACGTTTACAATCTCAGCACAACAGGTCTGTCTCGTACACCTTACAAATATTTATAGCACCATTGTAGAATAAATCCGGGAATTCACTGATAAATGTATTCACTTTGTCAGCGTATGACCCCTGGTAGGTCTGACATATTTTATTATTAAATTAATATCAATAATAAAATACAACAAATAAAATTATCAACATTACAACGGAGAGGAATAAATTGTGTTGTACACACAACGAGGCATAACAATAGACTAAAATCAAATGTTAGTCTTTGCTAAAATAGTAAATGTCTCGCTGACGTATTTGAGTATTTCTCTACCTAGCACCGCCTGTGACTAGCGGACCGATTTGCTAGCTCTACTTATCACTCACTATATCTGTCTTGCTTAGTTTGCTTTAGGCTAGTTTGGTTTGCTATTATTATTTGTATTTTCCATTACATCCATTTAAGTAAAATGTTAATAAATAATAAAGACAAAACTGAAAAGTTACAGGAGTATATGAGTTAAAATGTAGTGACTGCGACGGTATATACATTGGAAAAACTGGACGAAACGTAAAAAAAGCGATTCGAGGAACACAGTAAATCTGTTGTAACCAATGTATAGTTAAGGAAACCTATATTGTGATGGGACGTCCGGGGTAAGATGCTACGGAACGCAGAGCCGAATTTATCTGTATCGTTCGTTCGTTTACTTTTTTAATGTAGGTTGTTGTGCTCAGTTTAGCTATCAACAATTTAACAGTTGTACAAAAAAGTATTAACTTGAAATAAAAGTATTGAATTTAACGTATTGACTACACATACAGCAGTTACAGTATTCAAGTTTGCTTAATATAAATTGTTACTACCCAGCAAGAACCGCGAGCAGGTATGAGCATTTCTTGCCAGGAAAGGATGGGTATGGAATATTAGTATAGAATAAAGGGATTATTTAAAAAGTAACAAGAAAGTTTTAAAAACAAAATAAAACCAAAATATATACTCTCAAAATAGTAACAGAAACAAATATTTTTCTCAATAAATGAACTAAAAATAAATTCTAATGTAAAGTTATTACTATAATAAAATCAGAATGACATATTTTTGTCAAAATGAAAAACCACGAAAGGACAAAAACGGAAATAAATAATGCAGTTGATCTGAATTCTCGCCCTTCTCACCATCTTCTGCATTTTCAGATGAACTACTATCCTGGTTTAAATTTACAATAAATTTATTTCCATTATTTGGCAATTTTTAAATAATCATCCTCAATTGTAATTACATTCCTAATTCTTTTTTCCCAATCTTCCTTATTAATTTTCAACACTTCATTTTGAATTAACTCTATGACTTTTTTTATCGAATTTCGGAAACATATTTTCTTTTCTGACATTTTTTCTTCAATTTACACCAAATTAATTCAATCGGGTTGAAAATACAAAAATATGGCGGTAATCTCAGCACTTTGTGGCCATATCTCTCCGCTACATTATCTATCATATACTTCTCATAATTTTTCGTTTGCAGGACTTCCAACAGTTGTGCTTTATTATAATTTTCCTTATAATTGTCAATTTCCTCATAACTGTCAATTTTCAATTGCCAATTTATTTATTTATTTATTTATTTTTTTTTTTTTTATTTTTTTTCGGAATATCCGATGCCGGTCAGTCCTCCCGTGGCCTCCGACGCCTCACGGGAGTCGCGCCGGCGCATCAACTACAACCACTCCCCACATCCCGCAGGGTTAGTGACTGTAGATACCAGAATCGTGTGCCCTAAGCAGACGGAGAGAACCCAGAATGACCGCCTTCTGCATTTGACCTGCCAGCCACTCGGCTGGTTTTTGGCAGGCCGGTATGATCTTCAGTTCCGAGAGCAGCGTAGGCTTTATCCCTCCGAGTACACCGATAATAAGGACGACCATTTTGACCGAGTAACCTGGGTACAGCACTTGGAGCTCGTACCGGAGATCGCGATATTTGGTCCGTTTCTCCTCCTCTTTCAAGGTGATGTTTTTCTCCGCAGGTGCCGAGAACTCGATAACATACATCACCTTGAATTGATGGTCGAGGAGGACTATGTCAGGCTTGTTGGCTTGGATTAGCCTGACAGTCGGGAACGAGTAGTTCCAGTAAATCCGGCATTTCTCGTTCTCGACAACGGACTCAATATCTCCGGGGACGTAAGGCAGCACTGGTGTCTGGTCTACCCCGTACGAGTGCCTTAGATGGTAGTATAGCACTCGTAAAGCCGCGTTATGTCGGTGGATGTAGGCCGAAATCGCATATATGGGGCATGCAGAAAGTAAGTGCATGAGCGATTCCGGCGCCTGATGGCAGGTCCTGCAGTTGATATCAGGGACCTCTACACGCCACACGCGGCTACGGTAGACCAAGGTGTTGATAACACCATCTTGGCGGGCCATAATGAATCCCTCGGTCTCCGACTTAAGCCCTGCTGACCTTAGAAAGGCGAAGGTCAGCCTGGTCGATAAACCCAGTGTTTCTATGTTCTTATAGAAGACACCATGCTGGGGTTTATCGACGTGCTGCCGAAACAGATTTTCCTGTTCGGCAGCTCTTATTCGGGCTTTCAGACGATTTGGCTGAAGTTCGGTGACTGACTCAACATCAGCACCTCGCCGGCCTCCTCGCCTGATGTCAAATGCGAGACCGAGTTCATCTGCGGCTCTTTTTGCTGCCTTGAACAATCCTGCTCCCACTCCTACAGTTTCGTGATGTTTTACGAACCGCAAGAGGGGATCTGAGCTCCTGAGTACGTTACATGCCATACTCAGTACTACTCTGCCATGCGTACACTCCAGGCTCAAGAGTCCTCGGCCCCCCCGTTGACGTGGTAGGTACACACGAGGAACGGACGATCTAAGATGAATACTTCTGTGAATATTTATCATCTTGCGGGTATCTTTGTCTAATTGGCGCAGCTCATCTACCCTCCACTTTACTACTCCGAAGGAGTAGAGCAGAATCGGAACGGCAAGCATATTAGTTGCAGACACCTTGTTCTTCCCCGAAAGTTCGGAAGACCAAATCTTTCGGAGGCGGTGTCTGTACTTGCCGCGGAGAGAATCTTTTATTTGTGATACATCCTGGATGTGCCTTTGTTGCACACCCAGATATGTATAGGTCTCTCCGGCATCCAGATGTCTTAGGATGCTTCCGTCTGCGAGCTGCGCATCATCAGAGAATTCCCCGCATCGTCCTCTCTTGAGGTGGACGACTGCACATTTGTCCAACCCGAACTCCATACCAATTGCCCGCGTATATTCTTCGACCACCCTAAGAGCGTTTTGTAGTTCACGCTCTCCGGAGGCATAAAGTTTAAGGTCATCCATATAAAATAGATGGGTGACCTTATGCCTCCGGTCGCTGGGTGGCCCACATTGATATCCGCGGGTTTGGCGGAGCCCAACAGACAACGGCAACAGTGAGATGCAGAAGAGGAGAGGACTCAGGGAGTCACCCTGGAAAACTCCTCTCCTAAATGCCACCTGCTCTGTCGTGACCCGCTGTGCACCTGATGTTATGGTGAAGCGGGTCTTCCAGAGCGGCAGCAGCTGTTCTATGCATCTCACAAGTGGTGCTGGTACTGCAAGACATTTGAGCAAGTAAACAATAGCTCATGTGATGTTGTATCAAATGCCTTGCGGTAATCAATCCAGGCCATCGATAGATTCCGCTTGTATTGCACAGAATCCTGTGTAATACAGCGGTCTATCAGCAGGCTGTCCTTGCAACCTGCCATGCCCTTCTTGGCACCACGCTGTTCGTGTATCTGCTGGAAGACCGGATCAACAGACCTCAGCGTCCTAGCATACAAGATACGTGTAAATATCTTGTAGCAGGAGTTAAGGCAAGTGATCGGCCTATAATTCCTCGGGTCGGAAAGATCCCCCTTTTTGGGGATAAGCACAGTACGTCCCTCGACGAACCAGTCCGGAATCTGCTGCCCCTCGTTCAACCATGAGTTGAAAACTCGCGCCAGACGGCGGTGAGTGGAAGGAAATTTCTTCCACCACCAGTTGTTAATGCCGTCTGGGCCCGGGGCAGCGAAGTTCTTGGTACCAACAAGTGCTTGTTGGACTTCCTCCGTACTGATTGCCGGGCACACTTCTTCTGGCTCTTCAAGATGTCTGTGACACAGAGCCTCGAAGTGTGCAATTGATGGAGTGTCGCTATTGAATGGACGCGTCGTTTCGTAGATTCCCTTCCAGAAGGTTTCAACATCTTCTACAGTCGGCGGATTCTCGGCAACACGCTGTGGCTCTTGAAAGAGGCGGGATGGATTCGTACGGAACAAATTGTTTTGTTCCATACTCCTCACTCGCCTCTTCAATGTTTTCTTTATCGCCATGAGCGCTCGGATTCTATCTAGACAGTGCTGCTTGATGGTAAGCATCACTGTCAGATTTAGAGTATGGTGTTGACGTCTTAATCCGGCAGCTATGCGCCGGATCCTGGGAGTAAAAACTCTACCAGTCGTCTTATATTCCACCACACTCTGGATCCGAGAAGCGTGTTGTCTGGCCGACTGTATCTTGCCTTCGATTTTTTGTACACGCCGCTTGGCTTTCTCGACCCCGTGATTGGTTGACCTCTCACGGGGGACGAGTTGCTTCGCGGCGTTGTACACGGCACAGTTGATTTACCAGATGTCTACATCTTCCGGAATTTCCTCATCGATGACCGCGTCCATTCTAGCCAGGTCTTGTGGCTTTAGGTTAGCCCTGGTGTTAAGGCTAACCCTCGTCCTTAATTCTACATCGGTGAACTCTAAAGGATGTTCCCCATCAGCTGGTAATTGCCGCGGTGGTACTGCGGCTGGCAGTTCTTCCAGCTGACGGGGTGCCCTTACGTAACCTGTCCTGAGCAGAAAGGATACTTGATCTCTCAGATGTTGTTGAGAGAAGGCGCGATGCTCTGGGTGCATTTCGCACCAAAGTGCATGCAATCGCGCCATGTATCCCCTTCGCTCAGGTTCGCTACTCTCGCGACAGGTCAGCAAGTCATCCCGAAGTTCCCTCGTCCACTTAAAGCGTCCGTGTACATTGCTGTTGTCGTCATTGGTGAGACTATCCGGTTTTTGTAATTATTATTATTATTATTATTTTGTTAATTATGCTGTATTCTCATCCTATAATTAGTATGCAAATACTTTTGGATGGTGTATCTGAAATAAATAAATAAATAAATAAATAAATAATAGAGATCATGTTCCTTTAAAAAAATTTGCAACTCAAAAGATTATTGTAAAAAGATTATTTGGAATTTTAAGGCAAATTTGTTTCGCTTTCTCGTTCAAATGTAACCGATTGTTTCTTACTGAAAACTCTAAATGAACTTTGATTTTTTTTATCACTGTAATCAATATCAGTTTCATTTTCATAAACACAATAAGATGGAGACGTAGAGGCCTCCCACGGTCGAAACATTTTTACATCAAATACCTTCTTTAATTATTTTCAAAAACACACCAGCAAGTAAACAGATATAAAATAATTATTACTTATATTACACCATTACACAACTCACTGCAACATGATAACCTTAAAAAATTATTTACAAAAACACACTAGCAAATTAACAGACAAAATAATTATTGCTCATATTACACTATTACACAACTCACTTCAACACGATAAACTTTTAAAATATTTTCAAAAACACGATATTAAATAATTATTATTTATCTTATAATATTATACATACAAATATATCAGCACTGCTAGAATGATTCGGTAACAAAATTAAGTGCGGCCCTGAAGTATCACAGCATGTAAGTTAAACTCTGCCTTGGTCGCGTGCCAGCAAATACAACAATCATCGTTCTCGCTTTAAAGTAAGCGGTGTAGAAGACGGAAGATGTCATGTGTTATACATTTCCCGCCCACATGTTGCGCCTTGCCCTGCACGTCCCGTCACAATATAGGTTTCCTCAACTATATATAGCACGAATTGCATAGAAAAGTCATTTTATGGATTTAAATAATGTTAAATTACTCAATTGGGAAAAGAAAGAAACTTGATATTTTAGTACAATTAGAAATATCTAAGCAAGGCTTTTAATAATTTAAAAACAAATTAAGTTCCTCTTCTTGGTAAAAGTTAAAATATAGAGTGGAATGAAAAATAATATTAACTGAAAATTTTTTTACTAATTATTATTTACTAACTTTTACAAATCTTATCACAAATAAGTATAACATATATCTTTTTAAACATTTATTTTCCCGGCTATTTGCCAAAACGCTGAAACTTGGATTACAAAAAAGATAATATGCACATTATGTTCAGTACAACTGACTCAATAATGTTATTTTTATTTATTTTTGGTTTTACTAGACAGAATAGTTGAAATTAAAAATAACATTATTGAGTCAGTTGTACTAAACATAATGCGCATATTATCTTTTTTTGTAATCCAAGTTTCAGCGTTTTGGCAAATAGCCGGGAAAATAATTGTTTAAAAAGATATATGTTATACTTATCTGTGATAAGATTTGTAAAAGTTAGTAAATAATAATTAGCAAAAAAATTTTCAGTTAATATTATTTTTCATTCCACTCAAGGCTTTTAAGAATAACAAAAAATTTAACGAATGAACAAAAAATGTTTACCGGTCACCACATTTTAGATAAAATAATTTAAATTTAAAGAATAAAGTAAAGTCTAAAATATATTTTACAATATTATTATAGTAGGTATAATGTGGTTATATAAGCAATGAACACAAACTTTATTATTCAATATTCACTGAACCCTTGACAGGCATTAAAAGCCGTAACACGTGTAGAATTTTTAATAAAAAATTTTGAAACAAAAAAAGAAAATTTTCATATATTTAAAATATGTAAATACGTAATAATTGACCATCTGTACTGGTTTACTATTTCAAAATTAACAATATCGCAAACAGGCACTGCTAATTTCGATATAAAAATTTTGGGGTTCAGGTTTTGGATAAATATTTACATAAGGATGGTTACCAACCTATCGCTGTAAATAATAATTGCTACTACCCCGTCTCTGGTGTCGAAAACATCAAATGCTTTTATTATAATGAATTGCGAAGTTCCGAAAATGACTGCCGACTTTGATCCTCACCAGCTACCGCTGGAAATAGTATTTACCGAATAATAAAATTTGGAGGGACTGGAATATAGTTTTGATATTGACGCTCTTTTTTTGATATTCCGGTACTTGTCTATTAGTTTATTTATATTTTTACATATTTATTTTTTCTGCTGATAAATTATCAGCAAAAATATTACATTACTTAAATGGTATTATATTTTTAAATCTTTTAATCATCATAAAATAAATTCAATGACACACTGAATGATATGTTAGAAAAAACAATGACAAAAATAATAAATAAATGATAATAAAACATGTTTACCACATATCAATATTCCAAAACATTACTAAAACAAGAAAAATTATTACATAACAGACGATAAACTAGAATAAATAAAAACAAATCTGGAGATCTTGAGATTTATATCATTATAACTGCAGCTGGCAAGTCGTGCGGCGGTTCAATGGTGTGACATCAGGTGTTTAGGGGCAACGACTGGCAAATAAATACCAAATACCGAAGTGAGCCGCGAGAATGTATACCTATTATAAAATACACGGTTGTGGTTATGTGTTGACGAGACGACAGATTGAAAAAAGTCTTTTACAGTGGCGGTTCGTGGGTCAAGGGAGGGAGGTCAATTAGAAAAGTTAACTGTATTACCTACCTTTTAAAGTGATTTAAATTCCAAGTCGATCCTCCGGTCTTTTTGAGATGCAAAGTGGTCAATTACTTTTTCATTAAAGTTCTTTAATCTTCTTTATTAATGCCCTTTCTATGGTAAGCATGGCTAAAGAAGATAACCTTTCCTGACCCATGGTATTTCTTAAAAATGTCTTTATTCTTTTTAAGGTGGAAAAACAACGTTCATTTTCGACGGTAGTCATAGTTATTCAAAATTTTATTTCTGATGTCTTCAATTTTATTATTAAAAACGCCAATACACTTATTTACTGTTATGACATCGATATTACATTTTTGTAATTGATTTGAACAATATATCACAATAAGGCATAACTAAATGAAAAAAATTTAACCTGTAAAGAAAATGTTCATTTTGTAAGTAGCTTTTTAAACCAATAGCTTGGTTTAGAGTGTTGTTTTCTGATTCATTATCAATGATTTTTTTCTAAACAATCTAATAATTCTGTTCGATAGGTATAAACAGTCTCTATGCACTTTGTATTAAAATTCCATCGTGTTGGAGACGCTTTAGGTAATGTCACCTTAACATTATCTAACATGGCTGTTCTTTTTGGCGATTTTCCAAAGAATGAAGAAAAGCTATGTAAATTAGCAAAAAAAAATTTTATGCTTTTATCTTGACTTGATGCGTTTTGTAAAATTAAATTTAATTGATGAGCGTAACAATGAATAAAATTTGCTGAAGGATAACTTTTTTTAATTTTGGCTTGTACACCTCCAAAAACACCACTCATTACTGATGCTCCATCGTAACTTTGTGCTATCAATTTTTCAGGACTTTCGTTAATTTTCAGATATTCTAACTCTTTTAAAATTACATCTGTCAAATGCTGCGATGTCGTTCCTTGAGGCTGAATAAATTTCCAAAATCTCTCACATACAACACCGTCTAAAACGTATCTAAACACAAAAACTACTTGTACTTTATTGGAACTATCTATTATTTTATTTAAAATATATCTATTTTTAGAAACGTGTTCGTTGTAAGCTTTTAAACTTTTTCTATAGGCACTGTCTAACTGCATTCTAATATCAACTACTACACCAAGTGTTGCTAGACTACAACAGTTATTCATATGACTCGATGCGAGCGAATGTTTCTGTACTTTTATTTTTAAATGTTTCAAGTCAGTTACACCTATTTTGGACCATATAGGATCAGGATCATCACCAAATAACGGGCATGGGAAACAAAAAAAAATGCATTTTTTACCTCGCATCCGCAAATCCACTCGGATAAATCGTACATTGAATTTCGAAAATACCTATTAACTTATTTTTTTCTTATCAAGAGATGTTTGTTTTATCGTCATATTAGGTTTTGGATGGCCACCACCTTTGAATTTCACTCGGTCTTCATAACCCAACTTATGTCCATCTTTCAGTTTTAATATATTTTGTACAACACTCATATTTAATAGTAAACACCAAAAACACTGTTTTACTTAATTTCACGATAAGTAGAGATTTACTAATAAAATGTTCACAAATAAAAACATTAAAAACAACGCGACAGAATTTACCGACCAACGCGTACCTAGTCAGCATTAAGACTACTCTACTAGCGAACTTCGTGCGTTACCGTTTCCGTAAAATGTGTCAGGGACATTGTCCCCGCCAGTGTTTTCTGTCTCTTTTGCTCTCTGACGATTCGCGCATAAGTCTATTTTACTTTAATTCGTTGTAAATTTGATCCGTAGCTAGGTTTGAGGATAAGTTCTGGACAAGAATTTTAAATTCTATAAATGAATAATGTAATGAATATGAATGTAGAGGCTCGATATTTGAATAGTATTGTGCATAGAATGAACTAGAAACTTTAATATATTTTTTAAAAATATTAAAAATATATATATTACATATTTTTAAACTTCAGAAAATGAATAGCTCTATTTTTGTATTTGTATGTGGGAGGTCATTGACCAAATGACCCTATAGAAGAACCGTCATTGCTTTGACGCAAATTGTGTTTGACTTTTAAATATCGGTTTTGTGTTTTGGAATATGTATAAGTGAAACATGTTTTATGATTTTTATTTATTAACCATAATTATATATTCTTGTACGTTCATTTTGGTAAATGAAAAAAAAATTAACAAATGATTTAACTCACAGTAACAAAATACTTACAATACATAATATAAATATTATTTATAGTAGTCACTTTCCACTAAAGTTACAGATTCAAGATTCACTGAAATGTAATTTTGCAAATTCGATCCGAAGTCCTTCATTCACTTAATGTGTATATCCAGCTTTACATGCAACTCTAAAACTACAAAATACCTACTAAAAAATTAGGGTTTACATAGTTACTTGTAAACTATCTCGTTATTATATCAACCGAGTTTCATAAAATTCTTTAAAACTTTTATAAAACAGTAAACTCTGTTTGGTTTGGTACTTACTTATGGATATTGCAAATTACACTTTTTATTTTCTTAAAAATTATTTTAAAAACAATATGCCACTGCTCCATTCTCGACATTCATCATCGCTTGGGCCCAGATTAATTATTTGCCTTTTCACTTTGTTTTCAAACAAATCAACTATAACATAAATTGACGTACTTAACTATATCACATTCAACATATTTTTTTTCATTTTTAATAATTTCAATAGAAAGATAATCTAAATAAAAACTTATGAGGAAATATAATAGATACTTGTACTTACGATTAATTCAAGGAACAGAATCAAGCTAAAATAAACAGGATAAGATTCAAATATACGATAGTCGGATAGTCACTGAATTTAAGCATAATATTATTAAAGTTATTATAATAAAATAAAACAATTAAAAAAGTAATAAAATCACAGATCGTTTGACAGCCGCTCCTCTAATTGGGGAGTGGAAAACTAGGTTTTTCTAGTAATCTTCCGGGTAAGCTACTAGTTAGGAATATACTTATTGAGTAGTGGTGAGAGGTATGAAACTTCTCGTATGGTCTAAATGCTACTATCCGACCGACATCATAGATGTCTCTGTAACGGATAGCGACGACCTCTAGCCCAGGTGGACTAAACTACTGCTATTAATGATATTGGCTATCAATCTATCATGATTTGAAGGTGTAATCCAATGCAGGTCGGGGTATTTGCCCGCTGAGTAGTTGTTTCCTTCAAATCATATTTAATAATATACTTATTATTTATTAAAGTGATGCTTATAAAATTAACTACGCATAGAATATAAAGAAACATAATAAAACCACTTACAATCAGAATCTAATAATTAAAACATGAAACATGTTGAATAGTTTTACGACCGATGATAACCGCTGGTAACTGATTGTCATTCGAAAAGGGATATTGCAGAGACAGAAATGTTGACGTATCACCAATGCTAGTTTCAGACCCTCAGGCAGTGTATCTGCCGGCTAATATTCAACGGAGAAAGTCAATTGCGCATACTAAATGACCATTCGTGGTTTTATATTTGTGTGTCTACAGGCAGTGTTTACTTATAGATAGATGTGATTAATGAACATTTTTGCTTTTTGTCCATAAAAAAGACAGTAAAAGTTATTCCTCCACTCTGTTTGTTCGTTTCCTCACAGTTTTCTAGTAATCCCTATTTAGACGACTTATTTCCTGATGCACCTATGACACATTGCTATTGTCCTGTCATGTTTATTTTCGATAAGTAATCACATTTTGTCACATTTCGCTTACTGCCTATTAATTTTATATTTCAAAGTACAAATTTGATTACCTCAACGCACCACCATATTAATTATTATTATACAGAGTGTTTCAAAAAATATTTTGGCCCAGTTTAGGGATAATTTCAATTTTATTATGTAGGGTACTTAATATCATACTCAAAATTATTAAATTGCAAGCCCTTACGCACGCTTTTGATGAAGATATAATTAATACTAAAATATGTAGTACTTTAAGTACTTTTTACAATTTATATATCACCAGATTTCTAAAGTCATTTGGAGATATTTTGAAAAACGGAAAAATTAAAAAAACTTTAACATCCTGTATCTCAGCAACGAAGCGTTTCCGGACCCATGTTGGTAAGACCTATTCGTCCTATTTTTGGGTGAAAATCACATGATTTTTGAATCACTCAGTATAACATAATGCCCCGTATTTTGTTTTTACCCTCCAAGAACTATTAAAACAATGGGTGAGGCGATGTGGTAAAAGACGATTGATTATTTTTTAGGGCGAATTTCCGTGCAACCCCGATAAGACTTTCACGCTAGGACATGAATTTTCAGGGACCGTAGTTGAGGTTGGACCTGAAGTTAATATTTTTAAAAAGGGGGACAGAGTATCCGTAGACCCAAACGAGTAAGTAACAAACTACATATTTATATTTGTGTCTAAAAGTGTAAAATATAGAATTAGCAACTTTGACTTCTGGTATAGTTCAAGTCTGTGGCATACGGTTACTTTACACAGGAACCGATAGATCAACTTCCTTATTTACAGTTAGTTTGTAATCTATAGTCCTACACTCAGACAAATAAAGCGAGTTTCCTACTAAATTGAATTTCGTTAAAAATCAATCTCATGATCCGACTAAAGTATTGCAAATTTCCCTCAATTAATATACAAAAATATAACCTGTATTATAAATTACTAATGTTCTTTTAGTTATCTAATCTCTATCAGTAAGACAAGATTTTAAAAAGTTGACAGCTGCAGTTTATAATGAAGTTTGTTAACCAGAATTCCATGCCGCACACAATCGAAGGCTTTTGAAGCTTTATTAATACGGTCGTCAAACTGCCGCTGTCAACTTTTTAAAATATTGTCTTACTGATAGGGATTAGATAACTGTGTATAATGCAGTAGCGTCATCGTCAGCAAAAGTAAAATATGGAGTTCCACAAGGGTCCACACTGGGACCTGTATTATTCTTAATATATGTAAACGATGTACCTATGTAAATGACACTTCGCTAATGACAACCATAATAATTATCGATATTAATTTTTACTGCAGAATAGTAGACATCACACTTGAAGACGTCTGACTGGTTCTGAGTGAATAAAGTGAATTTTAACGAGGATATTACATCAATTTGACAATTCCAATAATATAAAGTCATTAAAAGTAATTATAGATCCGAATCTACATTGTGACCAACACGCAGATTATCTTGCTGATAAATTATCTAAAGTTATAATATATAAAAAAATAAGAACATTATGACAGAGTTGACACTAAATATAATAAAAAAGATATACCTCCATTTTTATGTGTTAAAACATTAACAGATATGTTTAACAAAGACAAATACATGAACATAATGCTAGGCAGAGAAATGAACTTTATTTAGATTATGGGAATGCAGAAACAAATTATCACCAAACATCATACTGTTGGCGGAAAATATACCTTTCCAAAAAAAAAAAAAAATTTACTGAATGGTGCGTACTATTCATTTGACGAGTTTTTATTCGATGTTACTGTCATGTTAATACAATGTTCAGTGCCCTTTTGTTAGCTTTTATTTTGTGACGTAATATACAAATAATTGTATGGTATCCGCAAACGATATCAGAGCTACCAAATTTTTAGTTCAAAATAGATACCTGTTATTTTTTTTAATTACTTCTTTAAGGTATCAAGTAGAGACCAAAAATTATAAATAAGTTGTAAGTCGCCCATTAACAGAATAAAAATTATAATTTTACAAACTAGTACAAATTTTATTATGAATCGAAATACATTTGTTTCAATAAATAAAATACGTACAAAGATAACGAAATCTCATTTTATTATTATAAAGATTAAAACCTCGAATAAAATTTAGGAATATAATATTTTGATTCTTTGAGTTCAAATAAAATGTATAAAATATTACAACGAATAAAATAATATCGATTTCATAAGAACAAACAGAACTTACTATTATAATAGGAACATAAGTTTCAGGATACGATACATACAAAGCAAATAAAATATTAACATAGATCAAACACAACATTGTATATACTAAATAACCTCATTTCATTGACTTTTACAAGTTTTTTTTGAATCTGTGGTGCCTCTTTTCGATTTTTTCTTCTGTGGTACATGCTGCCCGGACACTTTGTAGGTAACTTTTGTTGTTCTATATAGTGACAAAAACGACATGTTTGTCTTTACAGCTTTATTTATTTTTTAAGTACCTTTTCCAATAAGGCTTTCGTAAACAGGTGCTTTTCATGGCAGTGGCAATTTTTTTTTAACTTACTGTCTATTACTTCCATATCTTTTGTTTGTTTTTCTCTCTTGTAAGCTCAAGAGACTGCTTTTTCCGCTCTTTTCTTCCCTTTCAACAACGTCAGTTTTTAATCTTTTTCTGTTTCTAGGATTTGTGTGTTATCTGTTGCCTTTTAGTTATTAACACTTATTCTAGTTCCCTACAAGATTAATGATTCTTTATGTAATATTGAATATGCAAAATAGAATTAAGAGTAATTTAACTCATTGATGTTCTGTATTTTGTCAAGATTCGCCCTGACTGAGAAAATTTGCATTATTGACTTTCATTTCCATGAGCTGTTGTAATATTCTTATAATCTGAAGCACCTTCATTACTCTTGATTTGGAGTGTGAACACTTATTCAAAATTAGGTACTTTGGAGACCACATTTCAAAAAAGGTACCTTCGTCCCTCTACTATAACGTTCGCCACGACTGTACTTTTGATTTATGTTAAATCTTTGGTGCTGTCATCAATAATTATTATTATTATTTTGTGGTTTTCAGTGGATGCAAATCTTGCAACTTTTGTCACTCTGGAAACCCCCACTATTGTTTAATAGGAGGCATCAATAATACCATTGGAATCTACAGAAATGGTGGTTGGGCAGAGTATGTTTTAGCACCTTTGGTCCAAGTACACAAAATACCTGATTCCATCACCCTTGAGCAAGGTAAATGTAAAATTGTAAAACGGTTTAATAAGCCAAAAATAACTTGGCTATTTAAGTTTAAATACCGGTATCGCCACCTCGGACATATTTTGGAATTATCGATTCACAGTCCATTGGCGTAATATTAAGATGACCATATAAAATCATTAATTATTTCAGCTGCACTAACTGAACCAATATCGTGTTTGGCTCATGGATGGGACATTATCAGCCCTGTGACAGTTGGAGTTAAAGTTCTAGTTACTGGTGCTGGTATTATTGGCAACCTATGGGTATGCGCCCTCCACTTGCAAGGCCATAGGAACGTCACTGTCTCCGAACCAAATAGAACCAGACTGAATATGCTCAAAAATCTTAGTAAGTAATTTTAGATACAAATTTATAAAAACAAAGCGTTTGAGGTAAACATACCCCTTTTGTGGCGAGATAATTTTGAACTGAATAAAAATACTATTTCTTCAACCATATTATTTATACCTTCTAATTTTCTCTTTTTACACATTACTATCAATATCAATAAATTTACTTTTTGACCCGACTTTATTTTATTTTCTCAACAGGATCAAGCCAATGTAACATTAATTTCGCCCTCATAAATAAAAATATTTTATTCCTTTCAATCTATTTTGTAATGTATGTTTTGACCTTTTCAGATACAGGATATAAATTAATAACTCCTGATGAACTTAAAGAAAATCAAGAAGCCGACCCAGATTATTTATTTGACCTCATTGTCGACTGTAGTGGATATCCACCAGCAATTGAAAATTCAGTTAAACTTTTACAAAGGGGTGGAAAACTGTGCTGTTTTGGGGTTGCACCACCACATGGAGAAATAAAGTAAGTAATGAAAAAATCACTTAACGTATAGAACATCTCCATTAGTTTATGTCACAATCACTCATTTCATTAATAAACTTCTAAAAAATTAGAGGACCTTAGTTGAACTCCTGAGGCACCCTATATATTTCTGTCAATGATTTATAACTACTATAACCCACAAAATTTACCTACCAATAAAATAAGATTAATGAACAAGAGTGACGTTTAATCCGGTATTATCGAGTTCAGATTTGAACAATCTGTAAAATATTGTAAAGTTTCATATGCATCTTTCTCAATTTTATTTATAATTTCTTTGTTACTTTTACAATCTCTTCTCTCATATACATATAGTGTATCTACATATTTATTCCTCGCCAGAATTTTCTCACGTTTGTAATTAAGGTACTCTATACCAACAGCTTTTAGACGAACGTCATATATAAATAAAAAATTGTAGATATTCCTGTTCTTCTTATTGATCTCCGACAATTTGATCTAGTTGAAAATTAAATTAAATAATTCTCTTTGAGTGGAGGCTTCTGTACTGTCCAGTCGGGGAAAGAAGGCCCGTGAGACACGGGAGAGCATTGCCAAAAAATCGCCAGCTTACTGCAAAATAATATACTAGGAATAGAGTATGTATCTCCAAAATCTCCCAAAGGCCGCGGGCTTTCTTTCCCTGAACAAATAGTAGTAAATAATGAATCTTATGTAAGTTTCTGGGTCATTCTGAAGTAAAATTTTGATTTGCAGAATTAAACCTTTCGATATTTATATGAAAGAGATGAAAATATTTGGAGTAAACATCAATCCATTTTCATTCCCAAAATCACTTGGATTGTTGGAAGCTATGGGAGAAAGGTGAAAAAGAATTTTGTATTCACAAAAATAAAATTTACAACATGATTTACATACATTTTGACTTTTAGGTATCTCAATTATGAGAATTTGGGAATTAGAACCTTCGCACTGAAGGAGTACAAAGAAGCTATAGACCTTCTGAAAACAGGAAGTATTGCCAAAGCAATTTTCAAGTTATAGAAACATTTGGTACTCTAACCTAACTAACCTTAAATTCTAAAATAAATTACCTTCATTAAGTATAAACAGTTTTATTTACTCCAGCTTCTTCCACTCAACGTTTGCTTCCTAGCTGGGGGGGGGGGGGGACATGTTTCACCGAGCAATTTGACCTCATATAGAGACTATTCTGAAATTGTGCGCCGCGGATGACGAATAGCAATCGACATTTCAAGCGTTTCTATAACCTTCTACCCCAGAGCTTAAAGCTTACAACTGATCAAGTCTTCCTGAACCTTAGAAGACGTATATTTATTTGTTTGTCTAATAGAAAACAAAAATTAAAAAATGGAGCATAACAAAATGCCGTTCAAAATACATAGTATAAAACCGCTGCCAATTACTTGGGGATCAGAACTTCCTCACTGTAGTAAAACTCGACGTGTAGTGAAGTTTATAATAAAAGTAATTTTTGACGTTTCAAAAAAGTCACATTTTTAACAACAAATGAATTATTACTAATAATAAAGCCTAATGTTTTTGTAGAGGACATTCTCAGTTAATTTATATGTTCAATAAAATACAATTGTCAAAATTGATGCCTAAATCTTTTGTTGAACATTGCCTATTTAATATTTGATTATTCAGAAGATAATTGTATACAAGTGACTCATGCTTTCGTGAGTAGCTTACGACTTTACATTTAGATATATTTAGCTCAAGTTTAAAAGTACTGCATCAATCTTCAAGTAAATTAATGTGATTTTCAGAAAACGTAATCACATATGTTGTTAATTCCGAGTAAATTCTTAAGTTATTTGCGAATAAGAGCTTATCACACTTGGTAAGATCATCAGTAGAGACTAAAAAATAAGTGAGGCTCAAGGTTGGATCCTTGGGGGATTCTGGAAATACATTTCCGACCTAAATCCATTATATGCACATATTGTAATCTATTATCTAAGTAGGAAATAAAGAAATTAAGTATATTAACAAAACCAACGCCTAGCGACCGAGTAGAATTCAATTGATTTGGAATGAATAATAATAATAACAAACGTTTTTATTGCCGTACGGGATTACAAACTATACACAAGAATATTATTACTATGACAAACACGCAGTTCATTCTGTCGGTTTCTGTACTAATCAGTGGATCTGTCAATGTGTTTTTAAGGCACTGTTACCAATGAAATGCCAATGGTGAGTATTTTATTAGCTGATATATAAAAAATTGGATCTCCTTAAACAAGGATGAAAAAGAGGTAAAGCAAAAAATGATGCGTCAGTATAGGATGTCATAAATGATGCAGGCAGGCTTCTAGCCGCTGCTAATTTTCCAGAGGGTGTTCGTATTTAATTAAAAAAACCGAGTTCTGGGGGGTCCGACACTCTGATCATCCCCGTTCCTAACCACTGAGTAGATCATGCCTTTTAATTTAAATGTAATCTTTCAAAACCTTACGGCAATCCAAAAATTTTTTTGAGATATTTCCCCCCTTAAATGAAACACACTGTATATGCAGATAAAAACACAGAGATTGCAACCAAATAAATATAGTTTACCCAATATGAATTGAAACACTTCAGTGTTTATACTAGAAGGGCGCATTTCCACTCTCATCGTCAAAGATATAAAGCGCAAATCGTGCTTGTATTTATTGAACGATAGGTACCTCTACATTACATTCGATATGACAATGGGGCAATGCAGCAGACCAAATGTGAAACTAGGGCGGTAGTGTCTGAACTCTGACAAATTAAATCGTGATTTGAATAGACTACTGGACTAGTTGTTTATATTGACCGTACAGTGCAGTTCATGTAATAATTTTGGATAAATAGAATTATTTTCTGTGAGGTATTTATAGCATTTTAGTGATCTTATTAAGTGGTTTTAGTAATATTTCAATATTTGCATTAATTATTATTATTAACATGGCTTTTTGGAGGCCCTTTGAAACGTATGAAATTGAATTATCTGAAGAAAATATTGAACCGGTGGCGCCGTTAATTGAAACTAGTTCGGAGTTTAACAAGAACAAGGATTTACATGTTCAATGTCAGCGTCTTATTTTAAATATTTATGAATGTTTAAAGAGAGAAAATATTGAAACGACAGATAGGGACATTGTAAATGGAATTCATGAATTAACTAAACTTTCGACTTCTACGATTTATCGCGTTATTAAGGAAGGGGATGTTATAGATCTACAAAGCGGAATGGAAAAAAACGAAAATTTTGTAGAATTGACGATACCTCGAAAGACGTTAATCGGCGAACGCTTTATAGTTTCTATGAGGAAAATAAAGTACCAACTTTAGAAATGATTCGTGATAAATTGCGTGATTATCCGGATTATAATTATAAATCTTTAGAAACGCTACGAGCTATTTTATTAGATTGCGGCTTTAAACACAAAAAAGTAGATAATCGAATGGTTATAATGGAATCGCGACGTATAGTTAAACTTCGACGAGAATACTTACATAAAATGAAAGAATACCGTGAATCAAATAGGCATATAGTATATCTTGATGAGACCTGGTTTGACACACACGTTCAGTACGGTTGGGTAGATGACTCTAAAAATGGTAGTTTGATTACACCTTGCTCGAGAGGAAAGCGCGTTAAATTCTTCATGCAAGCAAATACGGTTTTGTACCCAACGCATTGCTCTTGTCGGCCAAAAACATAGCACAATCCTCTGCTCATTATCATGAAGTCATGACTGCAGATTTGTTCGAAAAATGGTTCGCTGAACAGCTTCTACCTAACATTCCTCCAAATTCGGTCATTGTTATGGACAATGCTTCGTATCACTCGCGTTTATTACATAAAATACCTAATAATAGTAAAAAGGAGGACATTTTAAAATGTATGAGGAATAAAAATATAGACATCCCTGAAAAGGTTCCGATAAAGAAAGAATTATTAAAACGTATAAAGGAGCATAATTTTAAAAACGAATATGTAGTTGATGATCTTTGCAAGAGACACGATCATACGCTCGCGAGGCTGCCACCGTATTATTGCGTATTTAATTCGATCGAGATGGTTTGGGGCACTATAAAGAAACATTTACGGAAATGCAGTCAGTCACCAACTTTTAAGCGCAGTAGTACTTGACAATATACGACAAGTTGTAAATGAAGTGAGCAATAGCGACATATGGGGAAAATGCGAAAGTCATGTTATACAAAAAGAAAACGAGTATCCTATTTTGCCACCCGTAGCACCAATTATTATTCAAACCGGTGACGATTCTAGTTCAGAATATTCTTCTGATAATTCAATTGCCACTTAGTATTTTTGTTTAAATGTTTTTTTACGTTTAATCGAAACAACTTAGCTTGACCAGTTCAAGAGATTTATAATTGATTTTATTTGAGTTTTCAACAAATTTTAAATATTTATTTCTTGTTTTTTGTGATTCAATTGCCACGCAGCATTTTTGTTTAAACGTTTTTTACGGTTTGTAGAAAATGTCATTAACTAAGTAAGTAAGATTCTTAACTTTTATTCAATCATCAAAATTGCTTAGTCAACTAATATAAATAAATAAACAAGTAAATAATTAAAAAGGTAATTATAGGTATTGTACATACATATAAACTAATATAAAATAGTAAAAAAATATTCGATTTATTTTAAAGAATTAAAAGATATTCTAAATCTTTTTTGGTCGACGCTCATGCATATGACTAAATTCCCGTTGTTGGCGTTTTTATGTTGTTCCAATTCATATTGGAAACACTATACTAATGTAATCATAAAATATATAGAGAGCCAAATATATTGTAAATATTTACCTGATTTGGCTTTTCTAAAAATTATAAAACTGTGGCCGTAGTCGAGACTTTCACAATTTCAATTGTTAGACACTAGCCAGTGGTCAGGTCAACCCCAGATTTGGCGCCCGACCCTTACGATAGTTAAATTTAACTTTGCACCTGTGCACCCCTCCGTGTCTCCCACTCAGCATGATAATCAACTTTTATGGTTTACGGAGGGTTTCTGAGGAATGAAATTGATTACCTGGAATTAAGTTGGGCAAAATGAAACCCACACAATCAAGAACAATTGTTCTAGGCGTCAAAATGTTAAATAGGCTACTTAAATTTAAATACTTTTAAAGATATGTACCTCATTACTATAGGGTGGAATAGACATCATTAATTATAGGGTATTCTTATGCTTTATGACATTGTCAGTCAGTTTACTACCTCCTTATTGGTATAATCATAAATAGAAAAACTATTAATACGTCAACTTTTTAATCTTAAATAATTTATTCGTAGGTAATTGCATTTTCGATTACTATTTATTAACAGTCTAACATATTTTTATTATTATTATTAAATTATTCACTTTGTTATTGGGAAGCAGATGTACAACACTGAGAGTACAACTAACTATGGTCAATTCAACTTTATTCCATTCATGTTATAAACATACAATTGTAAGCGATGATTCATACTGGATTAATTAAAATTAATTGGTAAAATTTTGTAAATTATGTCAATGACACAAGTAGTTCGTTAACTTTGATACAAAAAATGCAAATATCTGAAATAATGATAAATTAAATACAGATACAATTGAATTCAAAAATCGAAATTGACTTTTTTTAAATTTCTGCAATTTCTAATTTTCTAAAATTTTTAAAAAAAATTTAGAAAACGTTCAATCAAAAGGGGAAGAGGATACAAAAAGTTATGAAAAAAAATCATCACAAAACTGCCATAACAAAAAAAAAAACAAAGAGTTAAAAAAGGGGGCGAGATACGGAATTTTCACCCCACTGTCTTCAGCATTTGTGTCCTAACATTAGATAATTCTTACTTATTATTGTTGATAAACACATGACAAATTATAGGGGAAAAAATACTCAAACCGTCGAGGTGATAAAAAAATCTGTTAATATTTTTACCAATTTAAAATGCTGTAGCTGGTGTACCTTTTACTTAAAAACGATAGTGCACGAGAAAAAGTGTAGAATAATAAAATGTTTAAAAATGTTTTGTGCATTATGAAAAAAAAAATCAGGGACATAGGCGTAGAGATAATAAAATTTGCAGGGCAGAGGGGGGAGTCTCAATCCCCTAATTCAAACTGTTAATGTAGAGGTAAGTAACCGAAATTTTTTAAAAATATCTAACAGTTAGACATATTAAGGCACATCAAATACTTTAAGAACATAGAATTGGAATTATCACTAAACTATCCTAGCATGAGCTCGTCTCTGTCCCACACTAGCGATACTTTTATTCTCTCTCTGTGCCGCCAAAGTGCCAAGCTAGAATCGTTGATGTGTTCAGGGTGATTCCTATAATGCTCTCACCCCAATTTTTTTTAGCTTATGGTATTTTTCAAGGATTTCGAAAATAACAAAAAAACAATTGAAAGTCAAATTAAAGTAGGAAAAAACAAAGCAATGCTTTTTTAAATGGAATACCATGTATATTTTTATTTTGAAAAAAAGACTTAAATTCTGTTTCCAAAAATATAACATAACATATAAATTTACCTAGTAAAATACTGATGAAAATTGTGAATAGATTTTTTTCAAAGAATCAAAAGCACCTTCTGGAATTTTAGTAGTATGGCCATTAAATTTTGTTCTCTAAAAAGTTGTTAAAATCTTTGATTTGGTATCCGTCTGCGTAGAAATATTGTCAATTATTTCTAAAAATAATCTCCGATAACACATTTTTTGGTCTTCTACAATATCAGTACGTATTCTTCTTCTTGGTGGTTGAGTTTCTATCTTCAATTACCCAAATTTATTCCATAGGCGATCAAATTGTTCTCTCAGATAAAACAACTGATTTGAATTCCTGGATCTTTTTTATGCAAAAATTTATATCATCGATTTATTTTGTAAAACTGCACATACGTTACCGTAAAACGGAAATATTTCTGAGAAAACGAGAGGTAAAACATTAAAGTTAGTGTCTGTTTTACCATGTCTAAATAGCCTCTAGAGCAAACTACTATTTCGTGATCCCATTTATCCTGGTGATTTAATATTTTAAAACAAATTAGGTATCCTTTTCTTGGTAAAAGTTTAAATCTAATATTTAAAAAAAAATCAATAAATGGCTGGCGATATTTAAACACAGTTTGCACCAATCTATCATTACCATCGAGCTGAAGCTACTTTGGGTATTCATTTATGAACTTTGGAATCTAAACCACTCGTCCGTTTTGGCGATTTTGAAAAAATGATGCGATGCAGCTTAAAGTAGAAAAAAACACCTTGCATTCCTTGATACTGCTAACAAATTGTTGTAACACTAAATTTAATTGATGCGCCATACAGTGTATTTGGGTAAGTTTGTTTTACTTTAGCCTGTAGTCCCCTACTACTCCTGCCATTACTGCCGCTCCGTGGTAACTTTGCGCGACTAATTTTAAAGCACAATTAAGTTCACCAACTATAGATTGCACGTTATGAAGAACATTTGCTGTTCATTGCGTAGAAACGTCTAAAAATCCTAAAAAAGCGTTCTTTAATGTCACCTTTTTTGCAACATAACTTACAACCTTCGATAACTGGCAAATATTTCAAACGTCAGTAGTTTCATCTAGTATAATTGCAATGAACGACGTTTCCTCTATTTCGCCCGGTTTTTTTCTTAATACAACTTCTTCTACGCATGAAATTAAATCATTTTGTATAAGATTGGAAGTGCCTATAAATGCTTTTGTATTTGCTAAATGGAATTGCAATGTTACATCACATTTTGCCAGCAAATTAATGAAATCCACATAATTCCCCCTATTTGTAGGATTTTCCGATTTTTCGTGACTCCGAAAACCAAGCTCATGTTTACTTAGGAAACACACCACATCTATAAATCTTTTGAGGATTTTTCGTACTTCTTGATTATGTTGTTCATGGCTTATTCTCAATTGATTGTCCAAACCATGCTCTATTCTTGTTTTGCAGAAAGTTTTTTCTTTAATAATGGACTGAATATGTGTTATAGATGAATGTCTTTTTATCAATTTGTGCAAATTATTTAAATCGGAAATTTTGCTCCACAAATTCTTTTCATTCGAAAAATAAGACATGACGCAAAATAAAAACGACTTACTGTTACAACAAACGAGCCATTCACATTTTTGATCATTTTCTGTTTGGAAATAGCTTACATATAATTTAGTCTGTTTGGTTAACTTTCTTAAAGCTGAAGTACCTTTCAAAATAATTCGTTTTTTTACCTTCAAAATTATAAGGTGAAAATCCCCTTATCATAAATTGCACACATAACATTCACATGATATAGTTTCCGTCACTATTTTACAAGGTTGAGGGACCCGGACAACCCAGTGTCTCCATTCGTTTAGCATGTAAGCTGTTTAGCCTATAGCTTACATCCGCACTATGTTTAAGTTTGTTTTTACCGTTTCTCGTGATTATAATTGCACTATATTTTAAACAATAAATAATTTTAATATCCAAAATATCCAAAGCAACCACCAAAAAACACTTTAAAATAAATAAACTAAACGTCTCTGACACATATCGAGTTCATACGCGTCATTGAAAAAAGAGATTGGGAGCAATAAGAAAATAAACAATATATTTTCTGACTCTTGTAAGGGAACCTGTGCTTTCCTAGCTTCCATGAAGAACAAGCTACTGGCGCGGATCCTCCTATATACTAGCACGGAATTATCCAATTTTTTTTCTGGAATGGCAGTCAAAGCATTACTTAAAGCCTCAAAAGCTTGTTTATGGTTTCGAAAAATTGGGATTGTTACGTAAACCTCTTTGAGCAGGCCGTGATAAAACATAAGGATGTACATTGTCATGGATAAGAATAAAGTTTGCACCAATAGCAGGTATCTGAGGAACCATCACAGGTCGAAGAATGTCATCCAAATAACTGTCAACAAAGTCACCACCAAAATGATATCTGTTCTTCCGCCAATTCTAATTCCAACCCACGCCATCACAGTTCCGCATCTGTAACTATGCACATCCTGTAGATTATCCACGACCCTTAGTATTACTGGTTGTCTTCATACTCTTACTCTTCTTCAATAAAGAAAACCATGATTCATCTGAAAACAAAACTGGGGTCCATTGTGCATTAGCCCAATTTTGGTGTTTTTCTACTCAACACAAACGTTTACTGCTACTGCCGTTTAGAAAACATTTAGAGGAAGCAGTTATTTAAAAAAAATCCAATATGTTAAAAATTTTCTTTAAGAAATTATACAGGGTGAAACATAACGTGATTTTTTAGTTGATAGGCGACCTGGGAAGACAGATCATCGATTAAACCTTTACAAAACTATAAATATAAGGTCCAATTCTTATGTTATGAAGGTCAGATTTAAGATCAGTGAACGGAAATGAAATGCTGGACAAGGAAATGGACGGAATAATGGCATTTTTAAGGTTAATTTAGGGAAAGGAAAATGAAGAGGAATGACAAATTTGAATGGTTATTGTAGGGAAAAGAACACAGTGAAATCAATAAAATACGTGTTGTAAACTGATAACATTATATTACGTATGTTGTAAACTAATAACATTATTTTGTAGCAACATCTAAGCATTTGTTTTATATTGTTGATAATGCGGCTTACCATAGATACGTTTATTTGGAAAATGCGACCACTGGTTTCCAAAAGGGCAATTATGAACGATCGTTTCATATGTTGATATTTGCAAATGAATTCATAGATAGTAAGTATATAATTATTGGTATTTATCATCGCTTGCGCAGCATATAATAGTGTAGACTGTATTCCTGGCATTATGTGGAGTATATGAGTATTTTTCTTTTGTCGCTAAGCAAAAATAAATTCCACCCCATATTGTCACGGAACCTCGTCCATAAGAAATTCGATCGGGGGAACAATTTCCTACGTATCTTTCTCCAACTTTTTGTCAAACACGAGCTCGGTTATTATTGGGATGCAAAATGACCGACTTAGACTCATCAAATGAGCACTGGAACAACTCTTGCAAACCCCAATTCATGTGCTTTTAACCGAAAACTAGATGATTTCTTCAATGGTCTCTTGTTAATTTTGGATGCCTATCAGGCCGCCGAGCATTCAAATAGGCATTTGTAATCGATTTCGAATGGTTTTGGAAGATATGTTTAAATTGTGAGTTTTTTGTACTCTGTTTCTGAGTTTTGTTGAGTTAATAGTTCGTTCATTAAGAGCCTCGCGTATAAAATACGTGTCTATTCTGGCTGTTATTCCTGTGTGGTCTTCTTCATGGGTATATTACGCTGATTCTGTGTTTTGAAACTTACGCCATGTCCTCGAAACAACATTGAATCATCTGTAACCTTTGAGCTTAATTTCTGTGACATAACCCGGATTCCAGCATACCAGATATTCTATAAAGCATAGATTCATTACATCTAAGCATTTTAAACGGTAATTATTACCATCTAGTTATTGTCTACACTTACAATTAAGTGTTGTGACAGGTATCATAACAATATAATCTTGTTTCAAAGTCTCCTATAGTAACTTAAAATATATTAAAAATGTAAATTTATATTTTTCAAATATGTTAAAAAAACAAATGTCAAATCGTTTACCCATCATCACAGGTCATTTATCAAGTTTAACTAAAAAGACACGTTGTTGTGTTTCACCCTGTATAATTTCTTTAAGAAAATGGATAACAAGGAAAGGTTTACAATAAAAATTTTTGAAAAATTCGTTCAAACCGATAAAACTATCTAGGAATTATTAGTCTAATGCTCACTGTAATATAGATAATAGATATATTTGTTTCCCAGAAAAAAAAACACATTTTCCATTATCCTTGTCCCATTTAAACCTAATGGGCCACTGAGTGAGGACTAGGAAAGGTATTCCTAACAGATTTGGTCGATGGTAACAAGCAGGGGCAGAAGGGAGAGTGATTGGTTTGCCATTGAAACTTGAAACTTTGAGTCCTTGTCAGTTTAATGTCCTCTATCAGTGTTCTCGGTTTCCTTGTCCACGCCACTGAAGAAACAGGTGTGGCGCTGTCAGTTGGTAGTCGATCGCCATAGTACACTAGTCAGCCACAGAAACTCGGTTCGTGCGTTCAGTGTAGTTTTAAATATGGCGTCATCGGTGTTGTTATCTGTTCTTGTTGTGATTTTTATACAATGCTGTAAGTAAATGTCTCGCTTTTTATCGATACCTTATCATCTGCCAATATAATGTCCCCATCGCATTATCTCCACCTATTTCAGTTTGAATCACATAATGGAACGTATTTAAACGTTGCGGACAAGTTTAAATGACAATGACGCTTACATTGTTACAACTATTAATGTTTACCATTGGTTACACCTACTTTTTTTTAATTTAGTTTTTTTTTCATCGCTTTTACACGCAGAATCTTATAAAAATTTAAAATGGCATTTTTTCCATTACCTACATTTTTCTTTAACAATAGGATTTGCTAAAAAAAATTATTGTTCCATGAATCATCCGCGAATCACCGTTAAATAATGTCTACTTGCATGTATGTATGTGATAGGCAGATTAAATGTTAACATCAGTAAATGTAGATACCTAATTAGTAATTAATTAGGGTAAACATATATTTTGTTTAGAAAATATTAATGTTTAGATCATTATTGATTTTAAGAAAAAATATATCAAGTTAATTACAATTATAAATAAACCGAACAACGTCATTTACGTGATTTAATTGAATGACTAATTTGGTAAATAAATTATAGGTACACAAGGCAAAACAATATTTTAGAAAAAAATTAATTGTTAATTTTTAGGTAAATATTTATTAGAAAATATTTTTTGTCAACATTTTTTTCAATACACTCTATTTTGGGCTATCCGAGGGGTAGGACACTTCCGAAAATTTGTACACCTATTTATAAATACAAATGTATTTATGGTATTTAATTGTATTTAACTGTAATAATGACCTATTTAGGTATTTATGAGTGTATTTATTTGTATTTACATAGATAGAAGAACCTATTTTTTCTAATATTTTTGGTTCTTTACAAGGTTCTTTAATTTAAATAGCATCACTGTGAAATTGATCAAGGTAGGCATCTGGTGATACCCGGAATATAGCTTTAAAGTTAACGTCAAATGTTAAAAGAAGTAAGTTAAATTTTATTTTTAATCAATAGGTACATTATAAATACCTACACAAAACTAGGACAAATTTAGAAAACCCGCGAGGACGCCACAAAAAAAGAGAATATATCCTCGGAAACTCGGACGTCTGGTCACCCTACCCTGTACATATATCAGTTACTTTAAAAATAAATGTTAAAAGTATTCAAAATGAGAATTTAAATATTTAGAAACATAGTATTTCATTTCGGTTATGCCCTGTATACCTAGTTAAAAAAGTATTTAAAAATACAATAACAGATTCGTAATATATGAGAAAAGTAAAACCCCTCCTTGAAAACATTACAATAATAACAATGAACAAAATGAGGGGTGGTATAGAGCTGTAGAGTATACCCAAAATCGACGTCTCGTGTTTTCTGATCGGGAAAGAAGGCATTTAACTAAACAACTATACATGTATTTGTTAGACATTAACCTAAGGAACAATTGAAGTTGATAACCGAGATAATAACTATAATCTAACAACACTCGACGTCTCGACACTATAATGAAGATATTTTTTCCAACTAATACCCTGTTTTGAGTATGTTACTGGAAAGTTTATTTTTTTCTGATTCAAATATATCAATATTATAATTATTCTATTTTGAAACATTTACAAAAATATATAAAAAAAAGTTAATCAAAATTTAACTCCAAATTTAATGTAAGCAAAATATACGTATAAGTAATATTAAATCATGGAAAACTGAAGATCTCGCTGAAAACTGACAATTGTAGCTTATGTTAATGGTTAACAGATATATAAATTGTTGTTAATTGCCGTCTTTGATTAAAACTTCTGAAGATCGAGTTTGGGACACCCTGTACAATAGTACAGTAGCCCAAGCAAAACATAATGCACAAGAGATAATACCGAGATCTGAGAAATAATGTACAAAATATTGCAGTATTAATTTGCGCCACTATACATAACATTTTGATACCTTATTGAAAACAAAGAAAACGAAGAACAAGAAAACGTAATTTTAAAAAAGACTATCTTCAACACAGAAATTTCACCTTAACGCATTTGTATATATTAAAAATTTCTTTTAAGGGGTTTAAATTTCCATTTCAATATACTTAGTAAGTATGGTCACCACGCACTTAGACAATCAACTGTAAAACACCCAGTAAAATATTAAATTGTTTGCAATTATGAAATGCAAGTGCAAATTTCATCTGCTGTTTAATAAAATTATATTTGTTTTAATTACTAATCTTACATGATTGAATAACTGAAAATATCCAACACTAAAAAAATCTTCCAGAAAAACAAAGAGAGCTTCTATCTTAAAGTAATAATTTCCAGTTTTCTTTGTAATACATACATCTAATAATAATAATAATAAACATTGTCAGCTTGGCTTTATTTTATAACAGGTCACTGGAAAATAAATAAACAACATCACTAAAACACAACTGTTACCTATAATTGCCGGCAGTATAATGAAATGCATACGTGAACATGTCTTGACAGAATTTATTAAGTATATATGTTGGTATTTAAATCTATTTAAATCTATTTAAATGTATTTAAATCTGTTTAAATGTATTTAAATCTATTCAAATGTATCTAAATCTATTTAAATGCATTTAAATCTATTTAAATGTATTTAAATCTATTTATTAAATACTTTTACGAGATTTGTACACTTATTTAAGAAGTGTCCTACCCCTCGGGGCTATCGAATCAAAAATCTAGTTCCAGTTTTTTTGAAAAACAAAAAAGCTTCTATTTTGACGTTTTCTTTTATTGTTCACTTTTTAAATCTGGTCATATTTTAAAGGATAATAATGCGCAAAAATCGTTCTATTTACTATAAAACTTACAATTTTTCCTTCGCATAGGAAGACAGGCCTTACACACTGAAATATAAAAGATGAATCAGCTGTCGAAGCCATTATAAAGTTGTCTAAAATATTTATTGAGATGGATTGTAATACTTACTGTAATGCACAATATACGGGGTGATTCAGTTCGGGTGAAACTTCACCAGGTGATAATGATAAATCATCAGGAGATAAGTAGAGTTAATTGAATAAAAAAGTGTCCATAGACGTCGCATAATATGCGAATTAAAGCCCCAGAAAGCATATGAGCATTAATTAGAGTTTTCAGTATAAAATTAAATGTACCGGGTGACCCATTATATTTGTAAAGTGGAAATAGCAAAGGAGGTAAGTACCAAATAAGAAGTCTGGAGTTATTAAAGAAAAAATATTTTATTATAATTTCTACCACAACTGAAGCAAAAACAATACACTATATGTTTTACATTGTTTATTATATATTATTTTATCTATATATTAGTTGTAATTTTGTACTTAAAATACAAAAAAATCAAATATCCTTAGAAATAAGTAGAAAGGGGGCAAGTAAGTACCACAGTATATTTTTAAAGTTCTAAGTGCCATTATTACTTTTTATATGCTGAAAATTTATTTTACCGGTTCTTCTTCAACACCTGTAGCTATCCTCCCTGTTTAGCAATTTCCTGTAATATGATTTGTGAGCTTCATCCTTCAGATACGGTATCATAGACAACAATGATTTTTTTTAACATCGTTAATTTTGTTTTCTGGTGCTAACCTCAGTAGTTCGGCTTTTTTTTAAATCATTCAGTGTTTTTCCTTTCTTTAATACATTATAAATCTGCCAATTCTCAACATCACTATATGTTTGCTTCATTTTTATTTTAAAAGGGCACTTTCTCGATTCTTATACATACCGATTTGGTGATATTCACTTTTGTTGTGTTTAAAAATTCTTCTACCAAACTTTTTATGTCCCAAAACCCATGAATTTCCATGTCGATTACTTCAAATGGTGGATTGTAGCGTGCTGATATCACAACTTCATGTAAGTCCTTAGGCACAAAGGCTTTCATTAATCTTTTCTCTTTTTTCTATTAAAGCAAAGTCGCGGTCACTAGCCATAAAACTGTGCCCGCTTATTAGAAATTTATGCTCCACCGTTTCAAATATTCCATGAATAACAAAAAAAATTAGAACAAACAATATGATTTTATTCTTATTTTGGCCGACACAGTTATCGCTCCAAATAATAAGATGCTTTTTGTTGGTAACGTTATTATTAAGAACACGTAATAAACATGAAGCCATCTCGCTAGCTCCTTTTCCACCGACTCCCTCATTCCACATACACATAAATGATCTATTTGTATCCCCCAAATGTACATTAAAGTTGTAACAAGATAGTTGTTTCAGGTAGAACATGTCCGAATGTGTAAGAGACGGTACAAACATAACTTGTTGCAAGTCTATTGAAAGGCAACATACAGAACTGTTCGGTAGAGGAGAACTTAAAAAATCATTTTTCATTGACAGAGATGAATATTCCACTTTTCTATGGTGTAGCTCTAGCTGCGTTTTCGCTGTGTTACTATTTCCTGCAATTTCACATTGCAATCTATCGCAAGTGCGACATGTATCTACCCTCGGACGGTGAAAACTTAGATTAGGAAAGTCTTTTATGAAAATAGATCGGTAATACTTATAACTGACAGCGGTGGAACGAAACTTTTCAAGGAAAGCTCTATACAGCCTGTTGATATTTAAGTCTGGGCTAAGATATTCCTTTGTTGATTTTGTGCGATTGTAGTGACTGACCTCTCGAGGTATGGATAGAATATGTTGCCTTATTTGTTCCCTATCCACTTCACTGAATTTTGATTTTTTATTGTTTGTTCTCCTATCTTTATAAAACATATCACCCATTTTTGTCTTTCTAATGATTACTTCCAATCTTTTCTTTGATACAGAAAAAACGTGCATGAATGTAGATTTACATACTTGGATAAATTCTCCATCTAATGGTATTGAATAAGAAATGGTACTTTGTCGGCGACTGCACTCTGGATTATCGTATGCCCCGTGCCGTCGTCTTTTAATATTCCCCAAATGCAACAAACCCATAAGATAAGTGTCTTGAGTATTAAAATCTTGCTTATAAAATTCGTTAAAAAGCCTCAACTTGTTTTCATGTGTTAGTTTTTTACAGTCGAAATAACATTTGCAGGTCCACTATAAAAATAATAAATAAATCAGATTTAAATAATCTATATTAGGTTATGTTGTAACATACCTGTTGATCCGGCTCTGGTTTCTTTGGTATCACACGCTTTTTTTCAGTTTGATACTCTTTTCCGGATACTCGAAGCTTCCTTTGACCTTCTCTGAAAGATCCAGTTTTATTCATCTTTAAATTTAATAAAATATATGACATGAATTATTAGACAGTATCGAATAACGCTAATTATTTAAAAATTTTAATGAAACATTTCAAGGTACACTATTAAAATTTAATTGAGGTAAGTGAATATTAAATAGAATGATTTTTTTAGATCAGGATGATATATACTGGTATAAGAAAGTTATGTACTGGCCACATCAGATATTTTAGAATATGTAATCGCGGGAGTTCCGCAAGGATCAAATTTTGGACCCCTACTATTTGCTGATGATCTCAAAATTTTCCTAGAGATAAGTTCTATAGAGGATTGTATCTTACTACAAAATGAAATTAATAAAATTTCTAGCTGGTGCTCGGTCAATTCTTTAAAGTTAAATATTGGCAAATGTAAGGTTATGTCATATACAAGGAAGGACACTACAGTTACTTTTCACTATAAAATAGATAATAACATTTTAGATCGTTGTGTGAATTATAAGGATCTGGGAATTATTTTTGACTTAATACTTACTTTTAACAAGAATATCGATGAAATGGTCAAATCGGCATCTAGAGCCTTAGGTTTTTTAGTAAGAAATTGGGGCGGTTTTGTGAATATTGACACCCTGAAACTATTATACATATCATTTATAAGAATTAAATTGGGAGTATGGCTGTATTATTTGGTTTCCCATATATCAAAATTCATTGTCACGCATTGAATCAGTTCAACGCAAATGTCTGAAATTTATGTTTTTCAAATGTAATGGATCTTATCCTCCCCGAGGTACAGACAACAATATACTGCTTAATATGTTTGACCTTAAATCTCTCAGATTCAGAAGAGATGTAGTCGTTTTATTCTTTCTTTATAAATTAATTAGTCACAATGTTGATTGTTCATTTCTTTTAGGTAAACTAAACCTATCGGTTCCGAGATTATAATGCCGTCAAAACAACCTCTTTTACTGCGATGCTCCTCGTACAAACATTATGATAAAGTCACCAATCTTTAATATGTGTAAAACTTTTAACACCATTTCGTCGTTATGTGATGTCAACTATGATAGTTTAGATAAAATAATTCATATATATGAAGAAAACTGTGCTTATTAAATTAGATTATTTCATAACACTATAATATATTTTACTTTTATGTATGAGTTTTCTTGTAAACTCTTAATGTAATGTTAATGACTATGTGTATTGCAAATTTGTGCATTTTATATCACAGTATACTTAGTTTTAAGCTTTTCCTGTAATTGGGTGCTTTAACCTGTTGGAAATAAATTACTTATTATTATTATTACTTATTATATAAGACCGTACCATGAAAACTCTGATTTATAGATTCATGTTCGTATCAACTTTTTCATGTTTTTTATGAGTAGAATCGGCTCTTAAAGTATCGTGTATTTCCCCCGATGATTATATCCTTTTTTTACATACATGTAAATCAAGTGACATTTCTCTGAAAGTTTTATGTACTTTTCGTATTTGCATGTCCATGGCATGTTAATATTGCCATTAAGGATTTTAATTTATTAAAATCGTAATAGCCGTGCATTATTCACGAAGAGATGAATAACTTTTCTTTCGCAAATTGAATTTTTGCATATAATATTTACATATTTGACGTTGCAGTCCCCAAATATTAGCATACTTAAGTTTTTGATCATTACTGGATTTTACGAAATTGGTGAAAAGTTCGCATTTGCATACACTAAACGTATTGTAATCGTATCCCATTCTTGTATATAAAATATTTTTCAACGTTCTTAAAAGCACGAAAAATTTTAAAAGATTAACGGCGAACAAAACAATATACATATTTTTTAACTTGTATCCGAATAGCATATCCCACTGAAATAAAGCCTTCTGATTTCAGAAATGACAGGCCAAAAGATGTAACACGTAATGTTTTCTTGTTCCATTAATAAAACATTATGGACAGGAATAACATTACTGTTAATTTTACTAATCTATTTATTGCTATATATCAATGATAGATATATTTACCAAGATAAAGAATAATTTTTGAAAAACATATGCTCAGTTCATTTTTTATTTTTTGGGGGTCAAACCATCTCGTCAAACCAATAGTAATCACCCATCATGGCTGGATCCCATCGTCGCACGGTGCAGCGATCTTATGGGGCAAATGGACAAAAACCAGAACTCCAAAAAAATCAGTAGTATCATATGATTTATTTACCATAAAATTGTCCGACATTAGTCTACATTTACATCCATAAATATTTATTTTACAATGTAAGGTAAGTAAAAAAAATAGTGCATGTAAACGTGCATGTATATAATACCATAAAATATTATAAATTATACTTTATATCAGAAATGTTGACAGAGAAAGAGATGTAAAAGTATACTTAGGATCCAGAAATATTTACATAATATAAACAAAAAAAATGTCCCATGTCTATTCTGCCCCTGAATCACTTTCACTGTCATCGCTAACTTCAAGAGGAGTTGTGATATTATATGCTATCAAAGGCTCTACATCGTCAGTTAACACGAAATACTCTTTAATGCTACTGTAATCAGCCATATTTTTTTCCTTTTTTTGGAGATTATTTTCCTGTGGAAAGCTAGTAAAGGATCTAATGTTATGATCAAACGATCATCAAATCAATGTTTGATTCCGTTCGCGACTTTTTTCAAGTGTGTGCCAATACTTCTTTTCTAATTACTTTATGTCGAGCCTCTAGGCACTCTTCTGATATTTCACCAATTGGTATATTGAATTGAGAGATGACTTCATAACCGTGAACCAGTATTTTATGGATAGTCATAGGTATATTATACCACGAGTACTCTTGCAGATACAATTCCCTAGTGTTCATGGCAAGATTGTTAAATTCATTTACATTAATTTTTTCCTTACAGTTCAAAATTCTCAAAATTAGGTAAAATTTATAAAGTAGTGTCTCGTTAAGGCCGGTAATTTTGGCACTTATTTTATATTGCTTGAAAAATTTTCTAGCTGTATTTCCGTCATTGGAACTACCATAACCTTGTTTTGGTTTGTCTATATTGAGCCCTAACTGTTTTTTAAACTCACTGTGAATTCGTTTTTTGGTTTGTTCTTTCAAATCCTTAAATGCCCTCGAAGCTCGCCACTTTTTTAAAAGGAAGGCGATATGCTATTTTTAAACAACATTCCAAGAAACGAATCCAACAATGCAAAGTTGACAATCCATATTTATATTTTTCAGAATCCGCTACAAACTGAGTCAAGTCTGTTTTATTCATCTGATTCGGTTTTGCTCCGCGTAGATAACAAGTAGCAGTAGACTTTGTTTCGGTCACAATATTGCATACACTTCCGTCAATCATTTTAAAGTGAAATTCAAAATCTACGTTAAATTCTCTTTCGCCAATTTTCATGCTAATGTTTTTAATAACTTTAAAACAATTTTCAAATTTATTGTATTCTTGTTTAATTATTTCCTCGTTTTCCTTAGAAAACATAAATTAAAGTGGTCGACAATATAGCAACGATGACGAACGGGGATTTTTCCAAACCACCGTTTTAGAGGATTTGTCCATGAGCATAATAGGGACAAAACCTATAAAAAACATAAATTCGTCAGTTTCAGATTCTTTTTGAAAATTTTTGCTTGTATATACTGTGACTGAAACTTCCATCCATGCCCCATTTACTGACAAGAGTTAAATTTAATGAAGTAATGCTATGTATATCTACTACATTAATAATATTGCAAATACTATTAAGAGTTTTATATAACATATTTTGAATATTAACTTCAACAGCTGTCTCAGAAGCGGATGATATCTCAATATATGAGTGTTGTTTGAACAGATTAAGTCTATATAAACTAGGAAAAGTATCTCTATGTAAGCTATTTACCACAGTCCTTAATAAATTGTACTTGCGTTCAGATAAGTCTACATCTAAGTAAAAAGCAAGTGCTTGCTGCAAACTCAATTCTTTCTTTACTTCTAAAAGTCCTGTTGAAGTTGATGGACCAGCGATACTAGAAGCGAACTGTAATTCCGCACTACCGAAGCTTTTTACCAATGTTTCCACATTAGGTTTTTTTGTTTTGACGGAACACTCTTCGAACTGCTTTTGTGGACAGCCCCGGCCAATAATTGAGGTAGTCGAACTGATATTGGTATTTTTTTAACTTTCAGGGATTGAAATTTTCGAGGCGAGAAAACAACTTTCTTTCTTTAATAAATAGAATCTTGAACGTGAGCACCTTGTCCACCTTGATTTTAAGTTAGCACATATTAATTTTGCAACATTCAGTAGTTCTGGAGCGTCAGGGTTTGTAATGTTATACGAGTTCGTAATACATTGCTTTATTGCTGTAAATTTATCTTTATCTACTGTTGATACCCAAACTTCAAAACATTCACCATACGTAAGAGGGTGACCTATAAAGGGAAAAAAGGCTTTTTATACAAATTTGTAAATATTTGCACAAAATCATATTATAGCTTTAATCTATACTAAATTGACTACAAAATAGCAGAAAATTGCATATATACTTTTATATACTTTTTTTTTAAAGCTTACAGAAGTTGTTAAAAAATCAATAAGAATCAAATTTTACACTCGTTTATAAAATTCAAATTAACAGGTTGAAGAATGCCAAATATCGAGGTCATTATGTATTATTGAAATAGTTAACATACCTGGATTTATATTCTCCATGACCAAAATAGCACAAATTAAATACTGTTCAGCACACAACTATTCACAAGTGAAACAAAATTTCAACTGACCAAGTAGGTAATACACTATGCTGAAATTACCTTCGATTCTGTCCAATAAGCCCACCCCCGATACCGGGAAATTCCAAGAAACGTTTCTTGGAATAGCTTGTTTGGTTACTTACCTATTTATAGGGTAGGTAATTAAACCCAAAATAAAGGGTCGGTTTTTACATTTTTCTCCACAGATCGCTGCACTGTGCGTCGTTGATGACGAATTTCTATTGTCCTGATATCTTGATGAAATCTTTCTCCTTGCTCGTCGCTTACCGCACCCAAATTTTCAAGAAAAAAATTTAAATGAGAATGAAGAAAGCGAATTTTTAAAGACATACGGCAACCAAGCGTTTGGTATGAATCTAAAAGTTGGTTTACTAGTTGCATGTAGTTCTCATCCGGCTTATTCCGTAAAAATCCCCTGACCACGCTTACAAATGAGTTCCAAACTCTGAGTTCATTACTAGTTACTGATTCAAATTCTTTCCTTTCCGGCCAAATTCTTTTCACATAATGTTCTTTTACTGCACAAACACAGAAAACAGCAATATTTTGTAAAGCCTCCTTGAAGCCCTACTAAAATGGCTATTACTTTTAAATCCCCACATATTTGCCATTTGTATTTGTTGCAATTAATTCTCAGAATGAGCAATTAGTATAGATGGTTTTAAATTTCTGTTATGTAGTAATACAGCTTTTAAACTGTATTTGGAGAAATCTATATCATAAAGCGTCACTCAGAAGGGGAATGCTCCTCCTGCATTAAACCTTCAATATCAATACACGTGCATAGTCAATTTTCCATATTATAAAATGCGGAAAACGTTGCATTTATTTTTCTAAAAGTCGTAATCCTTGTTTCTTTAGCCACTCCTTAAATTGAGAACTAAGAAGTTCTGCTTGTTGTCCTGACAGCCCCAAGTTACGTATCAAATCATTCAATTCATCTTGAGCAATTAAGTGAGGGTCACTAAGACTGTCTGGAATATACAAAGGGTCGGCACACTGGTCTGGGTTGTCTGAAGAGTCGTTACTATTTTCATTACCTCCCGAAACAATATTTTGCCAATCTAAAGGCGCAGTTGGCACTGGTCAGTCTGATACATTGTGAGGAATAGGTCTTAGGGCTGATGGAAAATTCGGATATTTGATTTTTTGTTTTTCTTTTTTTGGAATATCCCACAGTTCTTGTTACAGAAAAATAGCAATCATCGAAATGATGAAAGGCATGCTTTTTCTTTTCCCTTTCATCCACTGCACTAGTGACACGATACAACTTACACAACAAACGTAGGGAGCCCATTGTTTGTCTAAAACTCCAAAATATAGAAAATACGCTTTTTTCTCATTTTCAAACTATGGCCGCGCTTGTGACGTGACTCACAAGGAATTCTCCATAGACACAATTGGGCACATGGAAAGTCAAAACAAGACTGACACTGAAAATGTCCCACCTTACTTTAACTTGTTCTTCAATTGCCGACCCATCATAAAATTTATTACCTGGCATAATTGGGTCTATTGTGTTCACACAAAAATGATACGTATTAAGACTTGTTGCATATTTTTTCAGTTAATTATTATTAACAATATAAAAACAGTAGTGTGGACTATGTTACAAAAATTGTGTCGGCCAGTGTTATTTAAGAGAACGTAGCCCCACTTGAAATTCCAACTTAAAAAAAAAAACCAAAACATATATTTACGTAAATTAGACGTTCATTTGACTTCTAAGAGACAGTTGTATAAAGGTGGGTAGTTTTGAACTCGGTTTAACTCCATGGTTACAATTGAGTCAGTCATTTCAAAAACAGCACGAGTCCATATCTGTCAAAAATGAGTTTTTGTTACGAACCGATACTTCTAGTGTAGACGTACATTATAAGTAAAAACGACACCAGTCCCACAATTCGTTACTAAGTTATCAGACCAAAAAATTTACGATCTATGCTAAAACAGCTGAGGTCCTGGACTCGTGATGTTTTTCTCGGAACGCTACAATTTGCCGCCATATAGGTGGGTATGAGATATAATGACACAACCCTGCTTGCTTACTTATTTAGTTCTCAACAGTTGTTATTGTTATTTATCTGCGTTAAGATGTTTGTCGGAAATGTCTAGTTCGAACGAAAGTGAAAATGATGTTTTTCCTATAAAAAAAGAGAAGACAAAACAATGAGACTTATAAGAGAAATGTAACACGAAATGCAAAAGTGAAAGGAAAGGAGCACTTCAACTATAAGAGAAATATTCCAGAAATGAGTACAGGATCTAACTGCAAGTAAGTTTTGTTTGCTTATAAGTAGGCTCCTTTTCTTAATCGCAGTCTTAAAGTCTTTTGTTGCAGTTGTAAAAAAAGCATGCTTTGATCATTTTTCCCAAGATCTTACTTTTTGTATTAATAAAATGAATGGGTTCCTCACTAACAATGAACAGGACAATTTTTGCAACAACTCATGGAGAAAATCGCTGTCAAAAGGCATAGACCTCGTAAAGACGGGGCAAACTTGAAAGATTTCACTTTCAAGTATTTTATTATGACTTCTGAAAAGAAGCGGGCGGTGTGCAAAAGAGCTTTTACGTCAATGTATGGGATATCAGATGGTCGTGCCAGGCAAATTTCAAGTTTGTTAAGGCATTGGCTCACTCCCCATGACAAGCGTGGTCAGCATCCTAAAGCCAACACTAAACCACCTGTCATTCTGAAAAAAAACTCATGACCACATACTCTCATTTCCTAGGAAACAAATCCATTATTCAGGGAAAAGTCTTCACTATCTGGATGCGCGATTGGATGTAAAAACCATGTATAGCCTTTTTAAAACGAAGTATCCTGATCTCTTCATTAAATATCAGTATTATTTGAAGTATTTTAAAGAAATTTTTTTTTCTGCGATTTGGAAGACCTCAATTTGACACATGCATCACCTGTGAAGAACTGACAGTGAAAATACAAAGTCCAAGCTTATGTCAGAATGCTGTAATAAGTGCAGAGGCCTAATTAGTGTTTCATAAGAGACAAGCAAAAAGATCCATAATAAAATATCTTCTATTATAGACTTTTGCAACACTCGTGATGATTAACAGCACTAACCTTTGATTTCATGCCGAACTTGCCCTTGCCACAAATCCCAAATCAAGACATATTCTACTTAAGGCAACTCTGGGTGAATTGCTTTGGAATAAAAAAATATGACAACTAATCAATCTGTATTTTATGTTTTTTATGAGGGTCAACCGAAAAAAGGGGCCAATGAAGTTTGTTCGATGTTACTTCATTACATAGAAACCTTCCTAGATCATAATACGAAGGAACTGTTTTTGTTCTCCGACAACTGTCCTGGGCAGAACAAAAATCAAACCCTAATCCGATTCTTACTTGCTCTGACAGATACTAAGCGATTTTATAAAGTGACGCACTACTTTCCGGTTAGGGGACATTCATTCTTACCAAACAATAGAAACTTTGGACTAATAAAGTCTAAGATAAAGAAGCACGATCGTGTCTATGTACCTGAACAATACCAATCTATGATAAAGCAGGCAAATCCAAATTTCTCCGTTTTCTTGCTACAAAATAACCAAATTTTAGATTTTAATAAGTGGTGGCGGCAGTATTACAAGAAAACCTATTTATCGGACGAAAGTTTTGGAAAGAGCAAAAAATTACATTTGCACCATCTGCATTTATGGCTTTTAAGTATAATGCAAATAATAGAGGAGTGGTATAAGGTTTTCTATGATCAAATATTGGAATGGCCAACAGGACAACCAGATGATGTTGACGAAGTTGAATCCGACAATGAATTTAATTATGTTCCATAACTTTTATATTGTTTCCTCTTACTTTGAATAAACACTTTTTTGCATAATATACTAGCTGTTTGCATTCTTCCAAGTCTGGGAACACTGAAAACTTTAAGGAACAAATATATTCCGTACAGAAACAACATGTGACCAGAAGACAAAATATTGTACTGAACTCACAGAACATCAAAAACTGAACTACTTAAACGAACTAAAATGAGTATCAACGTCGTTCATAAAGATATTAAACAGTAAAGGCCCCAGATAGGAACCCTGTGGTACTCCATGTCACATTTATGAACATGATAATGTTTAATTAATATTATATAAACGGTATTTTCTTTCTTTCCTTCTTGCCCAAATTTTTTCATTCACAATATGTCGCCAACTTTTATTTTCTCTTTATATTTTTAGAGGGGGAGACCCATCCAAGAATATAAAAGCAACATGTCTCAGAAGATAAAAAAATCTACAAAGACATAATTATTTTTTGTTTATTGAGTGGTCAATTGACCCGGGCAAACTGGGTTTTACATTTGAATATATCAAACTATATAAGAATTTGCACAACTCGGAGAAAAACCTCAGTTCCCCTTCAGATATAAATAAAAAAAATAAATATACGCCGGTAGTTTTCGTTTTTGCCGCTATTTCCCATTTATTTTGACCCCCCTCTATAACATGTTTCACGCGGAAGTTGTATTAGTTTTTTACGAGTATTCCTAATGTTACCTTTCAAGTTTAAAGCAGGGTCTTCTACATTAATTATGGATGTCCCTTCTCATTCGCTGCAGACAAACTGTTTCCCAGGGGTGACTTAAAAATAAAGCTAGCAATAAGCTTGGCAATATCTGACAGGCAGGTACCACGTGCTGTCTATAACAAAGTAGACTTTTCAGCCAGTTATTCTCATAAATCAATTTAAATTTTTAAACATTTTAAAATATGAATATCTGTATATTAATACCCTAAAGATATATTTTGAGGCAGGGTTTATTTAAAATGTGATTTATTCAAAAATTTTCAAAAAAACAGCGCACGTACATTTCACAAATAAATTGTTACATACGACCTTATGGCAAGAATAATTTTTTTATAATTAACGTTCTTACCCCAAAAAATCATAAAAACTGGGTGATAAAATGAGAAATTAGTAAGGCTGTTCCGTGGGACAGTGGCGTACGCGAAATTAACTAATACGAGAATCAATAATCTGTTACAACAATGTATGTAAAACTTACCCTCTTAACTAGCTTGCTTATCACAAACTGGAGAAGATGTGTAGCCATTTTGCAGCATCAGATATGTTTCTATGGTTGTCTCCATGAGTGATGTTCGCTTTGGTGAAGATATATTCTTATATTTTGAAAACGACCGTTCGACATCTACTGATGTAATACACGCATACGTAAAATAGTCTTTGGGCGCACTTAACGGATCTGGGGCTGCACCATTACATATTTGTCTTAATTTGGTAAAACCGGTGTCTTTATTTAACACACTTGCGAACTTTTCTTTAACGCGCTCATTTGTTGAGTTACCTATAGCGTGTAGCAGTAGATTTACTTCGTTCACTATTTGCAGTGACTCCGCTAACGACAACGCACTGTTTTCTAATTTTTTTATGCTTTCATGTAATGGTTTATAGTTATTCGCAATATTTTTTAAAGCTGTTTCAACGGAAATATCTTCGAATTTTGTCTGGCTTTCCTTAATAGCTGCAGCCTCATCTGGATTGAATTGTAGTATCACAGCTTTTATTTGTTGGAAATAATCAACATAATAAAAAACTGCCTGCAACCATGTTCCCCAACGTGTAACAATCGGCTGTGGTGGTTCAGGAATACCAGGATACTTGCTATGAAATGCACGGAGACGTTTAGGAGATTTAAGAAACACTTTTTTTGTACTTGCTATTTCCACCTCTGGAAAACCTTTTCGAATAGTTTCTGCCACAAGATGTAAAGCATGCACTTTACACGTAACATGTATAAACGTACAACCTTGTTCTTGCAAAGAACGGCCTACCGAACGCATTGTCATGGCGCCATCAATCATAAACATCAACACTTAACTTTTTGACAGTTCAAATTTTTCTAACGTCTGTAGCACCACCCTGGTAATTGTTTCACTAATACACTGACTTAGTCTTTTGCTAGCTAGTAACAGTGGAACTGTCGGTTTGAGAGGGTCCAGTACTCGTACTATAACATTTAAAATAGATTTTTTTTACAATCTGTTGTCTCATCAACAGATAACCACAGCCGTGTATTTTTTAATTCATATTTCATCTTATTTACCATATCTACGTGTACAGTTGGTAGATAGTTATATAACGTTGTGCGACTTGGTAACTTCACCTGGGCATTGTATTTATTCCAGAACTCTCGAAATCGAGTATGTGCAGCAGAACATCACAAGCAATCAGCGTTAATAGTAAATCAAACATAAACTGGGTTGTAGAAGGCACGTCATTTTTTATGGTGTACACTATTTACGTGAAGTCTACAATCACGCTTATCCCAGCACATCAAATCTATCTCGCACACTTTACAAATTATTTTAGCTCCATCATAGAATAAATCCGGGAATTCACCTATGAATTTATTCACTTTGTCAGCAAATGGCCGTTTTCTGCCCCTGCGTACGTCTGCCATGCTTTATTATTAAATTAATATCAACAATACAGTACAACAAATAAAATAAAAACACAAAAACAATATGCAATACGCCCAAGTGATTTAACGTGTACACAACTCGAAAGCTAATAATAGATTGGACTGAAGAAAGAGTTTCGCGGTCAAAGTGAATGCCGGCGACAGTAAGTACATCTGTACTCTACGACCACGATACACAGAAACGATTTGCAGCTTTAGAAATTAGTCAGGGAAAGAACTGCAAACAAATTTCCACGTCTCTTGAATATAAATATTTGTATACATACGACGTTCTTTCAGCTTCTTAGTGTTAAGTTTCAAATAACACTGTGACAGGTTATAAGCGGACACGTACAAATTTATGTCAATAATTTAGGTGTTATTATTATAGGGTGTAACACACGAACACATACGACTTTATATTAATCTCAAATTATTAATTTACACTTGATCATCAGTGCAATTTTTATTTTTGCACATGCGTAATTTATTATTGTTAGTTTTTAGAGTTTGCCGTTGGGTATTAACCCGTGCATCATCGAGGTTAAAGTTTTAAAAACCGATTTTTTGCCGTTTTTCCCTCATAAAATGAAATTATTGTTTCATTTCATAGGAAATGTTGTTCTCTTGAAGTTTTACTACCACTTTTTTTTAAACTGTTATATTTGAAGATATCCATAATTTTCCAAGACTGGACATGAACCGAATCCTCAAGTCGCCCTTTTTGGAAAATAAGTGAAAAATGGCAATAGAGATACCTAATTTAATTACTTTTGACCATTTTCTTGTTTCCTTTGTATTATATACAATACAAATAATACATTATACAACACATAATAAGACGAATTGCAAATTAGTGGGTAGCCTATCTGGTATATAGTTCTATTCCTTAAAAGGTCTGTTTTTTGTTACAAAAGCTATTGTTAAGGGCCATTTTTTTCAGAGAATCCCTACCTGGAGTGTCACAAACTACACCCCTCTTTTCTGTTCCTTATCTGGGATACCTGGAGAGAGGTCAGCCGGCTTTAGTTAACGTTTGTTTTTCAAGTAGTGAACATTTAAATTATGTTCGTTTAGTGAGTTTTTTTTCTGTAAGATTTGGGGAAGTTGTAATTTTTTGGGAGAAAGCTAAGACACCAACCAGAGAGGATTCAAAGATTCTGCCATCAAAGTGTCGGAGTTTGGTGCGGTATTCTGAATGGCAAAGTGACCTATATTTATGAATTATAGTCTTACAGGATATCGTTAGTCACAATAACTAATCAACGATATAGAATTTTTCTTAGAACTTCCAGCTCAAGCTTATGCGAACATCATTTGTCGCCAAAACGGTGCTACCATACACAATGCTTGTATTGTTCAGTAAATTTGATGCCCATTATGCCACTTGGAGAGGCAGATTTGGAACCTTGTTTGGCCACCAAGGGGTCCAGATCTCACACCTTTAGACTTCTTTGTGTGGGGATATTAAAAAAACATGGTGTACAAAAAATCTCTCCAGAAATATAGACGAAAGAAATCAAAGAATTATAGAATAAACTGAACCTTTAAATCAAAATCCCTGTGTTCAGAAATCTTAGAAACAACATAATGAAAAGATGCAATTTATGTGTAAGAGAGCAAGGAAACCAACATTTACTACCTACGAGATAATTATTAGAAATAATTAATTTCGTTCCTTATTTGGTTTTGATTGTAGATGTATTATTTTATATAAAAAAACAATAATTTTATAGTAAACAGATAGCTTTTATAGTACTGTTACTTGTTTAGGACACTTAGCCGCCAAAGTTATTAGAGAATTAATATTTCATGTTTTAAAATATAAAAATAAATTTAGTTAGATGGGGACTATCTTATACCATATTATTCTGTATCAAAATATACAGGGTGTACATTTTTGGAAAAACAGTTTTTTTTTTGGTATATTTATTTTACATTCAACCGTTCTTCTGCTTGAAGATTTAAAAAAACGCAATATGTGCAGTTTTGTCAATAACTAAGCCGTAAAATCAAAGTGCCCTCTTGGATGGTCCACCATGTACATAAAATGTAGGCCAAAAAATTGTATTAGATAAGGAATTATTAAGGTAGTTTTAAGTGACAATTCTTTTCTGTTTTTTTTTCTGATATTAACCGTGCGAGACAGACCCGTCAAATCTCTGCATAGTGTGGATGTAATCGGGATGAAAGTGACTATACAATTACGTAAAAAAATTCGCCCTTATCAAACATACCCTATATTGAGAGATAATGTCATGCCTGTTTTAGATGATATACCCGCTTTCCTATTTTTATCGATCTTTAAAGAAAATAACAATTAAAAGATATAATCACAATAGACGACTAAATCACAATAATAACCTCACAACATTTACAATTAAAACGAAATAAGAATGGCCATTAGATATATTCGGATTGAGCCGGGATTAACATTAAAAAATAGTTTCTTTCACGCCAGTCGTATCGGAACTCAAATCGCTTAAACAAATTGAAACGACGCGACGACGTCGGAAACGTCAACTATATCAAATTAATTACCGAAGTGAATAAGCTTATAGATATTTTATCATCGCTTTGAATAATTGATGACCCTCGCTGGGTGTTTTCATTTTTCTAATGAGATCGCTTGAGTGATTCGGCTCTAAAAGGTTTTAAAAATAGTACAGAACAACGTCTAAGAATTCATTTTTTATAGTCGTGTTTCGCAACTAAAAAATAATATCCTTTTTATTAAAATTTTTTTTATGTTATGCTTGAGATGTACTGTCAGGAATTTTTTCCACTTCCGCTTTAGCTAGGCGTTTTCTTTACCAGCTCATATATTCACACTAAGATTTGAGGATTAATCAAGAGTAATATCTGAATTAAACACATTATTAACGAGTCAGTTGGTTAAAACTACCAGCCTCGTACCCAGTTCTGCTTTATGCCTTGATTTGTATGATAGTTTATTAAACAAGGTCATTTTTTAGTTTTTATTTTATTTTACATACACATGCGCAACAGAATTTACATCCCAATTACAGTGCCGGAAATAGAGTATTAACATGATGTACGTGTACATATACAGGGCGAACGCCTACTTACCTGTGTAATTTTACGAGGGGTTCCTGTTGATATTAGTAACACGAATTGTGAAAATAAATAAATAAAAAAGTTGAACAACCGACCTATCTTAACTAAAATACTGTTAAACTTTTGTGGACCGCTGCATTACTTATCTGACCCACTTATGACGCAACCAACATGCTTTGTTTATCTAAGTTCGTTGTAAATTGCAAAGATACAAAAAACGTCAGAAAATCACCGACAAAGTTATCCTACTCCAGTTTTTTAAATTCAAATGATAAATCATTAAAAAAAAACTTCACAAAAAGCGTGTAAGCAGCTATTCGACGGGCTTTGATATTCGACCACGTACGAATATGAAGACTGGCGTATTCAGGACTCACGTTTCACAATAGCAATTATTGTCACTATCAATTTACAAAACTTATTTTAATTTAATTAGTTACATAATTTTTTAACACTTGACAATTTTTTAAATTTATTAGGTAGTCACAAGTGTAGCCATATTACAATAAGTGTTCAAAATTTTCACCACCAACTTGCACACACAGTTGAGCTCTTCTTATCCAATTTCTACGTACATTCTCAAAAATTAAATGAAAAAATAGTAACATTTTCAATCACTAACAATAACGTAACTGAATGTTTAGCAAGAAGCTCCTGCAGTATAACTTCATCCTCTTTCTATTTAATTAGTTATAAAAAAAAATCACAAAAAAGCGTAGAGTGCAGTAGGTTCACGGCGACAAAGTGCACCGAACTTTACAAAAATGTATTACATTTATTTACTAACAGGAAAAGAAAATCCATAAATTCACTTCAGGTCAGCTCTGTTAGTAGACGGCATTTATTATTACGTTGGCACCGTTTGTGCGGCATTTAAAACAGTGCCGACTTTCATTTTCCTCGAGATGAACGTTCGGCGCGTTTGAAGGGATTATGTTATAAAAATGCCATCGGAGACAAATGGCCAAAAGTAGTGAACCAATTATTGTAAAACAATGTCAATGTCGTAGTCACCGAACCTATCTTAATTTCTTTTTGGTTGAGATAGGTCAGTTAATAGGATCTCAAAATGTTGGAGTAATTTTTTTTCTCGGAAACTATAGCACATAGATTTCTTATATATTTTTTTATATGAACTTACCATTAAGGGATCTACCCTCCCTTAAATTTAATAAGTTAGAACTCACCCTGTATAACATATACCGTCAAGTCAGGTAACTTCGAACGAATTTGAAAGTTTTTTCAGGATAGGAAAAAGTGGGAGGTAAAAAAAATCTGAAAAAATTAATTTATATTCTTTAAAAACTCGTTTATGTATATTTCAAACAAAAAAAGTTTTAAAAAATATTGGCAAGTATTTTTTTTTTTATTTAAACAAATAGTGTCCGAATTTCTCCGCTCAGGTGGGGTAACTTCGAACTGCACTTAAATTGCACGTAAATAGAAGTAACTTCGTGTGTTCAGTAAATTCAGACATCAAAAATAATAAAATAAAATTATTTAACGGTTTTTAATGCACAACGTGGAAAAAATATAAAAAACATTTTAAAAAACACGTTTATTGACCAGAAAATACAAACTTAAACCTATTTTTGCGTTAAGCAAAAAAAAAAATAAACATTCTAAAACATAATACTAATATAAATAATAATATTTTAGGACATATTATTTAGGTCAACACTCGAAATTTCAAAATTAAATCAATTCCGTCACAAATTTTTGGGATCTTTTAAAATCTCTATGACTTGGGTTTTTAAGACTATTGCTTTATCTTCGGTATCCGGATAGACAAAATATGTTCCAATTTTGCTGCAATTCTTTTTTCTCATAAATTCCACGAGTTCGTTTTCGTTTTCAGAAATCTCAATAATTTTTTCCTATGTAATGCAGTCCTTTTTCTATTTTTTCCGGCAGTTTCATATTTAACTACAATCAATTTATTTGGCAAAAAAATATCACATTTTTCAGTTTCAGTTTGACTACTTATAATATTGTTATAATACTACTTATAATAAGATTGTCACTGAAAATGTCCGAATTATCACTGGAAGTGTCGTTATAAATCAAGTCAGATTCTTCATCATTTTCACTATCTGGAGTTTCATTATTGGGAATTATTCCTTTTCCAGGAATAATATCTAATTTTTTACCTCGATTCTTGAAGATGTGTTCGAATTTGTAGTTTTGTCCTAAGAAAGCTGATGTCCACGAGGTTTCAATATTTTTATTTTTATCAGACACATCGGGAGGCAACCGCTTTAAAACTTGTTGTCTATCCATAGGTACAAGTCCTGAAGCTACAAATCCAGCTTGTATATATTTTTTAACATTCGTTCCAACTTTTTCTAATGTTTCATGTAGAAGTCTAGGGAATTCGCTCTACGGGAATACACCTCTGTTCAATTTTTTCCATTCTGATAAAACCCCTCTCCACGCGTTCTTAAGTGGATGAAAGAACGCGAACGGTGACACAAGTGTGTCGAATTGGGCGGAAGTAAAATAAACTGTATGTTATTTTCCATACATTTTTGTAAGACCAAATAGAGACATGACTGGAGAGATTATCTCCTATAAGGATCTGTCTTCCATCCATTGTTCTTAAATACGGGAAAGCTATTTTTCTAAACCAATCTTTAAAAGTGGTTTGGTCGAACCAGCTGCTTTTGTATGCTGTACCAGGAGGTCCAAGGTACATTCTCAAGCCAAGCTAGAAATAAGTGTTGTGCTTTATACACAACATAAGGTGTTAATAGTTTTCCTGAACCCGCCCCTGCCAACATAACTGATACACTTGTTTTCATGAGTCCATAAACCAATCTGAATGTTTTGAACCCCATTTGCCATTTAACTTTTTCGGAATCATCGGAAAAAAAATGTTTTATCGTAGTTCACTATATTTTGTGGTGGAACACCTTCCAATGATTTTTCTAGTTCATTAAAATATTTATTAATCATTTCATGATTAACTGCCGCTCTGACCCTCTTAATGTTTTCAGACAGCCTAACAGAAATCTCCCCTTTATATCGTGAAATAAAATGTCTCATCCTGATAAACGAATACATATTGCATTTATTGATATTTAGAGACAATCTATATATGCTGCATCTGTTATTGAGTGTGTTTAAGTCTGCCTGTAATTTATTACAGTCGGATATACTATCAATTTTATGGTAAATTTTCAAGTCATCAGCATATAAGAGAGATGGGCATAGGACGTCAAGTACGATATTATTTATGAACATGATAAACGATAAGGGACCCAATACCTAACCCTGTGGAAAGCCTGATTGCGATTTAAATGCCATAAATGACCCTGGTATTGTACAAATTGATTTCTAGAACGTAGGATTCTGAAAAATTAATTAATTTTAGATTGAAGCCCATGGAATATAATTTTTTTTAATAAAATACCGTGGTCTATTCTGTCGAATACTTTAGAAAAATCCGTGTAAATGACATCGACCACCATCTATGATTTCTAAGTACTGTGTTATGCAAAGTAGGTTCGTAGTTGTGGAACGTTGCGAGACAAACCCATGTTGATTTATACAGATGCTTCGATGGATTTGCGAATAAATCGTGTTATGTAAGACAATTTCGAAAACTTTACCAAAATTATTTAGAATTGCTATAGCGCGATAGTTTTGTACATCAGATTTACTGCCTTTTTGTGAATTGGGCAAATTTTTGAGACATTCCACTTACCAGGAAATGTATTTGCTTGTAAACATAGGTTAAAAATGTGATGGAGTGGTGAAGCTAATACGCTTGAACAGTCTTTAAAAAAAAAACACTGGCAGGACATCAAGACCTGCAGTAAATTTCGGCTTAATTTTCCTAAACGCATTTAACACAGCCTGTTCAGTTACCGTTGTAATTGTAATGTTAATATTATCGCTTGTGTCTGAGTGTACATTATGATCAAAAATGAAAGTCGTCTAGCGTAAGAAATTGTTTCCGAGTTTATCCTATGAATCCTGTATTGTACAATAAAGATAGTAGAAAAATGTACGTGCAGTTATTAGCACTGAATATCGAGGTACACAACAACTAGTTAGCAATAATACTTTCTATAATCTTTTGTGCTCGACATACCACGAAATGAAATGAAAAGGCAAATTGATAAAGCGCAACTATGCCGATCCGCACGATAATAAAGATACTGGGACCGACTTCCCCTTATTATCCACAATAAAGTGGTAAAGATGAAATCCAGTGATAGCGTTGTATTCAGTATGCGGGATGTTTACGTCGGAAATTACTGACACCTGATGTTTTCATGTTACAGTAGTGGTTGTTTTTTTACCTCATTTTATTTACAAATTTTGTGTATATAGAAAATATTAGGGGAAAAGTAGCGGTGACCTGTCGTGATTTTTATAAAAGGGGAAGCTGTTTCAAAATAAATACCTCTTATTTAAAATTTTGCGGGATTCTCCCTCTTCGTTTTGCAAATTTATCATAAAACTTTTGCTTTAGCGATATTTCCTGAATTAGTTCCATTTCTATGGATAACAGTGCTAGATTAGGCAATCTTTCTTGACCGGTAGAATTTCTAAAGAAGTTTTCAATTCGTTTTAACGTGGAAAAACTACGCTCGGTCGATGCACTTGTGGCGCGAATAGTGATGTTTTATAAAATTACCTTCTTTGAAGTGTTTGGAGCAAACAAATTTATTATCTGACCACTGCCAGTGCTTGTCTTTCCCAAGAACTTCCTATCACTTCTCCAATATATCTCTTTTAAGAAATCTAATACACGTAATTTGTAGAATTGAAAAAATAAATCAAAGCTAACTTACCTATGAAAACTGATCCCTTTAGGTTTAAAACCTTTAACGTTAGAACATCCCTCCAGTACACAACACATTCTTTACAAATGCTTTTTACGAAAGTACCAAAAAATATATTATTTTGACTACACATAGTATTAAAATATCCTATCGTAGTCATAGAAAGTTCATTCATATAATGAAAGAAATCGCACTATAACCACACAATAACCATTAAATGAATGACATTTCGGGGTCAAAATGGCGTCGCCCATGGTGTCGCCAAATTTTTTGATGCGCAAACGTCTAAGAGCATTCTCCCTACTCCACAGGTATTACTAACCGAACGCTGTCTTCGAAAATTTTAATCAGGTTACAAATGGTGTTTTCAGATGAGAAATGATTTCGTTCGAAAATTCCACAAATTTTTTCGTTCTGTACCCATCGAAAAACCAATTACAATTCGTATCTAGGAATTTACTACAAAAGCAGTTTTTTCCATAGCACGCTTCATTTCTATTCTATATATGTCCCTGAAAGGTTTGTCAAAAAACTAATACACATTCCGACGAAAATAAAACAATTGAACCCAACTTATTTTTTGATTTATGACAATATTATTCTTCCAATAACTCATTACGTACTCGGTGATTACTTAACACTAAATAAATGATTTTTTTCAGCGTTTGCTCAAAGATCCCCTACGATTTCCTACATCACACAAACACAAATTAAAGATATTGGTGGTACTGTAGAACTTGCCTGTTCTGTGCAATATACTCAAGATTATTCAGTGATATGGATGAAAGTGGACAAGAGTGAAACTTCATATAGTTTGCCGATTTCGACTGGCAGCTCCCTCATCCTACACGACTCGAGGTTTTCGCTTCGTCATGACCCGGTAAGTAAATTTTATTCTAATATAAAGAATATCCAGAAACATTATTTTACAATTTTATAAATTTTTTGTCTTATAAATTAATGAAAACTGCGGTTTTTTTTTACATACTCAGTGCCAAGTATTAAATTTAAGGATCTGTTTTTAAATACAAGCCGAAAGAAACTTAAATTCCCAGTTGTTTTGGACAGATTGATCATTACTTAAGAAAACCGATCTAACGCCCATTCGAAAATATTGGCATTGTACCTCTATTTCCGCTAGGATAACATTTACTTAAGACTTAGGGAATTTGCAGTAAATAACAAAGGCGAACTGCAAAACAGGAGCAGAGATTACAATAAACAGTATTTTATCTTTAATAAGAGCTTCTCCCTGTTTCACTGTCTTTATTTGCCTTACCTTTTATGATGGTTTTTTTCTTGTATTTTATTATTATTATGCACCATATTTGAGTGATTGTTTCAGTGCCCATCCTACCAACTTACAGGTGAGCTTACACTCATTTTTAGTAAGTGATATTACATTCTCACGGCGCTCCATCGAGCACCACACCACATTTCATGGCAGTTTCTAAAAATTTCAACAAAACCTTCAAGAGCTCTCCCAGCGTTTAGAACACGTCTAGAGGCCTTGTCTAACCTATATCTACTGGTCTCATAAGCAACGATTTCTAACTAGCCTGAGAGCCACGATAGAGCCAATTTTCCGAATTTCATGGTGGTTTTAAATTCTCTTCTGTGACTCTTTAAAGCTTCAGGGCTTTCTCGCCTCCCATCGCCAAACTTCCCGAAATTCAGTCATTAAGTATCTTTACACTCACTAGATCTATTACCGGCGGCTCCACGCATACGAGATGTCGCTCACACAAATGGGTTAGTCTCCACCGATTTCATTTCATCAGTTATATTATTTTATTATACTTTCCAATTTTTCTCGTTTTAAACAACGAGTGGCGTCCGACACTATTCAACAACTCCATTTCATCTCCCGCCCATCATCTAATCATCGTCAGTGTTCCATATCCCCGGCGTAATCTTCAGCCAGTGGAAGCCAATCAACGTTTGGTATTTTTTCGACGACACGTATTTCGTCACAGCGGATTTACTAATGAGTGGACTGAATTTACGTATGACAGTCTAACACTTCATACTATACATAACATCACACAAAACATCACTTTTTATGGAAACGGGGACTTCTTTGTCATTTTTACGTCCACTAACGCACTATAAAAAACAGAAAATATCGAGAAAATACATGCAAAAGCTAATTAATTTATAAGTACACCGTCAAAAATCATTATTATACATGTGTTTTTCGGAAAATAGTATTAGGTTTAAACCCGTCTCTGGGATGAAATCTAAACTTCCTTACTACGCACCAATAGGTATGTCTGCTACTTGCACCGACAATCTATCCCCATATTTCTTAGATCTGTATTGGGTAATTTAGTTTTCTAGAAAGATGGTATTGTGCCACAAAATTCGAGTGAAATTTTAATTTACATGCACAAATATATTCGTAACAGTCTTATAGGCCGTCTCATTGTTCAGACCTCAACCCTTGTGGTCATCGTTTCTGCGGAGGTCTAGAGAATAAGATACATCAAAACAATCCTCATAGCTTGTGAAAGATTTTGTCAGTTTAGTAGTTTTGAATAAATAGTGATAATAGTTGATAAACACAAATATTCTCTTCACCAAATATAACGAAAATTGATAAATCTGCGATAACGTTAACAAAAGCTCTGTAAAATCGTTGACCCCCCTCACCAAATTTATGACTAGTTTGTAGTATCGGTTGTTTTATGAATGATGACAGATAAACTTATGTATCTTGTGTTCTGTAATACTTATTTACGATATAAGTGAGATAAAGACATTAACGCACGCATTATGAATAATTGTTCCACGAGGCAATAGGCCGAATTGGGGTAATCACATAGTGCGTTAATAATGTAGTATCCCACGTATATCGTACAAAGTGTTATCACCGCTAAAATTGTCTTAACGTAGGTTCACTTTGATGGAATAATTAATCAAGATGACAATAGGATCTAAGTCTTTTCAAAATAATAGCAACGCGTAGTGGTTTATGATCGCATCTTAATTACCGAATAATAATACATAACAAATTGGAATTTTTAATTCTGCGGAGGTGAAACTATTGTTGTGTTATAATTTGCTTTAAAAATGTGCTTCTCAGATTGTTCTTCTGAAGAACAAACGTCAGATGTGCCCTTTGATATTGAGGAAGAAGCAGAGAACGTGTTATCCGGACTTATTCCCAGTAAATCTGGAGCCATGATGAACTAGCTTTGAAAAGATATGAGCAGTGGTGCCATTCGAAGTATAAAAAGGACATCCCTAACGAAAAAGCATTGCTTGTATATTTTGAAGAGTTAAGTAACAGCCAGAAGCCTTCATCCCTTTTGTGTTTATACTCGATGATGAAGACGGAAATATCGATCAAGTAGCGCATTGATATAAAGAATATGTCAATCTGACAGCTTTGCTGAAAAATTCCATTACCGCACTAGCGCGGTAATATTTTCATTACCACACTCGTTGGGATAACAATACTATTACCAGAGGTTGGATTTACCAATCGGATATGACGTAAAACCAGGGTTGGCTGTAGGTGGTTATGTGTCAGATTTGCATGCATATATGAAACGATATCTTACCTTGAAATTTTTTTAGCGAATTCCGCATTATTCAAAGTTGATAGTCAATTTATTATAAACAGTCGAAGAGAACTGGAGGTATAGGGGGATGTACTTAGAAGTAAAGTACACACACACAAGTATTTTTCACTGCCGATTGCACTTTTATATTATTGTCTGTTCTAAATGTTTTGTAGTTAAACTTCGGCGCCTTTCGTTGAAAATCCATTTCTATTGCGAGACGACAACAGATGTAACTGGAGCATACTTAAAATATGTAAACTTTCGCGAAGTCACCACATTCATGCCCGGTGTAGCAAAGTCTACTTCTTGGCAGTTTAAAAGATCTATTACACCTGTCATCGTAACAAATCCGGGATTTTTTAAAAACAGTTTGGAATTTTGTTTGTACCCTCGCAGTAATTTCTCCCTGTAACTGAAAAATATATTGTCGAAGATCGAACACAACGTTTATTGCATCAACTGTAGTCAATTCTGATGTTGACTGATACTGAAGGTCCCGTACGGCTAGAGGAATTCGTGAAAAACTTCGTGTATGGTCTCCAGATTTTCTTGAACAGTTGAATTCATAAATGCTTGTTGAGCCTGTGAAATAGCAACTGCGTCATTAAGATTTAACTGCTGTATTAGGGATTTCACATTATCAAAATGACACTAATAATACGATGCTGCCCCTAGCCAAGTTCCCCATCGTGTTATAATGGTCTGTGGAGGTAATGGAGTATTTGGTAGAATTTCATGAAATTGTTGTACACGACTTGGTGCTTTGAGAAAAACTTTCTTTACACTAGATATCAAATTTTCAACATTAGGGTAGCACCCCCTAATAACTTCAGCAATCCTATGAAGCCCATGTGCTAAACATGTTACATGAAGTATATTTTGATATGTTTCCTTCAAAATTCTTCCAGCAGCTTTCATATAATTCACTCCATCGGTAAGAGATAATAAGAACTTGTCCTTATTTTCTGCATATTTGTCACCTCAAAACTCTTGCAGACTTGAATTCACTACCTCCGCTATAGTGCGAGAATTTGTAGCTTCTACAACTTTAGTGGCAATCAAGTGTCCGCTCATTGAATAATTTTCCTCCAATGCACCCATTAAAACATTCGCGACCTGGAAATCGCAAGCATAAGTAGTTTCGTCCACGCTAAACCAGATGTACTTCTCATTAAGCTCAGAAGAAATTTTCTGTCTAATATTTTCACAATCCGTTGATAAATATTTTTTTTTTAGTGTAAACCTCGAAGGCACGTTAACATTGCTATATTTGCCACTAATACATTTTTCTAAAAATTGTCTAAAAAGTGGATTGTCTAGTTTCGACCACGGTATGTTACATCTTATCATAAATTCCACTAAATATAAGTTAAAATTACGTTGCATGTTACTGTAAGTAAAGCCACCTGCGTGCCGTTTATGGTTTTCTGAAGAAATATGTCTATTAATATTTGTGTTGCATGACCACGAAATTGTTACATCTAGTGCAATACAATTGTCTACCATCAAATTGTAAATCGGCAATATAGCGAATCTAAGAATTTACTGTAGCTTCCATCGGTTTAGTACGTTGTGACATTTTAATTACGTATTTTTAGTACCTACGTCCGAATAAATCCATGTTATGGAAGATGCTGTTTGATCGTGTTAAATGTTTTCTCCCTCCACGCTAAGGCCGGTCGTTGGCCTTCAGTAATGTAAATTACAAATATGCAAAACTACGTTACCATGAACATTGTAAAATTAAATAAAATGCACTTAATATGTTTTTGTAGCTTGGGAACGTTTCAGTAGGTGTTTGCAATATATTATATTTTATATTTTAAAAGCCATCCCCGATCGGTAAATCCCACGTATGACTATTACATATCTAAGATGAGTGCGATATGGTACCACTTAACCCACGGTGATGGAAAAAATATATAATTAGTATGTTTTCAGAAAATTTACACAGAACGCACGAACAGAAATCAGTTTCTGAAATAAGTAAAGAAAGCCGAGTATCAACTTATTTGTATTCTACATTTATTTTATAACCCTATCATTATTATATTTATGTCTTCTATTTCTTAGAAATTAATTTGTTTGTAATAATTATTTTGTTTACATATGATAACTTTAAAGATACACTAATTAATAATTAACTATATCTAGTTTTGAAAAACAATCAAATTAACTTAATTATACAATTTTTTTTCTTCAACATTTGTTTTGATGTAGGATTTCTTAAATATCACATAAAAGTTATCACTGACTTTGTCAAAAAAAACTTGTAAAGTTCAAGGACAGGAAGCTGGACCAGAGTCCAGGACCGGTAGCTACGACTGCCTCATGGATGACAAGACATACGTAGACAAATAAAAGCAAAGGTATAAAATTAATAATGAAATATATACCGCTTAACAGAATGTATTATTCAGAATGACTATGACGTGGTCACAACTAATATTCATTTTGCATTCGTGGCTGTTAAATTTGAGAGATTTGGTCTGTACATAAGTTTGTACAAGGAAAATGAACGTTCCACATCTACCGAGGTTGATGGTGCAAATTCTAAACATGAGCAGGCAGTAGTGATGTGAATAATCGAGATACGACACGATAATCGAATTAGTCGGTTATTTAAAAATCTCGAGATAACCGATTATAACTTCTAAAAATTAGTAGCACTAATAAGTAGTTAAGAAAATTAGTTGTACACAATAATTATTGCACGATGAATGCGGCGACGACCCATGCGATTATTTTCTCGGTTTCGAAATTGTATCGATAAACACGATAAAGTACAAAGTGGGTAATTAGTTTGTTGCAACAACATAGTACAGGGTGGGAAAATTTCGTTGTTTGTATGGGGTAACTCGGTAACTGTAAGAAATACAAAAAAAAATGGAAGACATTCTCGATATCTCATTTTGAGACAAATTTATTAGCGAACAAAATTTGATATCGTCTTTTGTTTTCGAGTTATAAACAAAAGTTCGATTATTACGAGCAATATCCAAATGAAACTAGTAATTATAGTAAAACTGTTTGGGGTATTATTAGTGAAGAAACAAGGAATTCAAATACACAAAATATGTACTTGGATTCATCGACAGATAATCAAATAAATAACTTTTTTGTTAATAGTGCAGATTCAATTGGGTATAATTTGACACCAATACAATTTGACCTATTGTTTTTAGACAAAAAATTACAATTGAAGGACTCTATGTTTCTGACACCTATTATTCCTGACAACGTTATGCAACGGTCCACTTTTTGATCGCTCCGTATTTGGCATAAAAAAAATTAAAATTAGTTATGACCCTGACAATGGTTTTAGTGAGTACTTTTATTCCTAGGGGGTGGGAAGAAAAAAGCCGCGAAAATAAGGAAGATCTCGAGAGTTGAGAAAGGAAATCCCGACTTAAGCACGTGTGTGTTGTTCTATGTTGTACATTAAATGTGATTGATTATTGATAGAATCAATATTGGTTAGTTTTCTATTGTGCGACTTGGTACGCTCAGCAAAGTGTTAATCTTTGGTGCTATGCAGGTAAAATTTGTCTCCTGTGGAGAATACTAACGTTGCATCATCACCTGTAATGTTAATATCTTGGTTGTTTGTAAAGTTATGAAAAAACAACTTTTAGATTCTTCAGGCACTATTTTCTGTATAATACAGTGGCGTCGAGAAAATTTAAAAAAAAACGTGCAATTTGGAGTTAGCATATAGTTGTATTTTTTTAAATGGGAATCATAGTTGGCTATGGCTTATTTAAAAAGAAAATTTTTTTTCTCTTTCAAACTATATATCATATGTGGGGACTTTTGATGTGTAAGTATTTAATAGCGAAAATAATCTTTTAGTAGATTACTTTTTGCGTTTCTTTATATTTATTCCAAGTAGGCGTGTGTCATCTATGACAGTGTCTATCTGTTTGTCAGTAAATTACATATTAATAATTTTGTTCCCGTCATAATTACACCCCATTTAATCGTAAAAGTGAATATGGTTTACGAAAATTACGAGAATATGATATGCTAGAATGCTTTATTTAAAGTAATAACAGTTATGATATTGCATCCGAAATATATTTCAATCGCTATCCAGAAAGAAGACAGCCAATAAAGCTATTTTTAAGAGGTTAAACGAAAATCTTATTAATTGTGGGTCCTTCAACAAGCCAAGACCAAAAAATCAGATATTTAGATCTAATTTTATAATACATTACAATTACAAAATAAAAATTCAAATTAAAGTAAATGTTCAAACTGATGTCCGTTATGTTCGATACATAAATTACACATCTTCATAACACTGAAGTGCATATGAATATGAAGATTTGAAATGGAATTCGCAGTTTATACAATTTTGTCCGAGTTCATTTATGTCGGTACTGGTTTTCTTATATAATTTGTCTTTAATGTGACCCCAAAAGAAAAAATCCAGTGGCATTGTCAGGTGATCGTGGTGGCCACCTCATTGGTCCGTTACTTCCAATCCAGTTATTTCCAAAATTAGTATTTAATAATTCAGAAATGATCCGGAGATTATGAGGTGGTGCACCATCTTGTTGAAGGAACTGATTTCTTGCCTCAATTAAAGGTAGATTATCCATAAATTCCTCTACACCACACCAAACACTAAAACCAAAGCGTCCCTGAGATCGCACGTCAACGACACGATGAGAATTAATATCAGACCAATAGTGCTCGTTATGCCTGTTGAAAATTCCTGCACTGCTAATATAGGCTTCATCTGTTTAAATTACATTTCTAGAGAAGAATGGATCTTATTGACTTTTTTGACGATAGCATATGCAAGACTCCAATCGTCGCTAAAGATCAGTTGGTTGCAGATGATGTTGTTTCCTTATTGTATAAGGCCTGAATTTGCGTGTCTTCAAAATACCCAAAGCTCGACGTCTTGATATCCCAGAATCAGCTTCAATAGGACGACTTAAAATTGAAGGATTCGCAACCGCCATTCCAATTACAGTTATAGAAGCTTCTTCAGCATCTTCAATATTGTAATTTTTTTATCTTGGCTTGTTGAAGGACCCACAATTAATGAAATTTTCTTTTAACCACTTTAAAATAACTTTATTAGGTTGTCTTCTTTCTGGATAGCGATTGAAATATATTTCGGATGCAATATCACAGTTATTACTTTGAATAAAGCATTCTAGCACATTCTCGTAATATTCGTAAGACATCTTCACTTTCACGATTAAATGAGATGTAATTATGACGGAAACAAAATTATTAATATGCAATTTACTGACAAACTGATAAACACTGTTATAGATGACACATGCCCACTTAAGTAATCTACTAAAAGATTATTTTCGCTATTAAATACTTACACATCAAAAGCGACCAGACATGATATATAGTTTGAAAGAGAAAAAAATTTCCTTTTTTAACTAAACCATAGCCAACTATGATTCCCATTTAAAAAAAAAAACTTTATGCCATAACTCGAAATTGCACTTTTTTTTAAATTTTCTCGACATCACTGTATTATTTAGAAAAAAAGTGTCTGAAGAATGTAAAGTTGTTTTTTCATAACTTTACAAACAACCAAGATACTGACATGTGTCTAAAAGTCGAAAAATCGAACTTTTGTTTATAACTCGAACACAAATGACGATAGCAAATGTTTGTTTTCGCCGACGAAAAAAAAGATCGAGAATGTGTTTTCCATTTTTTGTATCTTTTACAATTACCGAGTTACCCTATACAAACGTCGAAATATGCCCACCCTGTACGTCTTAAAATTGCCAAATTGACTTTTCTTTTGTTCTCAAAAGAAAACTCTTTAGCATTCATTGAGTGAAGTGTAAGAATAGCCTTTGGCTAAACTTCCCACCAAATGCTGTACGTTACATTCATTATCTGTATTGATATGTGTTACTTTTTTATTCTGATTATTATTATTATTATTATCATAATTTCTGGAAACCATTAATTGTTTTTGACATTACCATTTTTTCACGTAGTAGAGTGATAATTGACTTCTAGAAATTAATTGGTTTGTCACAATAGACATCTGTTTAAATTTACATTAAAATAAATCGTGCAAATATCTATGATTCATGAGCTGTATTTCAAATACAGAAACTGACTTTTTCAAACTATCGAAAAATCGATCAGTCAAAATCTACCCTTGTTCAAGAAATAAGATATGTCATCACATCAGTACTCAACACTTCTCTTGTCAAAAGATCTAAACTTTTTCCACTTTCAAAACTCTAGAACGACAAGCTTTCTATATTTAAAAGCAAACATTCTTTGAGAGAACTTGCGTATTTCTTAGACACTTAGAAACCCTCCATAAATCGAAAACTCATTCGTAATATTAACAATGTCAAGGTACATGTTTACTGGAAAACCAAATAAATATTTTTTATGAAGTTTATTTCTATACTAGTTGTATTTAGGGTTCAAGTAGTTATTTATGGTTTTAGTCAAGTGGTTACAAACAAACCAGTACTGTCACCAATTTTGTTTAAAAATAAATGTTTAGAAATAAGAGCATGGGAGTTGTAATGCGGATACACTTGTACAAAATGTCAAAATGTATAATATATTCGTTTACGCGCAACACAACAGACCCACAAACAGGGTTGGAAAAATCATATTTTTAAAAAAAATCAAAAGAACTATTTTTTTGATTTTTTTTTCAGTTTTACTCTAATTTTTTGAAAACAAATATGATTTTTCGATACACTATTTTTTTTGTATTTTCTTAACTACCAATTTACACATATAAATTATTCACGTCACTGGAAAAATTGTCTATGTGGTCTATATTTTCATACAAACAATAAAAGAGCAGCATTTTCCTGTTGAAAAGCTTGGCGGTCGATTTGATTAATTTCATAGATGCCGAGGAGACATGGTCGCTTTCAATTGGCAATACTTGTTTTTGCAGGAATTTTCCTGTTATAATTATCTGCACAATTGAATATAAACGGAAGGATAGTTCGTTTGATAAATTGTATTGAGCCTGTGCCCAAGTTAATTAAAAGTGAACAAGTGAAGTGTAAAATAAAAATGAGCGGAAGGAAGAAAGACGAAATTTGGGATTATTTTATAAAAAAAACACAGAAAAAGGAAAAACCGGTAGCAGAGCGGTGTGTATAAATTGCAAAAAAGAAATGCAAGGACTTGTTCAAAGATTAAAATGCCATCATGAAAAGTGCAAGACCAAGACATTACCCGTAGATACAGAAGTCGCTGAACCAAGTAATGAAGTTGATTTAACTGCAGGTATTCTAAATCTAAATAATTATTTATTTTATTTAAGGGAATCTCGCACCACCCATAAAACTAAGTATTGAAAACCAAAACATAGTGTGTTAATATGTGTGCTAAACTTATGTGACACCACTAGACTCTGTACATTCATATTTTGGATTTGTCGATCTGGCTTAAAAAAAATCAAAGTCCATAGTTATTGGACAGTATATTCACAGACCACAGTATCAATTTTTGTTCCACAAATACAAATAAACGAGTATTATAAAAAAGACTAGAGTGTGTTTCACTTGAAATTGTAACACCCCAATAATTTTCTTAGTTTTGGTTGAATTTATATGTAGTTTTTAACGTTCTTTTAAAGGATCAAACAACATGTTAGCCTAATTAAAATAGTAGCCTATTGTGATCAAAAATAAAGCGAAAAAATTGAAAAAACATTAGGGATTTTTCTTTCGGAAAAGTTTATTGAAAAAAATTTGTTCGGAATCACCTTAAATCCCCAATTTCCAAGTTTGGTTAAAAAAGTCCACCCCAAAAAATCAGCAGTAAAATTAATTATCACGATTGCCATGATTTATTAACAATACCAAATTATCATAAGATCTGCCACATAAAACACTGATGTCCTTGTGTCAAACTATTAAAATATTGGTGATGTTTATTGTTTAAATAATTTAATTATGGCTGCAGAAAGGCTAATTAATATTTTTTTGTAAACTTCTCTATTTAACCGAACTTGGGAATAGGGGTTTAAGGTGATTCCGAACAACATTTCCCAATAAACTTTTTCGAAAAAAAAATCCCTAATATATTTTTTCGCTTTATTTTTGATCACAATAAGCTACTATTTTAATTAGGTTAACTTGTTGTTTAACCTTTTAAAAACCGTTAAGCTACATATAAAGAAAAAAAATTTGAAATTCAACTAAAAATAAAAAAGTTATTGGGGTGTTACCATTTCAAGTGAAACACACTGTATATGTATATTTTCGGGATGTTTATATTCACAAACTAATAAATGTTTGTTGTGATGAAATCCTTAATACATCATGTAAGATTAATATATGTTTTTTATTCCCTTAATTGTTAATAATTTTTTACAGGAAATGAAGGCTCAAGTAATGCAAATATTGCAAGCAGTGGGACTTCAACGTCTTCAAACAACAATTTTCCTCAAAATCGTCGAAAACGAGCGCCAAGCACACTTCCGTCTGCAACTTTGTCAACATCTACTGATTTATTAGTTATCCCAAAAATAAAGAAAACAGACGCAGCAACTAATTTACAGAAATTTCTTGTTCGAAAACCTGCAGATAAAAAGCAAGAAATCGACAAACGAATTGCAAAAACTGTATTTGCAACTAATAGTAGCTTTAGGTGTATGGACAATCTGCAAGTGAAAAAGGAGATCGAATTATTAAGACCTGGTTATAGACCCACTTCAGGAAAAACAATATCTACAATCCTTTTACAACAAATTTATGAAGAAAAAACAAAATGATTTGAAAGTCTTTCTGGATAAAGCGTAAACATATCTATGGATGGTTGGTCAAATGTCCACAATGAGCCTGTAGGTTGTGCCACAATAACCACTGAAGATGGACACGCATTCTTATATGAAACAATAGACATATCTGAAAATCTTCACACAAACGATTATTTAACTGACAATGAGATTGCTTACAATTTAATTTTGTCTTGTAAATCTAAATACAACTGTAAAGTGAAATCGTTTGTAATAGATAATGCTGCAAACATGACACTTATGAGAAGAATAATGCAATATAAATTAAACGTTAATATTAGAGTCATAACTTATGGATGCCCAGCTTACCTTCTGAACTTAATCTGCAAAGATTTAGAAATAAAGGATATCAAAGACATATTATACAAATTATTAAGTATTTCAGAAATAATCATCTGGCTAGAAAGCAGGCCGTTGGAAAAACATTAGTGCTTCCGAGTGCCGTGAGATGGAATAGTATGGCAGATTGTTTAGAAGTATATGTAAGTCAATGGGAGAAATTATTAAAAGTATGTGATGAGAATATAAAAGAAATAGACTCAACAATATACCAAAAAAGTTTCAAACATTGGCCTGAAACGAGCAGCTGAAGATTACTTAAACATCTTAAAGCCTATAGCTGTGGGACTCGATAAATTACAAAAAAAAAAATGCTTTCCTATCTGACGCAGTAGAAGTATGAAAGGAATTAGAAAGAATATTTAAGGAAGAATTAGAATTATCCTTGTCTTAGCTACATATTTTTAAAAAACGATATGAACAGGCACTTACGCCTTATCATCTTGTAACTTACATTTTGGATGTAACTAAAACCAAATTTAAATTGACTGCCACAGAAAGAGATCAAACGTTAAATACCATGCAAGAAATGTATGAAAATAGTGGTTTACTACTCATTACAAAACTTCAAGCAAAAATGGAACCTTTTGCAGCAGGTATATTTTCAGAAGAGGTAATGTGCAATGTCAGTGCCTTACAGTGGTGGGTTTCACAAAAAACGTCCCTGATATTGAGAAACTTCTTCCTATACTAAAGCAATTTTTATGTGCTGTCTCTTCATCAGCTTGGGTGGAAAGAGTATTTTCTATATTTGGGCTCGTTCACTCCAATTTACGAAATAAATTAGGAGTGGAGAAAGCAGGACAATTAGTGTTTCTATACAAATTTTTTATTGAAAATCAATGTTAATTGTTTTAGAAACTACCTGTTTTTTACTAAAATATTTCTCATTTATCAAGAATGTTAATGGTTGATTTATATTTTGTAATGAATAGTGTTTTTATTTTCAGAATTTTCTTTTGATTTAAATCTTCGATTAAAATAAAAAAATCATTTGATTAAAATTAAGGATTTAAATCAAACGATTTAAATCGGGCGAACCCTGCCCACAACGCATATGTTTACAGTAATACACACTTATAATTTTACAAGATTTGTCCTCTTGACTGTAAAGCTTCAGACGGTTCGCAATTTAAAATCATTAAAGCAGAAATATAGAAAATATATTTGTCTCTCTCCGGGAAAGGACAAAAAAAGAAATAATAAAAAATCCCTGAGAATTTATAAACACGGCAAATACATTTAGTTCAAACTTGCATTCCTGAAAAAAACTGAAGAACCCTTAAGTTACGCGCCTCTTCGAATCCGTATAATTTTAAAAGGAAGTATCTTAGAGGGAATGTTTATAAGAATTTTCATATTATTTCTAACAAAAGAATTCATGTTTACTCTATGGCAGCCTAATTTCCGGACACCCTGTATACCTACCAATACTGCATTGTACGTCATCCTGGAGTGGGTTGGAACCTTTTGATGTGAAGATAACACTGACGTAGTCTTCCACGAAACACCAAAACACTATATACTGCACTCGACGCGCGTTTCGCCAACCAAGTCTGGAGATGATTAAAACTAAACTTATGCTAACAATTTACCCTATTTATACCTAAACTATTGTCATGGTTCACCGAACCGTCACAGTTCGGTGAACCGTGACCAACTAACCAATAAAGCGGGCTATTTGGGCTAGGCCCTCTGTCACTATTCATACTATTTTTACACTTTATGATTTCCAAGCTTTCAAATGTATCCAGCTGTCTAGTATTTGTTACATTCTTAATTAATCTTAAATTGCTAATATCTATTTTATGGTTGTTCTCAAACGCATGTTGGGCTACACTAGACTTATCTGTTCTACCATATTTGAGATGGGCCATATGTTCTTTGAATCTAGTTTGACTTGATCGTCTAGTCTGTCCAACATATTTTTGATTACAGTTCTTACATCTAATTTCGTAAATCCCCGGAAAATCGTTTGTTCCTATTTGTTAGCAATTAACCAACAGGAACAATTTAAGAACTAAGTAATAAAAACAAATGACTAATCGACCAGTAAGAACAAATGACGTAATTGCGCATGACGCACAACGCAGTCTTACATAAAGCGAGCTGAACATGCAAAAGAAAAATTGGTCTTTTTTAAATAGAAATTAAGAGTTGTTTAATAATTTCAACTGCTCTTTCTTTCAGACTAGTTCGACTTATCTTCTACAAATAAAAGATATCCAAGAAACAGATGCAGGGTTCTACCAGTGTCAAATTCTAATTTCCCCTAGCAACAGAGTGACAGGTGAAGTAGAACTTCAAGTGCGAAGGCCACCTTTTATATCGGATAATTCTACGAGATCTGTGGTTGTCTCAGAAGGAGAAGGTACGTTCTGAAATTGCGTATCAACAACTTACAGATTATCTTGAAAAAACAGTTTTTCTGTAATTTGTTGTTTTTTCGTATAGGGAAAGTCGGATAGATGTTTATTATTATTTTGAGATTAAATATATAATAGGTAGGTTTATTCGTAGAGCAGTTTTCAACAGTTTGAAACAATGAGAAGCATGCGCACATTGTTGTAGAGATGTGCTTGTTCAATCAAAACGTTTTTTAAATGCAGAACTCTCGTAATAACCGCATCTCTATAGTCATCAAACTGTCACAAATCGCCTCTACGAACAAAGCTATTATTATGTGTATTATATTCAACTCTAGCACATTCAACAAACTTTTGTAAATTTGGTAGTATTTCTAATGCCCTCTGGGCAACATTAATATTTTCTATCCATCGTATAGCACAGAACTTCCGTAATCAAGAAGCTCTGACCAATCTGGATTATTTTCTTTAATCAACTTGAAGGTATTTTAAAAACCTCACATTTACATTTGGTCCATCCATAGATATTTGATTTTTTTTTCATTTGTATACCAAGTAAGCCTTATTTAAAACCAAGCAATAAATCTTCAGCTCTCAAGAGACATGAATTTAATTATTTAATAATTCATCAAAAGAACAGCATTACATACTTCGCTATCTGGGAACATCAGAGGTAACATTTTTAAAGCGCTTGCAGAGCTCCTTAGTGAAGTATTTGTAATGAATGACAACATTTAAACACTACAGTATTTCAGTTGACGTCACATTATCTCGATGTGTAAATTTTTCAAGAACATTCACGGGCCCCTTTGGTATAGTACCATTTTCTGGACTAGTTTTTGCACCAACATTATTTTCCAGCTCAATATTAGTCTCTATTGCCCTGGGCCTATTAGAATTATTTTCCTTAAAAATGTTTGTAATGAATATCTCTTAGATTTTGAGTTTACTGCTATTACATGTTTTTTTTAGTTTTACAATGGCTCTAGAGGGCTTGCCTTCCCATATTACTTCAAATATATTTGACTATAGCATAATTTGCAGTACGCCGATAATGGTTGTTCTTTTACTTCTAGAGCACCAAGAATTAAAATTATCATCTTGAAGCCAAGCGGAATTGAATTGACAAGCTTTTTTGCCATTTTAGTCTATAAAATCCAACCAACAACACAAGACACATCGTCGTGTGTCATCCTATAACAAATTATTCGCGTAAACTATTTGAACTATCAGAGACATCTAACACTGCAACTACTAGAAATGAATATGAACTATGGAGTGCGTTCGCGCTTTCATATAGATAATATTTATATCGGGGAGTGTTCATTATCTTCATTTTGGTCAGGTTTAATAGTTCTTATTAATAATTATTATCTGAAAGTGAAAATTCCAGGTTTCACTGCTTACTTTCAGGAACTCTCTGATATTTCCAGGTTTTCCCTGACAAAAATAAATTCCCTGCCAATTCCATGTTTTCCAGATTTGCAGACACCCTAAGTTATTCTCAGCTTATTTTCTAAAGAGTTTTCAACATATCTATCTCTCGGCAACGATGGCTGATTTCCATGCACCGTGATGCTTGAGTCAAAATATTTGCTTCCGAATCTGCTAATAGCGATGCCTAAGACCTTCTGAACCAATGTCTAATATACCTGGAAGAATCACACATTCCAAAAACAAAGCTATATTCTTGGCTTACAGCACCAAATGTATTGTCGTCAACGGGTTATTTTATTGACCTTTTCTATATGCAATAGAAAATCTACCACAGTGAGTTTGCGGAAGACGGGCATATTTGCGAATAATTTCCACCAAGTTTAAGCTTTCACTGTTTCCCACAAACAATTAGAAATTCTCGAGAACATTTTGTCTTTGTACAAGATATGTCAATGTGATAAACATCTCTATCTTTGACGTCTTTAACTAACAAGCCTGTTGGCTCATTTCTTCTGTATTTTCTTGCGATTCCAATACTCAGCGTAACCTTAAAGGATATCATTTCACAAATAAACTATTTACTTTATAAGATTAGACATACCTTCGTCATCAATAGATTTTCATCATCCACTCATCTTAAAAAAGTTTTCGATATTCTCTTTGGTCAATACTAAATAGATTTCTTGGCTTTATAGATAGATAATCTTCGGACTGATTTTTTAAAAAGCAATTCATTTATTATACTAGTTAATATTAACGTTTTGGTTCCTGGATAACATCGTTCTCCACAACAAAACATATTATCGTAAATTGGTAACTAGTTCATCTTGTATTTTAAGTATAGTATGAGTTACGGTAGTCAATTAGTGGTTAACTTTCTGCCAACTTATCATGGATGCGATATTTTGGCGAATGCGCCGATCACACAACTTTGACATAGGCTTAGAAAAAAATATTTTTAAGAGAAATGCGGCGATACGCATTCAAATTATTGTATTGTCATCGGTCCTTAATACGTGTGCAAATTTTCAATTTAATCAGACGTCTTGAAGTTGGTGAAAATTACGTTGAAAGATTCCTTTATTTTGGCGAATGCGCCGATCACACAACTTTGACATCCGCTTAGAACAATTTTTTTAAGAGAAATGCGTCGATACGCATTCAAATTATTGTATTGTCATCGGTCCTTAATACGTGTGCAAATTTTCAATTTAATCAGACGTCTTGAATTTGGTGAAAATTACGTTCAAAGATTCCGTTACACAGATAGATACATTCATACATAGATACATACAGGTGAAGCTAATATAAAGTGTGTTAATACAGGTGAAGCTAATATAAAGCGTGTTAAAAACACCAGTATTTTTCCAGTTAGATATTATTAGTTTTTTTATTCTTTCGAGTCTGTTGTAAGATATAAATAAATGTATCAAGTTAAAAAATAGTTTTTAAAAACAATCTCCTTGTGGCAACGAGTTTAATTGGCGTGCCCTAAACATGCATTCACCCTAGCATCAAAAACATATGTATATACTCTGACCGATACAAAAAGTGGGACAGCAAGAAAAATTGGTATATTTTTAATTAAAATGTTCTGTGTACACACAATATGTAGACTCATTATTTGTTTTGCATTCTTGCAGCATTTTTATTTTTTTTCTTTCCATTTTTTCTTTTCCTTATCACTTCATCATTCTTTAGTATTGGCTAATAAATAAATTTTATATTATAATCGCCATTCTTTGTTCATGTTATGTAACCAAATTCTCGTCGGACACCTTTTATCCTAAAAATTGAAGTTATTCTTCTAATATATATATATATAATTACGTTTTTAAGCCAAAATGTTTAGAAAATACATCAGGAAAGAATTTACACGTTTCGTATACACTAAGAAAAACTCTAATTAAAAATACACCATTTTTTCTTGCTATCACAGTTATGGTGCCCGTCAATGTATTAAAGATTAATTCCACACTAGACAATTTAGGATTTCGGAAAAACAATTATACGAGATAATATTTAATATAGTTATTGGTGTCTAATTTTATTAACAGTATATTTATTAATTTAACAGTAAAAAAGATATTTCATTTACTAATTAGATTAGTTTATGGTCGATTATTTTTAAGTAACCAACACGCTTAATAGTCTAGTCTATAAGCTTAAAATGGTGTTAATTCTACATACTATTATTAAAATTATGTGGTTTAGCTCATTCGATCCGGAATGATGTCTAGATCATTGTGCCAAATAATTAAATTAGCCCATAAAAAATTCTAAAAGTTATAAACAATTAAACACCTTCAAAAAATAGTGTTTGGTTTGTAGCTTATTGTTCGTAAATTATAAATATTTTCGAAATTTGAAAAAAAGATCCTTAAAGAGGAGGAAATTTAGTAAAAAAAAGTTCCAACTCCCGGAACTGTACCTCCATTATTTATAATTTTAATTTAACGCTGAAAATAGCCTTCCGCGCGCCATTGTTAGGTTGCGCGCACGGCCTCGAAAGTGAGTACGTCACTTAAAAAAAATTTTTTTTAAGTACTTAAAGTTAATTGAAAAATCTAAAAAAATTATAGTATAATCTAAACACTTTGAAGAATTGATTCCCGTTGGAATTTTTCATAAAAACAAATTTTTCAATATGCTAGACGATTGTTAATTAACAAAATTTTTTCAAACTTCCTTCATCGTTCTAAACTAAAAAAAATGTTTAAATAATTGCCGTAAAATTATTTCGCTTCGTGGAGCTCTTCTTATATACATACAAAACAAGATTGCGTCACCAAAGTTTTAAAAATGTTAATACTTTGTTTATAATAATTTTTTTTAAGTTAACAAAAAAAGAAAAAACACAATAATGTTGTAAAGAAAATTTTTTTCTTTATTTATTATTATATTTTCGTTTTTATGTCAATAAAAGACATTTATTAATTGAAAAAATAATAATTTTTTTTCTCCATTTGTTTATAAAAATTTTATAAACAAATGGACTATTTTTATATTTTTAAAAAATTTTTTTTTCTAATTTTATAGAGAATTGTCAATTATGATTTTTGAAAAAAAATTTTTTCTTAATTATTTTTAATTGTTTATAATCGTTTTTTCTATATATTTGTTGTTTAAATTATTAGTTAAGAAATTTTTTTTTCTAAAAATCATAATTGACTTTTCTCTACAAAATAACAAAAAAAAATTTTTTTTTCATTAACAATTGCATTGTTTATTAACTTTACAATTCGTTATAAACAAATTCTCAACTTTGTTTTATTTTTTTTCTGAAAGTAATAATAATTACAAAAACGACCTCGTGCATTAAAATACCGAAAAAAAATTTCATTCTATTTTTTATGTAATTTTGAAAATATACGTGCTACAAAAAATTGCAGCAGCTGATCCATTTGTTGACTTTAAAGCAAATATAACTTTTAAACTATTAAAGATACGACAATTAACATTCAGGTCATTTTTGTAGACAATGAAATTATCTTTCAGATAATGTCAGTCATATATTTTTTACCTATTATTAATTTGTTGTTTTACGCATTTGTTTATAAAAATTGAAGATTTTTTGGGGGTTTTCGAACTTCTGCGGCTTCTAGCTCTGTAAATAATGCGAATTCGGTTATTGAACTTCAAGGCAATTTTGTTAAGCTTTAAATTATGTTACAGTTGCAGTTGTTTATTTATTTTTTACTTGATTTTTTCATCAGTTATTACTATTTTTCGCTACATTTTGGAAATTATGTTATTTCTAGATGATTTACTTACTACTCTCCAGCTGTATTTCAGTTTGTAATATAAACAATGATTTTTTGTCTGAAAAACATGCAAGAAATGTACTTAACAATGAAAGATTAAGAGGTTTGAATAATATTTTTAAGTTGATCTGATATTTAATAACCGAATTCGCATTATTTACAGAGCTAGAAGCCGCAGAAGTTCGAAAAACCCCAAAAAAATCTTCAATTTTTATAAACAAATGCGTAAAACAACAAATTAATAATAGGTAAAAAATATATGACTGACATTATCTGAAAGATAATTTCATTGTCTACAAAAAATGACCTGAATGTTAATTGTCGTATCTTTAATAGTTTAAAAGTTATATTAGCTTTAAAGTCAACAAATGGATCAGCTGCTGCAATTTTTGTAGCACGTATATTTTCAAAATTACATAAAAAAATAGAATGAAATTTTTTTCGGTATTTTAATGCACGAGGTCGTTTTTGTAATTATTATTACTTTCAGAAAAAAAATAAAACAAAGTTGAGAATTTGCTTATAACAAATTGTAAAGTTAATAAACAATGCAATTGTTAATGAAAAAAAATTTTTTTTTTGTTATTTTGTAGAGAAAAGTCAATTATGATTTTCAGAAAAAAAAAAATTCTTAACTAATAATTTAAACAACAAATATATAGAAAAAACGATTATAAACAATTAAAAAAAATTATTAAGAAAAAATTATTTTTTCAAAAAATCATAATTGACAATTCTCTATAAAATTAGAAAAAGAAAATTTTTAAAAATATAAAAATAGTCCATTTGTTTATAAAATATTTATAAACAAATGGAGAAAAAAATTATTTTTTTCAATTAATAAATGTCTTTTTATTGACATAAAAACGAAAATATAATAATAAATAAAGAAAAAAATTTTCTTTACAACATTATTGTGTTTTTTCTTTTTTTTGTTAACTTAAAAAAATTATTATAAACAAAGTATTAACATTTTTAAAACTTTGACGACGCAATCTTGTTTTGTATGTATATAAGAAGAGCTCCACGAAGCGAAATAATTTTACGGCAATTATTTAAACATTTTTTTTAGTTTAGAACGATGAAGGAAGTTTGAAAAAAATTTTGTTAATTAACAATCGTCTAGCATATTGAAAAATTTGTTTTTATGAAAAATTCCAACGGAAATCAATTCTTTAAAGTGTTTAGATTATACTATAATTTTTTTAGATTTTTCAATTAACTTTAAGTAGTTAAAAAAAATTTTTTTAAGTGACGTACTCACTTTCGAGACCGTGCGCGCAACCTAACAATGGCGCTCGGAGGGCTATTTTCAGCGTTAAATTAAAATTATAAATAATGGAGGTACAGTTCCGGGAGTTGGAACTTTTTTTTACTAAATTTCCTCCTCTTTAAGGATCTTTTTTTTCAAATTTCGAAAATATTTATAATTTACGAACAATAAGCTACAAACCAAACACTATTTTTTGAAGGTGTTTAATTGTTTATAACTTTTGGAATTTTTTATGGGCTAATTTAATTATTTGGCACAATGATCTAGACATCATTCCGGATCGAATAAGCTAAACCACATAATTTTAATAATAGTATGTAGAATTAACACCATTTTAAGCTTATAGACTAGACTATAATATAGGTATTAATTTTATTTTCAAATACTGGTGATCTATTTTTAAATAGAACACTTAAAGCAGTCTGATGTCTTTTAATGACTTCCTGTGATATAAAAAGTAACAACGCTTTACAGGCTTTAAAGCGATACTTCTTATTATTTACATTACAATGATGATTCATAAATTCTTAGAAGGGTAGCCTTACACAATGTCTAGTTTTATTAAGAGAAACGTCAGCGAGATATAAAATCGATATATCCATAGATATTTTTACTTTTTCGTTAAAAATCGCTAAATTATTATACTGATCTAGTAGCCATGATTTTGACATAAAGCGAGAATAATTGAGAGTTATCTTACTGGTGTTTAATTATTAACTATTGTGTAGTATTTCAGTATTTACACTTATTTTAAGTAAGAAATGTTTTGACTTTATTTTGTTTGCCGATGAAGTAACGTTTCATAAAGGTTGATATGTCATAATTTCCTTATTACTACACAATTACTCCTTACATCTGACAAACAATAGCCAAACAAGATGATCGTTAAATGTTTGGGGAGGTATTGTGATAGGATCACATTTTTTCATGGACGTGTGCGCCTTTTGACGCTATACCACTTCAAAAAAAAAAATAATTTTCCAGTCTCTAATGAGACCAATATTGGACTTTGACGCACTATTGAGACACCCTGTATGTATGTTTAGCTAAACTTAATACAATTTTTTTTTGTATTTTAAAATTGTCAAGTCCTGCCACTGACAATAATTACCTTAAACAACTTTGATGCTCAGTAAATTAACGTTTATAGCCTACATTGTATTTAAATTATCTTTTTTATTTGTAACCCGGCAACTAAAAACCCCATTAAAACTGTTTAGAAGTTATGGGTTGATCACGAAATCTATGAATGCATTGTATACGCTTTGGGAAGTTTATATTTAAATCAATACACTGTTTCGTTCTAAAGTTAATAATGCAAGAAACGTTGTATGCATATTAGCTTGTATTGTATTTAAAAAAAATTTTTGTCTATCATTTTTTTATGAACATTTTTTTTTAATTAACATTTTTTTTTTGATTTAGCTGTGGAAATGGATTGTTATGCTGGTGGATACCCACCACCAAGGATTTCGTGGAGACGTGAAAATAATGCCATCTTACCTACTGGTGGCTCAATCTACAGAGGAAATGTTTTAAAAATCAAACAAATCCGTAAGGAGGATCGTGGTACCTACTACTGTGTGGCCGAAAATGGAGTAGGAAGGGGGACAAAACGTAAGAAAACGGTTCTTTTTTTTAAATTATCTTCTTACTTGCTGGAATTGGCTGGTGTTGCTCGGGTTTGGTACTATCTGCCACGAAAAAAATTATTAAAAATACTGGAATATATTGAAATTAGAAACTTGCCCTTAAAATTAATCGAGAGCTACTTACAGGACCGCCATCAGTATGTAAAAATACATAACAATTTTGTGAACCTAAAACTGTAACTATTGGGGTTCCTCAAGGGACTGTAATAGGGCCGTTATTTTTTGTGCTCTATATTAATGTTTCGGCTAAATATCAAAGGTAAAATAAAGGATTTGAAGGCGACACTAGTATTTTTTATGAAGGCGATAACTGGGAATATGTAAAAATACAGGCTCAAAATGATTTTAAAAACAAAATAGTGGTTTGACCATCATCTACTAACACTGAATATATATAAAACAGTTTACCTAGCCTTCTCTTCTTATAAATCAGAGCAACCATCCTTTTCTCAAATTGACATAGATAATGATTTAACAATAAAGTCTGCTTCCACCGTAAAATATCTGTAAATTCTAATTGATCAACATTTGCGAACTAATGAATCTGAGATCTACGATTTAATATTTTAAGTATTTTAGATATATACTAGATATTAAATTGCTAAAAATGCTATACCAGGCACTGATGAAATCTCAGCTTCGATATGGAATAATAGCCTGGGGAGGGGCATTAAACTATTATATAACAGACTTGGAAATTATCCAAAGAAGAAAAATAAAAATCATATATAAAAAAAGAACCAACTTACCCTAGTGACGAGTTATACAAAGAGGCTAAGGTTATGGACATCTGGCAATTATTTTTTTTGCATCTATTGCTAAAGTCTCACCCTGTAAAAAATTTAGATATAAATAACTAATTACAAATTAAGAAATTTTGATAACTTACCTGTTTCAAAAATGCTTAAAACTTTGGGGCAGCGTAGCAGCACTTTTTATCGCCAAGAGCATTTAACTCGCTTCCACCTTTCAGTCTAAATATAAATTTAAAAAAATAAGTAAACAATATATATTATCTGGCTAGAAAAGTGATACATTCCCAAGTTGATTTGGAAAATGCTTACTGAGTCAGGTTTTTAAATTTTAAATAATATATACATATTTCTGAATTCTCAGTAAATACTTACCGTTTTTATTAGTACTTCATCATTTTCAGATAATCTATTATATGTATGCATGTGAGCATATGTATGTGCGTGTATGTGTGTGTATGTATGTGAATGTTAGGTCATAGTTATTGCACAATCAAGTGTGTATATCGACACATTTACGTGTATACTTTATATTTATTGAACTCCATTGTAATATTAATTAATTTTATAACCAATGAAATTTCTGCAAACAAATATTATATTACAATAATAATTTAAGGGTTTAGGTATACCGATTTTTATATTTTGACACCAAAAGTACATTCATTCAAAATTTTAAGGTTCTAGCTCTTACGATTTGGGCTTTGCATTGATGAGTCAGCGAGGACATTTAACTTTATATATTTAGGTTTAATAAGTTTTATACAGAATCTTTCACAAAATAGTTAAATTAAATAAATAACTTATTTGAGCTTGGCTTCTAAAATTATAAAAAAGGCTGATTGAAAATTGCAGTTTTTTTTCCCAACAGTTTCTTATGGAAACTGTTCGGCACTATGGTGGGTAAACTTATCCTTGTCAATCTTGTCACAAGTTTTTTTTAACCGAACTTTGCTGCCGTGAACAACAGAGTAATAGCATTCACTATCTGACCACTATTTACCCCCTTTACATTTTTTACTAAATGTATTTTAGTTACAAAATTATCTCTTCTGAAACTCACGAATTAATAATCTTCCTATATTTGTATAAATTTTGTATCACAAACACTAAAACAATTATTGAATATATCTCTGCGTTAAATTTTCAGGTAACATTGCCGTGGAAGTAGAATTTTCACCTGTAGTTGTTGTACCAAGGCCACGTTTGGGGCAAGCTCTCCAATTCGACATGGATCTGGAGTGTCACGTGGAAGCCTACCCACCACCAGCGATAACGTGGGAAAAAGATGACATAACATTATCAAACAATCAGCATTTTAAAATTTCACACTTTGCTGTGGCCGATGAATTCACGGATACAACTTTACGAGTGATAACCATCGAAAAGAGGCAGTATGGTCAGTATATATGTAAGGCAGCTAATAAACTGGGCACGGCAGAAGGGAGAGTCGAGTTGTTTGGTAAGTTTTTCAACAAAGTAACTACAGTGAGGTCCATAAGTAACGGATAAAATCATTATCTACGTAATTTACAAGTTACGAGTAAAATCCTGAAACACGTCAATTTTTAATTCTAAAGTGACATTTTTTGAGAATAATTTTATACCCCCCCCCCCCCCTTCAACCCACTTGGAGTGACAACTACCCCTTTAAAAATTTTAAATGGAACGGGGGTGCCTGTTTGAAAGGGTTTTTAATTCTCTGTCCAGCAATATAAGATTTTTGAATTTCTCTAATTTTTTTTATTGAAAAATGTTACATTTTTTATGTTACGAAGTAAACAAAAGAACATGAAACAGTTTAAATCAAATGTTCAAACTGGTCGCCCGTTGCTTCTTGACAATAATGAAGGCATTGCTGAAATTCTTCTAAAACATTTTGTATCGTTTCCGGGGTGATTTGATTGATTTCTTGCCTTATTCTGTCTTTTAAATCATCGACGTTATTTGGTCTGTTGAAGTAGACTTTCGATTTTAAGTAACCCCATAAAAATAGTCACGCGGGGTCAAATCGGGAGAACGGACAGGTCACTCAATTTCACCACGTCTACCGATCCACCTATTGGGAAAAACTTGATTCAGGTAGGCTCTTACTTCCAATGCAAAGTGTGGTGTAGCTCCGTCCTGCTGATACCAAATATTTCTATCAATTTCATTAGGATTGTCATCATCTGGGAAAAGTATTCTTAACTCTGGAACTTAGAGATTTTGCAAGAAATTCAAGTAACGAGCGCCAGTTAATGTGCTGTCAAAGAAATATGGTCCGATAATTTGAGAATTTATAATTCCAGACCAAACGTTCACCTTCTCAGTATATTGAGTATTGACCTCCATCATCCAATATGGATTTTCTCTACTCCAGTATCTACAGTTCTGTTTGTTGACTGTTCCATTTAAGACGAATGTTGCTTCGTCAGAAAAAAGAAAGTTTTTTTTTAAATAACGGATCATCTTGGCATCTATTTGCCATAATTTCGCAAAATTCCAATCGGCGACAGGGTCATCGTCGTTAAGTTCTTGAACCAAATGAATTTTACATGGGCGGTATTTTTCATTTTTAGAAGACGTTTTACTAACATCATTATCGGCGGCAACTTGTCATGTAGGTTTATGTGGATTATCTTAAATATCTAACAATATCCAATTTCTTTTCATCGTCTAAAATGCGTCTTCTACCAGATTTAGGAATATCTGTGGCATTTTCAAATTCACGAAATTTGTTTTCTATTCTACTAACCGGAGACTGAGAAATGCGACGGTCAAGAAACTTAGTATTGAAGATTTCGCATACCTGTTTCTGCGTTCTTGTTTTATCACCACATCCTAATAATATCAAAATTTCAATTCTTTGGGTAACCGAAAGACTCATTGTTAAAATAATGAACAACTTGACAATCAGCGATAAATAACTAGAATCATAAGTTTGCACAGATGTAGCAAATAAAGAAATATAAATGTATAATTTTTTCTGATATGTAAAAAAGAAACCCGTTTTACTTCTTTCTTTTTGTTGGGTATTTTGCCACCTGCGTAATAGAAAAACCGATACATTTAAATTTAATGCTATGACACAAAATTAATTAAAAAAGTCAGATTTTACAGATATTTGGTACATAGGCATAAATAACATTTGTTGTATACATTACAAATACATTTTGAAATTTTCAAATTTAATTTTCTTGAACAAAAATATACAAAATTCAAAAAAATCTGATACTGCTGGACAGAGAATTAAAAACCCTTTCAAATGAGCTATCACACGCACCCTTGTTCCATTTAAAAATTTTAAAGAGGTAACTGTCACTCCAAGGGAGTTGAAGGGGGAGGTGTAAAATTATGCTCAATAAATGTCATTTTAGAATTAAAAATTGACGTGTTTCAGGATTTTACTCATAACTTGTAAATTACGTAGATAGTGAATTTATCCTTTACTTATGGACCTCACTTTATATTTTTTTTAATAGAAACTTTCTGCTTCTTGAAATTTAGCATCATTTGATTTTTTTTTATTACACTGAATGACAAAAATATCTTTCTTCTAATGCAGTTAAAGTATTACAAAAAAAATCCGAAATTCTTGATTGTTTTAGGGAAAATTTTTAATTCAGAATTACGGTGGTATTTCGATATTTTTTTGGCAAATATGTCTTGTTCACATCTATACATCCAGTTCTTTCAAATGAAATAAATGCCGCGTATCATTCCAACTTATTTATCGGAGAAAACGGCGTTCCATTGTGCAAGTACCGACACAGCAGGCTCAATACAAAAAATGGTTATCGTGAATACCAAGTGCTGGCATACGAAAGTGGTTGGTTAACGTTTCTTTTTTAACACGCTTTTATTAGCTTCACTTGTATGTTTGCTTGTTTGTTTGTATGTTTGTTTGTAACCGACTCTTTGGACTCGATTTTAACCCACTTTAAACGGACAGATTTAATTGAAACTTTGTACACTTATTAAGAACCGGTAACAATACAATAATTTGATAAGTTTATATCATTATCCTGTTCAGGATCGCCAATCCTTTCCTCACGTATCCCTGCGTGAAAGCAAAGGCTGTCAGTAGATTCCATAATTGTTAATTAGCCCGGTGGTCGAGTGGGTTAAGGCACTCGACGCGAAACGACAGACTCATCCGGCGTGAGTTCGAACCTCACGGCTGAAATAAAAATTTTTTTTTTTTCAGAAATATCTGTTGGATCGTAATATGTTATAATATCAGCATCAATAAGCAATATAAATATAGTTTAAAACAACTAAAAAAACACGCTTTCATAGCACATCAAACTAAAAAGTTAAAAATAAATATAGTTTAAAAAAACTAAAAAACACGCTTTTAAAGCACATCAAACTAAAAAGTGAAAAATAATTATTAATATAAACTGAAAATAATAATGAACGAAAAATACTAGTATTATTGTGAAAAAAGCGTGGGGTGCTCGATATACGAAAAATATTGCACAAAGCACCCCACGCTTTTTTCACAATAATACTAGTATTTTTCGTTCATTATTATTTTCAGTTTATATTAATAATTATTTTTCACTTTTTAGTTTGATGTGCTTTAAAAGCGTGTTTTTTAGTTTTTTTAAACTATATTTATTGTAACTTAGTTTAACGAAAAACGCCAGATTATTTGTACAGCAGATTATACTAAACGATCTTTAAAGATGACAATATAAAACTTAACTCGACAAAATTATGTATCAATTTAAAAGAATACTAGAAAATTGAGTTGAACACTATTTTTTAATCTAGTAATTAAATCGGCAGCCCAAAAATACTTTTTTTGGGAACAAAAACGTTAGAAAAACATTTTAATTTTTTGAAAATGAAAAATAGTAGATACTTTTGTCCTCAGTTGTTTTTTAAATACTGCTCTTTATTTTTAATTGGTGCATTGTGACCGTAGTATAGCTATAGCTAGTTATTATCTGTGTGTAGAAACTGTCGTTCCTGTATGTCCCCCTGCCTGCGGTTCCGGTAGATATGCTGAAGCAGCTACTTTATCGACAAGTACGGCCGCATTACTTATAACACTCCTCCTAGGCATTATTAGGTAAGTAATTTTTTTTGTACTTTTTAGTGTTGTTGATTGAATTATTTACGAATTTGGCTTTTATTATTTTTTACTCTTTCTCATTTGCACAAAATTTAATTAGGAACGTATGTAGAGCTAGTAAAATGTGACTGAATTAAAATGGTGTATGTACATCTTAATTTTCTTTTCTTCAATAGTAATACCAAGAGTATGGATATTAGGAACAAAGAAATTTCACTTAATTTATAGTTTGCAACTGAATAAGCAGTTAATTATATTATTTAAGTCCTACTTTATTGGCACACAGCAATTTGTTAAGCCATACTTTTGATTCGCATGTTGCAAAGTTCAGAGTTCCCCAAGGATTGAACATGGGGCCCCTCTTCCTTTTAATTCGTATTAATGACCTATTAACAGTTAGATTGACAAGCGATGCATAACAGGCCGAAAACTTTATACAACAGGAGTTCTTCTGGTAAATTTTACCATTAAACCGAGACTCGTAAATTCTTCCGAAGCAAACAAATTAAAATAAATAACTTAATTTGCATGCAATTGACAGAGTGGCAACGATGCCCCTATGGCCAGACCGGCGATGCATGGTCTACTGTAGGCTTCATACAAAGGAGAGGAGTTTCTCTTGTAAATTAACAAAGCTTGGTAAATGTTGTAGAAGCAAAAAAACTTAATTTTCAATTGAACGGGTGTCAACAACCTCTTTATGGGGCGGTTAACGGCGCGGCGGAAGTCTAGTTTATAAAATGTCAACAAGTCGATCGATTAAACAGTGTGGACGTGACGTGGACAGACATACAGACATATGGCAGACAGATATCATCGTAGAACCATATTTTTATTAAACAATAGTATGAAAGATTGGTGTAATACATCACAGTGCTGTATTAACTCTAGTTTTAAAATTCCGAGGAGAATAGGACTCACGCGGAACCTGATTGGGCAATGAATTTCATAACTTTGCTCTTTAGGTGTTTTTTATAAAAGAAAGTAAAATGTCTAGAATTTTAATTTAATCCGTTGTGCAGTAAATAATTAAACGATAAAGATAAATTGTTTCACAGAAATAGTTTTTTTATTTCTATTTTTTTATTACTCCTCTACACACCATGTTGTGGGCCTCCTTGCATGCAGGAGCCCTGGGGTACAGCCCATATAGACCATAGGTTAACATTAGAGAAGATGTGTTAAAATATCGTTAAACATTTGAAATAAACATAAAGTATCACTCTTCAGATTATGTACATTAACTTGCAAGTTGAATAGAAATTTTAAAATGTCTCAGGGTAAACTACTCTTTTTTTTTTACTCCCTGTATATGAAAAACTCTTCTGAATTGTCTCAAATGGAACACCCTGTATATTCTTCGACCATGTCATAGAGAATTGAAAAACGAACGCTTTTTGTATGTACAATCCTATGGTTATTTGTAACCATTTTCGATTTATTGAGCAATAAGTACAAAAATCAAAAATAAACTTAAAAAATCGTCTTCAGTTTTGTAATTGGGCTAGAGGTAAAATGCAAGTTGATGTCAACTTCTTCAATAATGTTTTATTCACTGATGAGGCAACTCCATTTTTATGAGAATAAAAATGGATTTGTTAACAGGCACAATTTCCATTATTATGCTTTGGAAAATTCTCACTTTTCAGACAAGTTGACAACCATCACAGATGGTCTACAAACGTTTGGGGAGGAATTATTGGAGAACATGTAATAGGGCCACGTTTCTTTGTCGGTAGTAGATTGACTGGTGCTATATATCTTCACTTATTTGAGAAATATCTGCCACAATTATTGGTGAATTTCCCTAAAAAGATCCGAAATAGGATGTGGATTCAGCAAGATGGTACTCCACCACATTATTTAAATGCAGTAACCGAAACAATATTTACCCACTTCAATGGATTAGATGAAACAGTCCCACTAAATGGCCTGCTAGATCCCCATATCTTACTAAAATGGATTTTTTTTATGGGGACACGTGAAAGAAATTGCTTATAGAGATACACCAATTACAATCCAAAAAAAAATTAAAAATTAACGAAAGGATAATAACTGCTTTTAGAAATATCACGGACAATTTTAAGAACATTAGAAACCTCATTTCAAAAGCGCTCTATGCGCTTTTGAAATGAAGTGTGTCAATCAAAATGGACAACATGTGGAGAACTCATAATTTTTTTCTGTTGAATTATTTGAAAAAACCTCTAATTTTTTAAGTTTATTCTTGAGTTTTATACTTATTACTCAATAAATCGAAAATGGTTACAAATAGCCATACGGATGCAAATACAAAAAATTTTCGTTTTTCAATTGTACAGGGTTATTCATTATAAATTACTCATCCCTTATCGTCGTTATTATTGCCTATAGAAAAAAAAGTTTTAAATAAAAGTTGTGTGATTATGACTGAATTTTGTTAAAATGCTATCAAAGTACAGTAGCGTGCAGATTTCAAGGGGTATAAAAAAATATTCTTTTTTAAATGGGATTACCTGTATATTATTTTTGGAATGATCCTTTGCTCCTAATTTCAAAAATATACCATATATTACCCCTACCATATACCGTTTTTGAGTTATTAAACACCGAATATCTTAGTTAAACTAGTTACTGTAAATATGGAAAAGTTAACATTATTAAAGTGAGCTATGAAAATGCCAACTATTATGTTTGATAAGTGACATTTCTTTAATGAAATAATCAAAATGGTTTACAGTGAGGAAGAAAAAACCAAATATTTATACAAAATAGATAAAGATTTCTTTAGGAAATTTAAATATAAATAAATGATAACTCATAAAAGATGTTCGATGTCTCCACCATTATTGTCAATGCATAATTGATAGCGTCTTCTTATATTTGTAATCGCACCGGAAATGGCTTCATTATTTACATTAAGATTGTTTATTTCAAGTCGAATCCTGTCTTTAATGACTTAAATACTATTATTATTATTATTGAGAATGTCTTTTTAGAAATCCTCAACAAAATTAATACATAGGGATCAAATCCGGACTGTTAGATGGCCATTTAATAGGCCCATTATTTCCTATCCATATTGGGAATACATTATTCAAATAATCTCGAACGGCTAGGACACTATGCGGAGTTGCCCCATCCTGCATCCAAATCATATCAAGTTTGGCTTCCGGAAAATTCTGTAAAAGAATATTTTCTGCTTTTGGGATAATTATTTCCAGATAGGTAACTCCAGTTAAAGTATAATCATAAAATATAGGCACAACAACTTTGTTTCTGAAAATCCCACACCAAACGCTAACAGTTTTTCTTCCTGATTTTTTTTATTTGTTTTACCAATCTTTTTCTGTTGTGCTTGTTTTCCCACGACCTTCGATTTTTCCTATTAAAAACTCTCCGGCCGTAGAAAAGGATAATTCATCAGTCCATAATATTTTAGTAAAAAAAATCAGGATCCTCACCCAACTTTTAAATCATCTGGCGGCAAGAGTCCAGCCTTTTTCTTTTATGAGTCTCTGTTAAAACTTGTACGGTTAAAATTTTAGATGGTCTGTAGCTGTTATTTTTTTACCTACGTTGGATTTTGGAACAACTTTTACCTAATTGATCGACTGCATTATTTATACTACATTCAGAATTTTCTAAAAAAATACAAACAATGTTTCAAAAAAGTCTATTAGCAAATAAATATGGATGGGCTTACCTTGAAATGAAGCAGTATATCTAGCTGTTCTTCCTGGTTTGCTTGAACTACACGCTTTTTTCTACTAAAACTGGAGGTATTATTCACCTTTCGGTAAATATTTTTGAACGTATTTTCTGATGGTGTGGGACGATTAGGATACAACATCCTATACGCTCTTTTTGATGCACGTTTATTTTTGTGATTTTGTATATAACAAGTAAATAATTGAACTTTTTCTTCCTCACTGTAAACCATTTTAATTATTTCATTAAAGAAATGTCATTTATCAAACATATTAGTTGTCATTTTCATAGCTCACTTTAATAATGTTAACTTTTCCATATTTACAGTAACTAGTTTACCTAAGATATTCGACGTTTAATAACTTAAAAACGGTATATGGTAGGGGTAACATATGGTATATTTTTAAAATCAGGAACAAAGGATCATTCCAAAAATTTAATAATATACAGGGTATCCCATTTAAAAAAATATATTAATTTTTTTGGATCCCCTCAAAATCTGCACGGTACTGTACTTTTGATAGCATTTTAACAAAATTCAGTCATAACCACACAACTTTTATTTAAATCTTTTTTTTTTTTCTATAGGCAATACTAACGATGATAAGGGGTGGGTAATTTATAATGAATAACCCTGTACATCGATATAGTCGAAAAATATATTCCGTTTGAAAAAATGGGGAAAATGCAATTGAAATGATTCTTTCAATGTGCAACTGCCGAAGCAACTGCAGATGGCATTGTTTCACTAAAAAAAAACATTGCATCCAAATAATTAGGAGATAGTTAAAAATAATACATGAATGGAAGGAGAGTAGAAGTCTCAGAAAATATACTATTGCACATGGTATTTTATTTAAAAAAATACACTTGACCCTGTCGAATCGTCTTGACTCGCCCTGTATATTCGAATATAATATTTGGTTATATATCTACGTTTTTATCTAGTTCACTTATGTTTTTAATCAAATTTCCAGCTATCTTAGGAATCGTATTCACGAAGTCAGACACCCTTTGCCCCACCCTATATTATTATTGAAAATAATATTAGGGATTTAGGCATATTTTACACGAATCACTCTGTACATTGACTTTTAATATTTCCTACTTTTTTTTTTTTTAGAAATTTCCAACCCCAACGTTAACTACCCAGGACTACAGTGGTTAAACATCGGTAAGAAAATAACACCGGCAGCTCTTGTGAACTTAATTCTGCTTATTTTGATATTTCAATCTTATTTTTGAGAAAAACGTGTACAATATTATTTTTAATTTAGCACATTAACTGTTAATAATTTTATGTACCAATTTAATTGGTAATTTAATAATAAATGGACCAAATATTTCGGCATATATATTCAATACTTTCATGGGAAACCAATTTTTGAAAATTGGTTTCTCGTGATATATTTGCAGTTTAAATTTGTCAATCAAGACACGTCCAATCACCGAATTACCAACGAACTTTTATTTTGGTTTTGATATTTTGTAATTTGACGTTAAGTCCTTATCAAACAATTATTGTATGCCATTACCAACACACAAACTAAGGTGCATTTGATGTATAGGTTATAGAAACGGTTTTCTAAAGAAATATTTATAGAATTTTACATATTAAGATGCTGTATAGTAATTATGAATTCAATAGGCTAACCAAAAAGCTGTGCATGTACGTTTAGATATAATTTTATGATATAATACACATTTCTACACACTTTTGTACTTTCTTAAAGCATATCATTTATAACACAACTGTTTGAAATATTTACTTTTATATTTTTGTACAATAAACGAGGTTATTGTTAATTTGACAAAATCTATAATGTTTTTGTTAATTTATCATACAATTGCTGTAGAATATTGCACATTACAGCAAAGAGTATTTATTTATAAAATGATAGAAACAAATTTTTAACTAGGATGTAATATATTTATATTTTTTTATTTACTTAGTAAGTTTAGTACAAACATTTGGCCTAACCGTGTCAAATAACTAATTTCATAAAAATTGTGTATTATAGTTGTATAATTTTTTATTTTATTTTACTTTATCTTTTATTTTAAGTGAAATTAGTTTTTTGACAACGCTCCTTAATATTGTTATTTTAAGTCATCATTTTTGTGATTACATTACTTTGTTCAGTTTTCTGTAATGTATTTCGAGGGTATTGATTTTTTTTTAAATGTTGACTTTGAGATTTAAATACAATACTATAAAAGACTGGAATATTAAAAGAAAAATTCATGTTGGCAATATTAAAATAATATGCTTTGACTTGTAAATTTTTTTTTTCGGAAGAATCTGTGTATCATTCGTCCATTTATGTTTTTTTTTAATTAAATATAAGTAATTTTTAAGAATGTGCTGTTATTTCCACATCCCTATGCAAAATTCAAGAATTATTACACTTTTTTTAACTGGCCTCAAAAGTGATCTATGAGGGATGTTTTGATATTCCCGGACTGGGAAGTTTTAAATTTTGACACAATTTTCCATTGTTCTTTTTTTAATCACAAATGCCTTGGACACATGTCAATTTACAGAACAATTGCGACATTATTAATTTGATTAACTGTCCATTTGTGATGTGATTGTTAATTTCTCAAAATGAACAAAATCGAATACCATGCCATTATAAAATTCCTTACAAAACAAGGGGAAAAACTCCAAAAATTATTTTTGAAGAAATGTTGGTTGTGTACGGAAACGATTGTCCCTCCAAGTCGACTCTTTACAAGTGGTCAAAACTGTTTAAATAACGTACCAGTGCACCAGTCAAGACTTGCAAAACTGCTGTTGGTGATTGTGACCTCGAAGAAATTGAACATCCGCCTTATAGCCCAGATTTAGCACCCGGTGACTTTTTGTTTCCGAATCTCAAAAAAAAAACACTTCGGGGGACAAAATTCAATAACAATGACGAACTTATGGCAGCTGTTGAAGGCCATTTTGTAGAGAAACCAAATGAATATTTTTACAACGGATTAAAGATGTTCAAAATGTATTCAAAAGCAAGGGAACTATATTGAAAAAATAACTTTCTGTTGCTGCTATAATCTTTTGTTTTCATGCCCAGTCCGAGAATAAAGAAACGACTGCTCAGTTTGACTCCTAGTCAGTACTTTTGTTTTGTCTCAAAAATGCTGCATCCTATAGAGTTCTGACAGGAGAGTCTTTTCTAGATGAACCTGAATGCCAAGCTGAATGATCTTTCATATTTTTTAAAAATATTTGCAAAATTTCAATTCGGCGTTACTTTTTTTTATAAAAAGTTTCATAGATATCTTCGCCACTGAAATAGGCGATAATTTTCAATATCGAATTAATTGTCCTCAAATGCCATGACTTTCATCGCAGTATTGTGAGCAGTTATTTTGTAAAAAAAAAAAAAAATTATTTTAAAATTCAACTAGGTACCTGGATATTATCTTATCAATATATATGACAGATGGTTGAGAATCAAGCGCACTTGGCTCTCACCAAAATGTTCCAAGTTCGATCCCCAATCATAGAAGTGGAATTAGCTGTGAGAGAGATTACTCCACTATGCATGAATATTAGGTGTGTGGTTTGTGTCTCTAAATGTGTATCCCCTCCCGTACAACATTAGTTTACGGATACAGGAAGTTTTACCATATGTGGTATTATTATTATTATTAACAGTAAGTACCTACCTGAGCAAAACAATGGTCTCCTGGAAGGTTTTTGGCTAGCTGTTTAGATACTATATGGGGGTGGTCTTCAATTCGCTCCGTGTCATACCTGTATACAACTAAACCCATGAGGGCAAAATTTTAAATAATTCATTCAAAACACTTAATATTTAACTTGATATTTCATTAAACTTGCCCATTTCGTATCTCTTAAAAAAAAAACATTTGAAACAAGACATAAGTACACACTTTCAAAAAGATTTTTTCAGGGTACCTACCCACATATTAAAAATAACCTCAGAAATAACTAGATAAATAACAGTTTCCAGGAGTTTCATATCATTTCATAGCCAAAAATGGCTTATATCTCATACGAAATTATATAGTTAGTGAGTAAATACCTTCTCTAGAAATTAGAAATGCTTGACACATTTCTTGATTACTGCTTTGTACGAAAATTTGAGGACATGAAGTTGGGCCACCCATATTGCAATTATTAAAGTATGGAGAAATTGCTAGTTTATGATTCGTTCAAATGAGACGCAAAACGACCACTCATAATATAAGTATATTTGCAGATAAAGTTCTACAATTGGTACACACGTAGTGCTCACTTCTTTCTTTCAGGTACGTATTCTGTGGTTCACATTAATCGTAGATATGATATAAATTTCAAGTAATCAATTTCTAAATTAACACATCAGTAAATTAAGTAAGTGCATGGTTAGATCTTTTATTATATATATATACGAGTTCTGAGTTTCATTTGCTCGATGTGATACTGAATTTTGTGAATCCAGGTTGATCTTAATCACCTGTATCATTACATTTGAAAAGTCCTGTTATAGTGTATGTATCATTGCATTTTCACCTGTATTGCCATAAGAGCTGGTCTATGGGACTAAAGTCTCATCTTCACTTGCCATTTGCTGTTTGGCTGCCCATGATAGTGAGCGAGAGAAGCAATCACGGACACAATTACTATGAAAATGTCAGTCAAATATACTATAAAGATGGTAATATCTACCAATCTAGTTTAAATATCTAGTACTGGAGCCAGTACTACCTACATTTAGTTATTTCGACAATTGTTTTCTCATATTGAACCTCAACTTTGCTGATTGAAGATAATTATAATAAATCTTCAATACGTATTTGTATAAAACGGTTGTAATAAAAAATTGTTAATCTTACCCTCCAATGGTGATCAGATCCCTAAACCACGATTACAGTTGTTTATAAACGTGCATGATGTTGTAAAATAGTTTTAAAACATGTTCAGTGATCACAACATTACTTTACAATAATTTCAGTTCAATTTGGTTTCGAAGAACAATGAACAATCACTAAAACAAAACAAAACCCAACTTGCAAAATGACCGTTTGAAACAATAGCACAGTTGGTGGGGGTTAAATAGGCAAATCTGTTACAAAAGCTACAATTCCACGAATTTCATTGGTTAGAACGTTAGAACTACCCAACTTGTGACCTAACTGTAGGTTGAGACTAATTTACGGATCTTGACTGTAAATGTTCCTTTCCACTACATTTTAAAAGTAACAATATAACATCTCAAATTTGTGATGGAACTTGAATTTAGAATGCACACCATACTTTTAATGGACCCAAAAATTTACGTCACGAAAAACGTTGGCAGCGTTGAAAGTTTTCAAACAAATCAAAATCATATGACTGTCATATGTTAGTGTCAGGTTTTTTCAATTTATATTTATAAAAAAATTATTTTTAAGTGACGTAATTGCAGTTGCTACATTAGTCTTGTTTGTTCTTTGTAAACAAGAATATTAGTTAATAATTTATTGTTGTAGTTGAATAAAAACACCTATTGTATTGGTTGTTTTCTTCTTGATTCTAACCTTAGACTATGAATAACAATAGATGTATCTGTTTAAATTATACCGTGCCGTTGTCTCTGACCGTGCCGGAAATAACTAAGCACAATCTAAGCGACGCGCGACGCGAGGAAAACAATAAACAATTCAAACGAACCAGATAGGCACTTGAGACAAAGTCCGTAACTTTACGAACCTCGACGTTGAAAGCTGAGCGCCTCTGTTAAAAGCAGAGAGATGTGTGATTATAAAATTAGGTTGGCCAGTTAAATATTAGCATCTGCTGGAGCCAAAAAATATAATAATAATAATATACCATATTGATAACTATTATATTATTGATAGTCTAAGATTCTAAAAATATGTTATTAATCTAAATAATAAACTTACCTTTGAGTTATCAAAATGATCCACTATATCCTAAATTTATAGTGAGGCAAGGAAACAGGTTAAAATTTCAATTCTATTGTATCTTGTATTTACTTAGGTTTAGGCTTCTGACCCTTCTGAAATTTATCATAATTTTTGATATATTTGGAAAATTTTTTTACAAATACATAGGGACCTGTTTTAATTTTTTAATCCACTGATGAAATTAACTTATTCTAACTCCCAAGTTGTAGAAGGGTCTTTGGTTGAAATTTTAACCAAAAGACGGAGGCGCATTTTTTATGGTAGAAAAATAACAAATGACTCTTGTTATGAGTGCTACAGGCCGTGCTCCCATTAATTTACACAAGGCCTTCGATTCTTATTAAAGACCTGGATACCTACCTAGTTATTATACAGTAAAATAACATTTTATGCAGATTAGAAAGATGGTCTATAACTTTCAATTTAATTTTTCTTTATTATATTTCAGTTCTTAAATAAGGAATTTTCATTCTCTTTTTAGGAAGAAAAGAAAATACATAGACTATTTAGATACAAATTATAGTTATTCTGATTACTAGTGAATCATCGGAATAACATTCAAATGACTTTTACTGCCCAACCAACTTTAATCGTATATTCAGTAGTTTTAACCATACCCAGATGATGCCGACTTGGTTGGTGAAATGTGCGTCGATTATAGTATCCAACAGTTGGTATTTCTGGGAACTACTTTAGTAAACGTTACTTCAAATGTCCCAACCCAATTCAAGATTTTGTCTGAACAGGAAGTAACTTGTAGAAAAATGTCATCCAATCTTTGCATCGGTTTAGGGCCAGTTGTATAACAATAATAAACACTATAGAAATTAGACAACCCCCAAATCTTAAGCGAACCCATCTGGGACAGGATTACACTCAGAAAAACATGGACGTACAACCACTACCAACGACATTGCCATGCCGGTGACAGGAATCGAATCTATGATAGAAAGATTTCCAGTTATGTTTGCCATCACGTGCTCTATACTCTTGCTTGGAAAAGGTAAAGAGGAATAAATGTTCATAAATGCAAATCCTCCAAAAACATGATCAGGGTGCTTATAAGTAATTTTAAATACTCCTTTGTATTTTATATTGGTTATCTCTGTTTTTAAAGGAAGTTTACTCGAATACGACAGTTCTGGGTACATTACTACCTGTTTGGGGCTGTAAAAACACGGTAAGAGGTGAGCTCTCCTTGGCTTTGCCACTTTAGCAGCATATCCCATGGCCTGTGAAACTATAGCCATATTATGGGGTTTCTCAGTTTAATGAAATAATTGACAGCAAGAGTAAGAACTAGAAATAATTGGATAAATAAAACTATAGATGTTTATTTCATATAAAGTTGATTTATTTTGAAGTTCATAGTCCACAAAATACCAAGAAAAGGGCTTTTTCTCCCATAAGGACTATTTCATTTTTGTAAAGATGTTTATTTTGTGGAAATATTAGCAACATTTAGATGTTATGTTTGACACCATTATTTAGCATTATGTTAATTATGACACTAACTAATGAATTACATCATATTAATAAAAAAATAATATCACAAAACATTTCTTTTATAAATAATTTTATATTATTCTTAATGTTGGCACATAGAATGGCAGTTCACTTTCTAATAAGTGAATTATTTAAAAAATTTAGTGAAGAATTGAACAATCTATACTAAAATATAAAAAATACAATACAAAGTTGTATAAATACGTAAAACGCCAAAATGTTTTAAATTTCTTCCTCCAAATATTCTCATGAACTATCTTGGCTCCTATAGTAATATTGATAGGATCTATAGTTCGTTACTAAGATTGTTAAGCTCTCACATTTAGCCTCTTTTTCTATTACGTGGAGTATACATCTTTGCCACTTTTCGCTCGTTTTAAGGAATTGATCAAAGGAACTTGAACGTGTGTTAATTTAAATGTGATACTACTTCAGACTACTTCACCTTTTATCTGAGCCTGTACCAATTCAATGGGGTTAAGTTCACAGCGGTAGGGTGGTAGCCAAGGTACAGTTTTTGACGTTTTCTGTCATTTAATCAGTAACATATCTTTGAAAGGCTCTTTATTAAGATTGACAATTGCCAAAAGATCCCTTTTCACCATATTAGTTTCAAAAATAATATTATTTTGATAGCCATTGAATTAGATTGGCTTTCCGCCAGGAAGTTATAGGTGTCTGCGCAACCTATCTGGAGTTATAACTAGCATTATCCATTACGATTACACATCCCTGAGGTATAAGACCCAACATTGGTATAAAATACTTCTCGAAAACATCTGAGGTCATATTTTCGTGACAGTCACCTGTTTTCTTAGACTAGAATGAAAGTAAACCACCTTCCACGAAACCATTGCTACTACCGATATGGATGACTATTAACCCTCCTTTTTCCTGAGGTGCCTTCAACGCCGACAGTCGAATCAAAAAATGCTTGCCAAGGACTTTTTACACTATTATCTTGCCATACCATTCGTGTGAGTCGGCTATTATAAATGCATGTGATAAGTGGATTAAGTGTTTGGAGATAATCAAGTAATTTTAGTTATATTTCTTGACTTAAAAAGAATTTCAAATTATAAGTAGAGAATTATTAATTTTTAAGATAAATAGAATTGGATTAAGGAATAATGTTTTAGAGTGGATTAAAAATTACTTAAGCAGATCACAAAGAGTCAAATATAAAAGCACGATATCGGAAGAACTTGAGACAGAACATGGTGTTCACAAGGAACTATTCTCGGTCTTATACCAGGGTTCCTACCAACATTGGAATTTTGAATTCCCTGACTTTCCAGGGCCAAAATCTTAATTTTCCAGGACCAAAATATAAATATTTATCACATTTTAATAAAACCTGTATACAAGTAGATTAGATGTATCTACTTATCAAAATTTGTTTCAGATCAGCATGGAAAAAATATGACTGTTAAAGTAACTTTTATCGTTATATTGTTTATAAGAATTTATTTTAAATATTGGAGTTAAAATTCTACCTATATTTTTAAAAAAATACACGGAAATTCATCTAGCTATATTAATAAGATATGACAAAAAACGTAAAATTAAGACTCAAACATTACCTACCTTACCTGAACACAATATTATATAGACATCGAAGATAAAAAAATATTAAACATAAATATATTTTACTATTATTTCTGCTCTGACAATTATTGAAAATATTATTTTGGGTATTTAGCAAATAACTTTCATACAAATTATCTAGTATTAAATATAATACTGTGGATCTATTCTGATCAACCTGGTATAGTAAAAAAGTAAATAAATGACATCATCATAAATAAAGAATTAATTCTTTATTTATATTTTTATTATTTAATAATTTATTTTTATCAGGAAATTGCGTGTTCTATCACATAATAAAGTGCTCTCTAGGTAAGGCTAGAGATCTGCTATAAGATATTTTTTCGAAATTGACAAGATTCAGAGTGATGTCATTTATTTACTTTGTTACTATACTAGCTTGATTAGAACATATCAACGGTATTGTATTCAATACTATATATTTGCATGAAAGTTATCAGCTAAATACTCAAAATAATATTTTCAATAAGTGCATATAAATCTTCTGTCCAAAGAGTAATTTTAGATTCAAAGCAGATCAGATATTATTCTTTAATGTTTCTATTCTAGCTTCAATTTCTTTAACTTCACTATTTAAAATTATACCAATTTTCTGTTTTTTTAACTATAGCTCTTTAATTTCAGTTTCCAATTTTCTTTTCTGAGCAATTTTCTTCATTTCCAAATTTTGTTGTTTTTTTTATTCTCAAGAGCTTCCTTGTATTTCTTATTTGAATGTCTACAGTAAGTCATCATTTTATTATCAATTACAACTTCTGAAGCTCCTCCACATAGTAAGATGTTGTCATACACTAACCGTTGTGCGATTATTGATTTTTCTTGTAAGTTTTCCACTAGCAACTGTTTATTAATTGAAAAACCACTCTCGACGAAAGTATTTCCATGAGAATATATTAAAATTAGTTGTATCACACTATAAAGATCTTTGAATTTTGTTTCATTTTTGAGTTTAGTACTATAAAATGTATCGTCTTTCATTATTTTTATAATCTTTAAAATTTCCCATTCTGACAAACTGTTTAAATTGGTTTTTAGCATTTTCAGCTACTTGAGAACAGATAATATTTTTGCTATAAAAAGTCTCTAATACTGTATCCATTCTACTTTCAGCCACATTCGATTTAGTTTCAAAAATACTGGGGTCAAGGCATGATATTCCTTTAACCATTTCATATTTCAGTCCCCCTCTTTCTATAATTTTTAAAACAGTAGCTTTAAGAAAATGTTGACATTCTTTCAAAAAAATGTATTTCTCTTTTTCAGTAACTTTAGATTTATTAAGGAATTTTTTTCGTTGCAAATCCTATATGTAGTTCCTTTACTGGAAGAAATATGGATATGTTTTTCAAATCAATTTTGGAAATTTTATTCAAATTATTGGGAATATCCCTCGTTTATAAATTTTTGTAGTAAATTCACCAACAAGATACTCAGCTCTGAGTATATAAAAGGAGCCAAAGGTGCATCACTTTGAAATTTGATTAAAAATGATTCAAGAGTTGATGCAACCATACCAAAAAAAGCAATTTTTGCAGGTAGTAAAGGATCACTTAAACCTTTTATCACATTTTGGGCTGAGGTTGAGTGTGGTAATTTCACAGATGGGTCATGCACATATTTTTTATATTATCAAAAATATCTAAAGCTCTATTTGCTGCTTCTGACCCCTCCACCCAACGTGTTTGACAAAATTTTAAAGGTGTTGTTTTAGTTATACCTAAAATTAAATGCACTGTATAAAACGATTACAAAATTATAATAAAATCAAACCTTCTGGTTGGTGCATCTTTGAATATCCAATAAATTCCTGACAGAAAACTATTTACAGCCCAACCACTGGCTTTGTGTCCAGATTGAAGAGAGCCATGCACAACGTGTAAATCACATGACCCAAGATCAATCAATGACGAATTATTTCCTAAATGTTCCTTAATCAATCTATAGAACTTCCAATTGACATTAGGCTCGTCCATTGAAATTTGAAGTATTCTATTAGAGTTCACTCCCGATATCTCAATTCCATTTAAAAAATGTTTCAATAAATTTTCAGCACTAAGCCTTCCATTTAAAAAAACAGACGTGAGATATCTTGTTTCTACTATTTTTTTTAATGTCACTGAAGTATTTAATACATATATCCATCTGCCCTTTTTGCGAAATTTTGTTGAGAGATTCGTCAAAACAGATTACTAAATGTGACAAATCTTTTAAATGTATTTGAAATTTATCAAAAAAATATTCGGCTAAGTCAAATGTATATTAGTATGAGGCTTTCGTTGATCCCAATTTCATATTTTTGGCTATTTCAGAATCAGTAAACATTTTTGGAACAAGGTATACTTTTATTGACACTGTTCATTGAAAAATCAGTTTCGATCATATGTAATGTCCATAAAATTTCAGCTCTCAGTATTGCCGGGTTAAAAGTGAAAAAAGATTGTTCTTCCTTATCCATATTGGATATGGAGACAAGTGATTTAAATTAGAGGTACTTCCGTTATTATTATTTTCTTTTAAAACGTCTGAACCAGATGAAGTCAACATAGTTTCAATTTGTTTTTATTTTTTGAAACTGGTAACATTTAAATTACCACTTAAAATACTTATTTTTTGTTTGTGCCCTGAGGATGTTAAATGACTAACAATAGCTTGTCGTCCCATATTGCTCAAATTTATATTTTTCATGCAAATTTTGCACAGGAATTTTGTATTATCATGAATAACGGACGATATTATTTCAGCCCAGCTGAAATTTGTTTTTACGTCGACCCATGACTCTTTAAAATATGTTCTTTTTACCATTTTGAGCTAAAAATATTCGTTAACTGTAACAGCAAGTAAATTCGAAAATAGAGATTTACTCACCATCTTGAATGTTGAATGTAATGCACCAGTCAACACAAAACCAATGTGGCACCTATTAATATATTTTTTACACCTATTTTTTATATATGTAAATATTTTGCAGGGCCGATTTACAAATTTTTTACTAAAATATATAAAATTCAAATCTTATTATAGATAATTTTTGTACAGCAGAAAAAAAGTATTTTATGTGATGACTGAAATTCCAGGATTTTACTGAAATTTCTTGAATTCCCTGACTTTTCCAGGTCTCCATGACCACTTTTTGGATTCCCTGACTTTTCCAGGTTTCCAGATTTTTCCAGGTTGGTGGGAACCCTGTATACCTATTTGCTATATATATTAATGACATTATTAAAAGTGTAAATGAATGTCAAATTTCTACGTTCGCAGATGATACAATATTGTATATAAATGGCAATGATATAAATTATATGTTCTCAACTATTAATAGGGAATTAGATTAAGTTCATGAAATTAAGTATTTGGGTATTATAGTAGATGACAATCTAAAGTTTAAAAGGCACTGCGATTATATATTAAATAAAATGTCTAAAAAAAGTTAATTTTATAAGAATAGGTAATAATCTTACTACGAATATAAAAATTCTATTGTACAAATCAATAATAAGTTCTCAAATTGAATACTGCTCAAGCATTTTATTTAATTTAAATCAAAACGAAATCGAGGAACTACAAAAATTTCAAAATAAGACAATGAGAACCATTCTTAAATGTAATAGATATACACCAGTAAAAATGATGCTAGAGGTACTTAATTTTATGAATGTGAAACAAAGAAGTATTTAAAATGTTAGACTTACATATAAAATAAAAAATAAAGTCTGCCCCATATTTATGTAACAAAATAAAATATGTAAATAATGTCCATTCATATAATACAAGGAATAATAATGACTTTTTTTTATAGAAACAGCAAAATCAATGCTCTTAAAACATTATAGTATAAAGGCTTAAATATGTTTAATGCATTGCCAAATGAAATAAAATATTGTGAGAACTATAATATATTTAGAAACATGTTAAAAAAATATGTATTAAATATGTAATGAACAAAGGTAACTTAAAAATGTAATATGTATTATTGTATTGCAATAACTATGAGTAATAAAAAATCTATTATTATTGTTTATAACACAAATTTCCAGAAAACCTGCCCCCTTGTCCAACCTATATAATTAATTACTGGATTAATACGCAGTCCTTAATATGGGATAATATGAAAAATGCTCATTAAACACATTACTGTTAGTACCTTCTTACGGATACCATATGTTTGTCAAATAATTTTAAGTTCAAGCTTGTAGCTAGATATCACTAATTTTTCGGTATAATTTCCATTAATGTGTTGAGTGATTTATTGCTCTCTTCTTTTTCCAAATACAGTATAGCCAACCACACCGAGCCAGTAAAGGTGGGTGAGTATTGACCTCGGTTTAACTGCTAATTAAAAAATTAAACCTGGTTCAATGTTGACTCGCCTTTATATAACTGACCCCTCAGTTCAGTAATTTTACAATATAGAAAATATAGAGAAATAGTCTTTAGTTACTATACTATTTACTCCATTTTTTTTTTTGCAAATTCTGTGTCCTAAAGTATTTTATAACTGCAATAAATTAAAAAAAAAAAAACAATAAGTTGATTATAATTTTATTCAATTTAAAATCGAAAATGTAAAAAAAGGTTACATTAATAAATAAAACATCAGATCTTTAAATACAAAACTAAGACGTGATTTATAAAACCAAATAGCAACGTGTTAAAACAAATTTTAACTGAAATTTAAAAGCTGATCATATCATACTTTACACAAAACTATGATCTTTGAATAAATTATTAGTTAAATTAAATAAATAAAACGAAAAACAACATATTAATACATAACAAAATAAGATCTGTTTCTTCAAATGTCCTTAATTTTAAATAATTTAAAACTTAATTAAAACACATGGGTAGAGATAAGTCTACCTAAAGTAAGTCAATCACTGGCACAAATAAATTTTAATTCCAATGAAAAAATTGCAATAATAGGAAATACATTATGAGAAAAATCACAGGTATTCATAAATGAATATTTAATATACAGTCACTGAAAATAACTGAAAAATATATTTGATTTTTGAGAAAACCAAATCAAATTTGTTGTTTGTCGGTTTGTTAACGAAACCTGGCAAGCCAAGAATTGCATAACCCATTTGCAGAGTTGTCAATACAAGTAAAATACTTGAAATTATACTTCACGTATTTATTAGTACTTGAAGTAATTTACTTTAAGTACTTATCTGAGTAGATATTTGTACTTGTATTTCAATTATTCACATAAAAAAACTTGATTTTGACAAGTAAGTTATTTTAAGTATTCTTAACATTACTTGAAGTAATAAATTCAAGTAATAAATTGTACTTGAAGTATTCTTGGGCTACTTCAAGTAAATATTTGTGTGATACTTGCACTCCGAAACAATTACTTGAAGTAAAATTTCCTTTTCAATTATATTTTGTTTGTCAAAACTCGCATAAGCAAGATCATAGAAGAAATGCTTCGGACTTACTAGAATTACTTACGGTTTATTTAATTTAGTTCAATGCTGCAACGCCTCGACGTAAAGGTGCTTTTAAAGACATTTCTAAAAATTTTTCTTGTGTATGGTATACAATTAGTAGCACAGTGCATTCAGTGATTAGTGATTTACATAATTAAAAAGGTAGGTAGGTAGCATATATAACTACGTCAAACATCACTGGGTAAATTACGGTATATTTGCACATAAATCAGTAAACCATTTATATCGAATATTACTTTTACATCACGTCACGTGAGTGGAAGTATTGTATCGGCAGAGGAGCGTCTCACTGATGGCAACCAGTGTAAATTTTTTCAGATACAGAACGGCTATACAACTGCCAGCAGACGATTTATCTTTTAATGTTTTTAGTTCGGTCAGTTGACAGTATAATTCAACACATTGATATACCATAATTATCTTTGCTACTAAAAACCACAAAGAAATATCGCCACCCTTTCGGCAGAGAATAATTTGTGTGTGTAATTTTTACGAATTTTTTCGTAATACTTCAAGAAATTTTATATACTTTAAGTATTCTATATACTTAAATTACGAAGCATACTTCAAGTACTGTTATTTTACTTCAAGTAAATTACTTAGCGATAAATCAAGTAATTTTTTGATATTTGAATACGTGATACTTATACTTCAAGTACTTTCAAAGAGTACTTGTGACAGCTCTGAGCGACCTGCACCAATTTACCACTTTATAAAGATATTTATGATTAGTAAAATATGCATTATGCATGAAAACTGTACTTTTTTTTGAATTAAAACTGAAACAAAGTTTTGCCCATCTAATTGCATTAAATGATGAAAAACTGAAGTCATAAATCAATGTGTAAAAACATTAATTACTCATATGCAAGCTAGTTATTTCATTCCGTTTAATTCTACCGATTTTGAAACGGAAATAATTTTGTACTGAATAAAACTGCTGCTTTTGATGCGACAATTTTACAATAGAGCGAAATATGTTATGTCAATCAGTCAGTTGCAAGTTGCATAAAGGAATTTAAAACAAGTCAATGAAATATACAGTGGTGTCCGGTTTTAGTAAACCCGTTTTCAACGAACTCTCGTTTATAACGTACTACCTTTGAAGCAACGAAAATTTTTCCGTAAGATTTTTCGGGTTCGTTATAACCAGACTTTACTGTATGTCCAAATACGTATTGATATGCCTAAACGACAAAAATTTTGTCCACACAAAATTACACAGAACTGTTGTGTTCCAAGAGACCATCCTACAGAACTGTTTCAGTCTCTGACCTTGGCCTTAGCAGTCAATAGTATAAAATTTGCACTTAGTTTATTTTTATGCAAAAAAAAAAATTAAGACGAAAAAATTTACGTGTCAATAGTTGGCAAACAATTTTATATCTGCATTTCTACTACATCTTTGTGAGATATTTTCATCGAATTTACCTGAAGTTACTGAATTTTCTAAATCTAAAAACATTTTCAATACTGGGTCGAGAAAACAAGAGGCCATATTGTCGAGACTAATCGCTTATGAAACCTCTATTTAGTCTAAAATTATTTCAGTTTATTTCTCCAATTCCTTTGGTCTAAAGATACAAATACTTTTGAATTAACTGTTTGAAAAATGTTCGCTATTATAATTTTCAGTTATTTTACAAGCCCCAAAAAATTCAAGACAAAAAATAAATTGTCTTGACAGATTTTTTAAATTATCTGACTAGCTTAAATCCTTACATGTAGTAATACTAAAGGTGTACAATAATCTGGAGCAAGTTGTTAAGCGAGGATTTGTAAACTTTAAACTTTTTATCACATTTTTTAGGGAAGTCATATCACATTGGGGTGTAACTTAACAATAAATAAATATAAAAAAAGATATATTAGTAGGTTATTGTTAAGTTTTCAATAAGTAATTCGGCACATACAAATATCGCTTGTCTTGTGACGATGCTGTTAAAGTAAATTTAAAATTTTCTTTGGTCATATTTTGATTTTCATAAACCTAAACAAAGTTATTTGCGTTCATATGATATTTTCAGCAAACCAAGTCCAAAATTCTTGTTTTATTAGGTACTGGTACTAGTTACTTGTTCAAAACTCCTTTTTCCTTTCCCTGCCCTAATTTTTTTTTGAAACTCTCTCAACTCCTAAAATAATTAGTGATTTATTATCTATTTAAAAAAATGTGAATATACCCTTATTAACTGTTGAATGTGATGCTACTGCTATTTAGATGTTCGCAGATTTCTAGAAAAAAATTCTCACCAAAAAGAATTATTCAAATTTCTATTGGTCAAGGTTTTCCATGATCAAGATATGGCATGAGATTCCATGAATTTAGGAAAGTTTAAAAAACATTTACAAACAAATTATATTTATGTGTGCAAGGCGATTCTAAAAGAGGGGATTGAATTTTCCATTTGGAAATACATGTCTTACATATAATTTAGTCTGTCTGATTAACATTGTTAAAGCTGCAGTTGGTCTACCTTTTAAAACAATTTGTTTTTTACCTTCAAAATTATAAATTGTAAATCCCCTTATCAATAAATTGCACACATCACATTCACATAATATAGTTTCCGTCGTTTCAGAACTATTTGGCGAAGTTGAGGGTCCCTGTGTGTCCATTACGCTTAGCATGTAAGCTGTCTAGCCTACAGCTGACATCCGTACTATTTTTAAGTTTGTTTTTAACTTTTTTTTGCGATTATAAATGCACTATATTTTAAACAATAAATGAGTTCAATATCCAAAGTAAATATAAAAACTAATAATACGGAGCAACGAACTACCAAAAAACTCTTTAAAATAAATAAACGTCTCGATCGTACATCTAATACATGCTCATTTACCGTATTAAGTACACTGTGAAAAAAACAGCTTACACTGTATCGGCATCGTGAAGTTGAAAATCTAACGCATTGCAACTTTGTAACTTAACGCATTTTAAAACATTTGTTTTGACACATATTGAGTTCATAAGCGCAGTCAAAAAAAAAAAGAGAGATTGGGAGCAATAAGAAAATAAATAATATATTTTATTATTTTATGCTTTTTGGAGAACACGCCAATGCTCAACCCTCGTTGCTTCGATTAACTGTGCGAATCTATATTTGAATACATGAAATAAATATCTTGCAACATATTTCTCCCGCGCTTCGCTCCGCCGCCCGTAAGTAAGCAACAAGCATAAGGCTTTTGAAAGAATCCACAAAAGCACTTAAAACGAATGTAAACAAACCAACAATCAGCTTAATTACTCGTCTGATCGTAGCTCCGCCCTATGGCGATTTCAGTTCCCAATTAAAATTACGTCCTATCTTTTAGACTCGCCTTGTATTTAAGTACTAGTAGTGAAGTTTGATAGGCACCACACCGATAAAAACTCTATTTAACCCTTTCACTCACCATGTACACACCATTTTGTTGATTTTTTTAAAACAATTTTTGGTACAATTTTTTTGATAAAAGTTATTTTTCTACTAATATTTGGACGATATACTTTCATTAAGTAATATTTGTATGAATAGCCAAAACAAGTGTGCCATGAAAGTTGATGAGTCACAGGAAAATTTGAAGAAAAATGCAACCCTGTAAACAATATTCATTTGTATGTATTTCTCGTCTATGAGAGGTTGTGATTATTTTTTCTTGTGATAATATTAGTGTACTTTTGAACATAAAGGTGTCAGACTTTTGTACACATTTTTGTATTATCTGACATAAAGACGTATGTAACACAGTACACAGTACGAATCAACCTAACATAAATTTAGGGTATGCTACAACCGCACCTTTCCAAATTTTCTCTGAAGCAATGTTTTTTTTCAAAATTTTGGATACAAATGACTCACAAAAGACCACTCACCACGTTTTAGCGCTTATGTTGCTGAAGGCCTTATTCTAATAAATCAAAATTCACTAAAAATAATGAGGACAGCCTTCATTGTCATCCAGTGCATCAACTGAATTGTCGACCTCCGTAAAAAAGTTCAACAAGTGATACCAATGATTGAGGTTAGATTAAGTAATGCTAGGTTACCCGTACTTTACGTGTCTAAAGTCATAGACGAACCGGGTCAAGTAGACCTTCGACCGCATTGATCATTAACTACTGCTACAAAAGTTGGAAGTTCGGATTTAACCTAATCCTACTAAACTTTTTTTCAACCACACCTAACAGAGAGAAAGCAATTTGTATTTTACAACGGACAAAAATCATCGACATAGTTGGCACCATCCGGAGTACCACAAGGCTCCAATCTCGGACCCTTATTATTTCTGTTATTTTTAGATGATCTGTGTATTGAACTACAATGCAATTCTCTGATATTTGCAGATGATTTCAAAATTTTCAAGTGCATAAGTTCCGTAAATGATTGTATAAATCTTCAAAATAACCTCGACGGGTCAACAATTGGTGTATTCTTAACAAAGTTGGCATCAATGCCACCAAATGTATTGTAGTAACTTACACAAAAAAAGATAAATCATATTATCTACAACTACCGAATCAATGATACTGTCCTGGAACGCACAAATACAATCAAAGATTTAGGTATATATTTCGATCCTGAACTCAGCTTTGTCGAACATTAAGTCTAAAGAAGCAATCAAAATGCTAGGCTTTACCATAATAAATTATAAATCATTTACTAATTCAACATGTCTAAAATTATTATACTACTTTTGCGTAAGATCAAAGATCAAGTAGCATAATCTGGAACCCCATATTACTTTATCCACAAAAATACGCCAGAACAAGTTCAAAGAAAATTTTTAAAATTCTTATCTTTTAGAGCTACAGGTAATTATCCTGAGAGAGGGGTAGACAATAGGTATCTACTGGCTAGCTTTAATTTTGAGAGTCTGGAATTTCAACGGATTTGTTCCATGCTAATTTTTCTTCATAAACTACTACATAATAAAATTGATTGTCCTCAAATTCTTAATCTGCTGATTCCCAAAATTCCATTATTTTACAAATTTTCTGAAAAGCATCTGTAATATTTAGAGCCAAATGTTTATAATAATATATGTAAAAAAAAAATCTGCTGTTATATAGTTGAACATTGACTTATGTAGTAAATCACTCTTTGAGAAAAGGTGTTTTTCCATCAAGATTAAAGACAGCTGTTGTGAAACCTCTATACAAAAAAGATGATCCTTCATTAATAGAAAACCACAGACCTATAAGTATGCTATCTTCTTTTTCCAAGTTACTTGAAATTGTCATGTGTAGAAGATTAATTCCATTTTTAGAATCACACAATGTCATAACTGAAAGCCAACATGCATATCAGAAAAATAAATCTACAACAACAGCTACCTTTGATTTTGTGAGAAGGATATTGGACTATCTAGACAATGGATATATTGCTCTTGGTATATTTCTCGAACTATCAAAAGCTTTTGATTGTATTGATCACACTACACTTCTCAGTAAATTGGATAAGCTAGGTATACGAGGAATTGCTCATAACTGGTTCAGTTCTTATCTTAATGAGAGATATCAAAAAGTGTGCATTACAGCAAATTCATCGGAGTATTATTCCAGTACCCAAAGAGCACTACTAGGTGTGCCACAGGGCAGTGTGCTTGGGCCCATACTGTTTTTATTGTACATTAATGATCTGCAACAACATCTAAATAATGACTCAGTTTGTATAACAACCTATGCTGACGACACAAATATTCTAATTTTTGATAAGGAGTATGATAGTTTAGAAACTAAAGTAGCTAATGTGATGCAAAAGATATCAAAATGGTTTAAACAAAATTGGTTGATATTAAATAATGATAAAACTAATTGTATTTTGTTTAAACATAGTAGAAACAAAAATGCATACCCGAAAGAGATAGATATAAATAATGTAAATATTAACTACACGGAAAGCACAAAATTTTTAGGAGTGAAAATTGATGAACATATGGACTGGGGGTATCATGTACAAGCGCTTTGTGGTAGGCTTAGTTCGGTTTGTTACACATTAAAAGAACTGAAGAAGGTAGTGAATCACAATACGCTTCTTACAGCTTATTATAGACATTTTTACAGCTTAATGTCATATGGAATAATATTTATGAATGTCTTTGTTTTGTTGTCAAGCATATGAGAGAGTTTAAATGCAACATCAGAGATCATAATTATGAAACAAGACACAAAGATACTCTCTCTTACTTAATACACACGACAACCGTCTTAGAAAAAGGATGTTTTTATAAATGTCTGCATTTTTATAATATGTTACCTACCGAACTGAATAATATTACATCTATAAGTATCTTCAAAAACACCATAAAAAAAACACTTAATATCTGAATGAAACAACTTTTAAGTAAGATTGTATCGCTCTTTTAAGTTTCAAATTTTAAGTTGTATTTTTTGTTTTTTTAATTAGTAGTAGTAGTTCTTAAGCATCTTACATTTTTATTCTTTGTTTTTACCTGTATTTTTATCTTCTTTAGAATTTTGGACATGTAACACACTTAAATTGTAAGATTTTTGTCACCGTTACGCAATAAAATTCTATTCTATTCTATTCTATTTGCCAAAAATATAAGTGCTTCCGTCTGATTATGTAAGACCTTTCCCATACCTCATGATTAACTTTGTATACTTAAGGTTGTGAATATTTCGTACATTTACGAATAAACCCATTACAAAGGTTAAAATTAGTATATTACTAACAGAAAAACTTTTTTTTGTTTGTTTAAAGTCAACAACCCGACTTAACACTTGCTCCTTATAGCTAGTTAAAACTGGTGACAATTGTAAATATATTTAACGCAGACCTATTCTTCAACATTGAAATACTACTTAGTACATATATTCTCGCATAAAGATAAACTACGATACACCTACTATCTAATAAATACCTCCGAACATTCAATACGGTCCCAATACAACAAAAAACAGTACACAATAACTCAGATCTGGCAGAGTATTTAACTATATGACTTAAAGAATTTCCATGGGGGAACACAACCATTACTTGTAAATACCGTAAACTAACGAAAGGAACTAACATTAAGACATAAAACAAAGTTAAAAGTAAGTCGCCGATTAAGTTTAGAAAATAAAACTTATTCAGTAATCGAAGAATTAAAATGAAACTAACCTTGCTTTCCATTTTTAGTCGCACGCGGCTTTTTGGTTACGGGGTATGCCCTTTCTTGTTTTTCTTTAAGGAAATGTCATCGACATCCTCCCCCTTTTTCACTTCCGTGAACCTCTCGCCTTTGAGGCTAACGATTTTGTTGTCACGATATCGGACCATCTTTTTCGGTTCTACTTTTGGAGCTACAGGGCGATGTTCCTTGTTAAAAGCATCTTTGTCAATATAAGAATATCTTTCGATGATACGGTTTTTCAATTCGGAGTCGTCAATTGTTTTCTTGGTTACTTGAATCATAAGAGAGTTGTTCTGGTTTAAGCATTGGCCGTTTTCTTGGCGGTCAATCAGTATTTGAGTGGCACGTTCAATGTCACCAGCTGCTATGGCAAGGCAGTGTTTAACCTGGGAAAATTCTAATAATAAAGCTCAAATTTAATGCGTAATTCACAATTTAGGGCCATTTTGTGACAAATATTATGATCTGATTTATTCTATTTATATTTAGTGCAGTCTGCCTATTTTTGGCCCCATGTTAATTTTTCACTTCTGAGATACAGTCAACAAAAATATGTAAAAAATCGGAAATTTTCCGTAGAATTCAATAAACCAAAATACAAACAACTGGCACCTCGGGGGCCCATAGTAAATTGGGCCCAAGGTTGGCCAAAAACGGTTTCTTCCATTTTACTCTGTCATGGTGCCATAAAATGAAAAAAAAGTTTTATACAAAAGTTGTAGAACTATTAAATACGGATCGATCTATGGAAATCCGATGTCAAAAAATTCAAAAATAAATTATTTATTTGAAAAAAACCGTAAAAAATCGCGTTTTTTTGAAACGCTCATATCTTCGTGAAAACAAATCATTCTTTTCACGAAACTTGGTAAAAGTGTAGCTCCCTACTAACTAAAAAAGATCGTTTTCAAAAAATTTAAAAATATTATAAACATTTTGCAAAAATTGATTTTTTCGAAAAAATCACGTTTTTTTAAAATCTCGATAGCTCATACACGCTTTCATATTTCTAGTCAATTTTGAGCTTAAAATTTGCTTGAAATATTGTACTAACATGGTTATTTATTGCGCGCTTTTTAAATTGATCGGTAATATGCGAAAAATCGCGTTTTTTTTTAACAACAAAAAATTTTTTTGTAAATTTATAAAAAAAATACCAGCTATTCAATGCTGCTAACAAGAAAAAAAATTTTTTTTTCTTGAAAAAAAATCGATTTTTTTGTTAAAAAAAAAAAACGATTTTTCAACCGATCAATTTAAAAAGCGCGCAATAAATAACCATGTTAGTACAACATTTCAAGCAAATTTTAAGCTCAAAATTGACTAGAAATATGAAAGTGTGTATGAGCTATCGAGATTTTGAAAAAACGTGATTTTTTCGAAAAAGTCAATTTTTGCAAAATGTTTATATTTTTAAATTTTTTGAAAACGATCTTTTTTTAGTTAGTAGGGAGCTACGCTTTTACCAAGTTTCGTGAAAAAAATTATTTGTTTTCACGAAGATATGAGCGTTTCAAGAAAACGCGATTTTTAACGGTTTTTTTTTCAAATAAATAATTTATTTTTGAATTTTTTGACATCGGATTTCCACAGATCGATCCGTATTTAATAGTTCTACAACTTTTGTATAAAACTTTTTTTCATTTTATGGCACCATGACAGAGTAAAATGGAAAAAACCGTTTTTGGCCAACTTTGGGCCCAATTTACTATGGGCCCCCGAGGTGCCAGTTGTTTGTATTTTGGTTTATTGAATTCTACGGAAAATTTCCGATTTTTTTGCATATTTTTGTTTACTGTATCTTCACTTAAGGGTCCACTGGCAGACCGCGCTAATTGTTATGCTTGTAAACTGGGCTTTAAGTGGTATGAAGTTGGCACCGAAAGAAATGTCAAGATTTTAAACATGTATCAATTTGTATTTTATATTCTCAAAACATTTTGAGATCTAATAAGATCTAGTGACTAAAGTAAAACCCTCATAGACATTTTTTTTCTTAAATTACACACAGCTGTAATGATCATGTACTTAATACAATTAATTCATAGTTTGTTTGTTTGGCTAGTGATAAAAAAATGACCTGAAACAAAGTTTACTTCCACTTTTATTGAAACAACGTCTCTTACCTCAATGGTACAAACAGTTGGGAACATTTCCTGCAGAACGTCCATTTCATCAGAAAAATCACAGCAAGAACTATCCGTTGACCCACCATCGCTCATTTCGGAAAGTTTGTGTATCCTCTTCGGAGCATCGCTCTCCGAATTATTGTGCGATCTAAAAAACATATTATTACATCTAGCACAAAAAATTACAGACAAAAAACGTTAATGAGACAGAAACTCACCTGTGTTAAAACATTTTTCACACAAAACAAATCTAAACAAATAAATTTGGGCAAAACAAGATACCTGGGCTTAGATTTGGGAACGATTTCTGGCAAGGAGATATCCAAGGTTATATTTTTGTCCCCCGGCTGGTCAATTTCTTGTAATTTAGCATCCAGCTGAAACATCCACTGGCAAACCGTCGCGTGGTTAATAGACTCGAATTCGGGAAAGTAAGCTGCCATCATTTCACAAAAACCTAGAAATTAATAATTAACAGACCCTTCCTGATTGCATAAAATCTATTGTATTATGCAAAATTTAAAGCAGAAACAAAAACATACCGGGTGCCCCATCATATTTTGACCCTTTTTAAACCTATATAACTTTTGAACAAGTTGAGGTAATGAAATGCGGTTTTCGCCACTCTTCTAATTTTGATAAGTTTTTTCCCGAGTATCCTTCTTTTTTTGCTCACTTCCGGTTTAACCGGAAATGACAGCGTATTTTCAGGGATAGGGCAAATTTGTTATTTCAAATGGAACACCCTGTATATATTTTTTCACAGTTGAATAGCCCATTGTTTCCCCTTTCCGAAAATTCCATATTTGTCATGGAAATTGTACAACATGATGGTTTTATAAGCTTTTAAAGTGAATACTGCGAAATGCTATGAAAAAAATAATGAATCACAAAGTAGACTATGGAAATAAAAGACAACATCACGTGTAAACGTCAAATTAGTTTATTAACAATTGCATGTTACTTCAATTGTTAATATTGAAAATGTACATATGAAACTCGATAAAACAAAGTGTAACAGGATATTTATTACACAAATAAGAAATAAAAATAATACACATTAGTTATAAAAGATATTCAAAATGCTGCCCATCAACTTGATTACATTTATTTATTCGCTTTACAAAGTTGTCATAGCTTCGACTTAACTATTCGGGGGTAATGTTGTTAAAGACCCCCAATGAACAAATCTGGAACTGTGAGTTCTGTGGATCGAGGGGGCTATGCTGTAGGGCCTCCCCTCCCTATCCAACGATTTCCAAAGGTGGCATTCAGGGAATCTCTAGTTACCATAGCATAATGAGGTGTAGCACCGTCTTGTTGGAAATAGACTGTCCTCAACAAATTATTCTATTCAAGTTGCGGATAAAAGAAATTTTCCATGTCCAAATATGATGGGGCATTGACAATTGGACTGTTAAAAAAAAGGACTGAAAATTTTTTGTTTTGATACCATATACCAAACTAACTTTTGGAGAGGATCTGACATACTGATGGAAATGTTTGGGATTTTCTGATGCCCAAACTCTACACTTTTGCTTATTCACCATGCCATTTAAGTGAAATGATGCTTCGTCTGATATGATTAACTTAACAAGAAAATGCCTATCTCTTCTATGTAAATTAAAGAATTTTTCAACAAAATTGTACTCATTTTGGAATATCAATTTCCTTTAATTCTTGATGAATCTGATTTTCATAAACATTCAATTTTAGAACATTTTTCATAACAGTATGAACATTAGTTTTCGGAACACCCGTTGCAGAAATTTTTTTTTGTAGAAAAGGAAGGATCATTTTGTGTCATTTCCAAAATTTCAATTGCATTAAGCCTATTTTCATTATTTGGAGGTTTTTTTTACTGTTAATACAACCCGAATTCCAAATCTATACCATTTTCTAATTGAATTTTTTGTTGGAGGTGAAGGTTTAGTGCCATATTCCCCAAAAAGAAACAATTATGCAGCTACGGACACGTGTTTCGAAGTTATCGCCCCTCATCAGCGTATCGTAGCTAAGGAATTGGTAGATCAGGAACAAGAACTAAAATAAGGCTGGAAAGTACAGTACACAGTACTCAATTAGTGTCTTCATGTTCCCATGTGCCACATTTGGGGCTCGATTATGGCACTAAACCTTCTTTGTTTTATTTTGAACCCCAATAAATCTATCTTGTTTTATTTGTATGTGCCAGGTGGAAATGAGCAGTACACATAGAGCTCTGTGTGTTGACTGTGCTCATCGAGGCCCCAAATGTGGCACATGGGAACATGAAGACACTAATTGAGTACTGTGTACTGTACTTTCCAGCCTTATTTTAGTTCTTGTTCCTGATCTATCCCATCGTAGATCCAATTCCTTAGCTACGCTACGCTGATGAGGGGCAATAACTTCGAAACACGTGTCCGTAGCTGCATAATTGTTTGTTTTTGGGGAATATGGCACTAAACCTTCTTTGTTTTATTTTGAACCCCAATAAATCTATCTTGTTATAATTCTAAATCTTCTTTGCGTTGTTTTGTAAGATTTAGTGCCAGCAGACAAGATTACACACTTAGCTCTTTCATTTAAAGTAAACATTTTTCTTAAGGTAACTCAAGTACCCGAGTTGTTAATAAACTAATTTGATGTTTACAAGTGATGTTGTCTTTTATTTCCATAGTCTACTTTGTGAATCATTATTTTTTGTAGCATTTTGATAAAACTCAGTATTCACTTTAAAAGCTTATAAAACCATCATGCTGTATAATTTCCATGACAAATATGGGATTTTCGGAAAGGAGAAACAATGGGCTTTCCAACTGTGAACAAATATACAGGGTGTTCCGTTTGAAATAACAAAGTTGCCCTATCCCCGAAAATACACTGTCATTTCCGGTTAAACTGGAAGTGAGCAAAAGACGGATACTCAGGAAAAAACTTATCAAAATTAGAAGACTGGCGAAAACTGAATTTCATTATTTCAACTAGTTCAAAAGTTATATAGGTTTAAAAAGGGTTAAAATATAATGGGGCACCCGGTATTTGATTAATGAATGTCTTTATACATTGAATCAGTTTGTAAATAGGTACAATTTTTAACTATATATGTTGTCAGGCTATTTTAACTTAAATGTATATTGCATATTGTCAATTTTAAATGGATCTTTACTTTCTTATACCTAATATAAGGAAGTATAGTAATCGTGATTTATTTCGACCTCTAGATTTTGATTGATATATACGTTAAAACCCTTCTGAATCCATTCTGACTATTTTCCGAATGATGTCAGTCGGTGCGTGTGTGTGGGTGTGTGTGGATGTGTGTGTGGATGTGTGTGTATGGATGTCTGTGTGTATCCGCGATAACTCAAAAAATACTAATGGGAGACTTTCCAAATTTGACAGTTAAGATTGTCAACAACATTTTAGGTGACACATTAAATTTGGCGAATGCCCAGGTAACACTAATGCTCTCATTAAGATCTCCAGGGTCGCTTTAAAATTATACAATAAAAGTTCGAATAAAACCAAATGATCTTCAAGACAAGCTTAGGATCACCATAAAGCAGCTTCTAGCCAAAAAGGGCCCATCCTAAAAGGGTCTTGAAGACTAAATTTTAAAACTGTATTAAAAACCATTTAGTTTTAATTTCATATTCTTAAAGAGTTCTTCAAGACAACCTTAAATTTATGTATTAAAACGTTTTGCATTTAAAATAAAATTGCAGCAGACTAAATTGCCTTGAGAATCATTATAATTAATCCTAAAAGGGTTTTATTTTGTTTTAAAGTTGGACAACTCTATGCGTGAAATAGTTAAAAAACAACGGCAAATCTCTAATGGGGCAGAGTGGTAATATTTTAAACGTAACGCATATAAAGCTGATCAAAAATAATATTCAAATGCAAACTATTCTGGTAAAAATTACCAACGGATGGCACTTTTCTGACAAAATATAATAAAATACTTGTACATAACTCGAGCGCCACCAATATAATGTTTTTTTTTATTATCTAAAAAAATTTTTTTAAAAATATCGTCAATTTTTATTTTGCATCTAAACATCCAAATGCATTTTTTTTATTAAATTGCATGTTTGGACACGCCGTCCTTCAGTTATTTAAGAGGATGTAAAGCGCATATATTTCAATAATATTTTTTTCTTTGGCTATTGAAAATATTCATCATGGCGGGTCTGTATCTTATATAAAAAATGGCGTGGTCTAGATAAAAAAACTGATTGCAAGTTAATAGAACATTTTAAATCTTACAAGACTTAAAATAGCGTTTTATTTACCACTTTAAGTACAATTACTCTCCCAGACATTTATTTACTCTTCCTTTTAAAACTGAGTTGCTTTAATATGTTCAAACTCGTGGCCTTATTGATTTAAAGGGATCTGGCGCGCGTATGAAATCCTAACCTTAAAATTGTGCGGGTTTTGTGATTGCTGGATTTAGTGACTTCGTTTTAATTTAAAATACTTGTCACTAATATTTTCCATTTTAAATATGCCTTCTGGTTTTCATTTATGCATAAAGTAGGTACACGGACTGCACTGGTTCACTAAATCAGCAATCAGTTTATTGAGCAGATGGCGTGTTTTCTCCGATTATGGAGGGGGTAGAATTAGTAATAAAGTCATCAAAAATCCAACAGGCATTTCTTTTAATCAAACTGACTAAATTAAAACCTTTGAACTTTAAAATATTCTTAATTTACTCTTTAAAAAGTAAAAACTATGTTTTAGGATTTAATGTGGAATTTCATTGAGCATATAGGCTTAAGATAAAATAGTTTTCTTAATGGGTTTTAATGACTACATCAAGGATACTCCATAAAACTACATTAAAACCATTTGTTCCAAAATGGATTGTTTTAAAACCAACTTGCTATTTAATTCTTTAAAAGGCAAATTAGTTTTAAAATAGCCAATGTCAAGAGTATTATAAAACTAGTATAAGATCAATAGGGCATTAGGAGCAAACAGTTTTTTATTTTAATTTAAAGAGTGCATTAAATCCTTTGCATAAGAATCAGTGGTTTTTAAGAACTTTTAGTTTATCTTAAGGTAATTTTAAAACCACTATCATTTTATTGAACCTAAATAAATCAAAAGTATCTTAGAGTTGTTACTTGGGTGTGGTACCACCAGAGGAGACATAATGAAAGAAAGAAGAAAAAAAGGTACAATTTCGGGAAAATTAAAAATTTTTTATTGCATTTCTGGACGAATCTCGACGAATTATAATAAAAAAACATAATTTTATGAAAAAAAAAAAAAAATCGGTCCGCATGTCTGTAGTATCGCGATAGCAGCCACAGTCTTTGAGATAAAGCTTTCTTTGGTACACTTGTTCCAAAGGCCAAAGACAATGAAAAATTCGGTGATGAGCAAAATTGGTTAGCTGAAAGGGGGTCCATGGAACCCAAACTTTTTTATTTGACTTTACAAAAAATATATTCTTAATGAAAGATTATAAAATCATGTCTACTACGGATATCAAGCGAATAAAATATATTTTCCAAGTACTTAAATAAAGCTGATGTAAACTGAAATATTTTACACATTTGGCCTCATAAATGGGGTTAGGATAAATTTAACAGTTTGACGTCTAATTTAGTTACAAAAATGTCAATGTCAACAACAAAAAATTATTAAAATATATAGAATAGAATAGAATAGAAAAATATTTATTGTGAATTATATATATGTACAAAAACATTATACAAACACAAAAAGGTGACATTCGTATATACGTTCTTCCATGCCACCACATACTCCGTTACAAAAAACTACTTAGTACTAACGTTTACATCACTCTGTAACACATAACAAACAAAAATGAAGTGAAAAAAAACATGACATGAACTATTATTGACAGTATCGAATGACGCTGATAATTAATTATTTAAAAAATTTAATGAAACATTTCAAGGTACGCTATTAAAATTTAATTGAGGTAAGTGAAGAATTAAACACAATGTTTTTTTTTAGATCAGGATGATATATACTTGTATAAGAAAGTTATGTGCTGGCCACATCAGATATTTTATTTTTATTATCTTCTACTGGCTCTTGCATATATTTAAAAGATTTTTATTTTTTTCTGAATAAGCAGAAATATGAATTTTATATGAAGATTTTCCATTTTTATAAAAATATGAACATGACCATGCACAAACTGAGCAAAAACCAAAAATATAAAGACTTCTGTAGTGTGTACCGCCTCTGCCATTAAAACAATGGCAGTGTTAAAACCAATTTAAATATCTTACTACGTTTGGTTATTTAAATACATATTTATAAGAAACTCCTACTTTCAGTCACTCTGAGAAATCATAATCTTAACCAAAAGTTGATATATTTTTTGAAATGTTCTTGTCTTTATTGTATTAGATTTTTGGAATTTAGAAATCAGTTACAGTAGTTTTTCAAATGTAATGTAATTTCACTTATAATCTGGAAATAAAAATGATGTGTCGTGTAATTTAAATCATCAACTGTTCTGGTAATTCAATTCAAATGAGCCAATCTGTTAGTGGTTGCATATAATTTCTCACATATACTTAGATACCTTTTTGACTTCTTTTGTCATTTTTCAAAAAAGAAATTTTAGTACTTGCCATTCAGATTGTTTCAAATAAAAATATGAAAACTCTTGAATTAAAATGTATGGAATAATAGACTAGTTGTACGAATATTGCTACTGTGCTTAAATAATTATTATCACTAATTCAGTATAAATATACTTATTGTTCATGAGAATGCACATTCAAACCACCCATTAAATAAAGCGGAATGCTAGAATAATGCTCACACTGTAGTGTTGGAAATTGCTCACTATATACTAGTATAACACTACACCGCATATTAGATATACTTTAACTATATGAGACAAACACATAACTTTTTTGTGATGTGGGATTATTAAAAAACAATTATTTCTGAAACTTGCGAATTCTAAACACCCTTTACTCTTCTAAGCAACTCCCTACTATTTATTTTTGTACACCTTTATAAATATTACTTTTTACATTGGCAACAGTTTTAAATAACTTACGTAAGCATTTAACTATGTTATTAAAATTCCATTTTTTTAGTTAATAAAGAATTGGTGCAAAGTTCTTACCTTCTACATCAAAAACTGGATCCGACCCTACATCCTCTAGCACAGCTATAACATAGGACAAAACTATTTCATCAATTAAATTTAAATCCGCATCAGGAATATGAGTTTTAACGAATTCAAATAGAGAATCCTTTATTTTAGTTTCCTGCTCTGCGATATTCTTCTTCGACATCTTAGCTATTAGGCTAGAAAATAATAATGCATCGTCAGCAATATAATGTTAAACAACTTAGTAAACAGATATACCAATAAGTAATGCAGGAACGGCATGTATTATTTATAAATTAAATTTTAATAACAAATTTAGCCTTGCCCCCTGGGATATACAGTTACACTACATTTAATACAATTTTATATCACGGAAGGTTAATTTAATAAATTAAACTTACCTAGTAATTTGCTAATGTAGTTAATTTACGATGATTTTTGGACTTTTAAGGAATAAATATATTTTTTAATTCGGAATCCAATCAATAACACAACAAAACCTGTTTTCACATAGAGGGAGCCATGACATATTGTGCATGAAACCACCTTCCCATTTTGCATCATACTCGACCGTATTATAAACCTCCTTGTTAAATAACCATGTTATAAAACATTTCATTTGATTTTCAAAGTTAAACATTTATACCAAATCATAAAGCTATTAAAACTCACGAATAAGCGCCTCAGGTCAATGACAATAATAATTCTACATAAATTTATGATTATGTGAGGTTATACTGGGTCACAGACCACATCTTTTATAGTGGGTAGTTGTATTTAGGAACCAGGGAAACAAACACAAAATACCATCGTATATTTCAAATTTATGTTTAATAAATGTGTATAGTAGGTACAATATTAAAACAACTGAATGTGGCGAGATCTTGAAAAGTACTGAATGTGTGTAATGTGTATGAGAGTGATAGCTTTAACTCTTACATATCCGTTCTCATTGGTTCCTATCTTTACAGTTTACATAGTAAATCAATGGGATTTTCAGTTTATAAAGTTCAAATATATAAAACTATACCTATGTTCATACAAGTTAGGGTAATTTAAAGGTAATTAAATAATCCCTTTGCCCACGGGTGTGGCCTTCAAAATTACCAGGGGAGTTCGAACCAGTGGCGGTTCGTGGGTCAAGAGATAGGGAGGTCAATTAGGAAAGTTTACTGTATTACCTACCTTTTAAAGTGGCTCCGTCCTGCTGATACCAAATATTTCTATCAATTTCATTAGGGTTATCATCATCTGGGAAAAGTATTCTTAACTCTGGAACTAAGAAATTTTGCAAGAAATTCAAGTAACGCGCGCCAGTTAATGTGCTGTCGCAGAAATATGGTCCGATAATTTGAGAATTTATAATTTCAGCCTAAACGTTCACCTTCTCAGGATATTGAGTATTGGCCTCCATTATCCAATGTGGATTTTCTGTACTCCAGTATCTATAGTTCTGTCTGTTGACTGTTCAATTTAGGACGAATGTTGCTCCATCAGAAAAATGAATGTTTTTTATAAATAACGAATCATCTTGGTATCTATTTGCCATGATTTTGCAAAATTCCAATCGGCGATCAGGGTCATCGTCGTTAAGTTCTTGAACCAAATGAATTTTATATGGGCGGTATTTTCCATTTTTTAGAAGACGCAATATGGACGTTTTACTAACATCATTAACGGCGGCAACTTGTCTTGTAGGTTTATGTGGATTATCTTGATTATATAACAATATATCCAATTTCTTTTCAACTTCTAAAATGCGTTTTCTACCAGATTTAGGAATATCTGTGGCATTTTCAAATTCACGAAATTTGTTTCCTGTTCAACCAACCGTAGACTGAGAAATGCGACGGCCAGGATACTTATTATTGAAGATTTTGCATACCTGCTTCTACGTTCTTGTTTTATCACCACATCCTAATAATATCAAAATTTCAATTCTTTGGGTAACCAAAAGACTCATTGTTAAAATAACGATCAACTTGACAATCAGTCATAAATAACTAGAATCATAAGTTTGCACAGATGTAGAAAATAAAGAATTGTAAATATAATTTTTTCTGATATGTAAAAAAGAAAACCATTTTACTTTTTTCTTTTTTGTTGGATATTTTGCCACCTTCGTACCAGAAAAACCGATGCATTTAAATTGAATGTTATGACACAAAATTAATTAGAAAAGTCAGATTTGACAGATATTTGATACATAGGCATAAATAATATTTAATTGTATACATTACAAACACATTTTGAAATATTTAAATTTAATTTTCTTGATGAAAAATATACAAAATTTTAAAAAAAAATCTTATATTGCTGGACAGACAATTAAAAACCCTTTCAAGTGAGCTATCACACGCACCCTCGTTCCATTTAAAAACTTTAAAGAGATAGCTGTCACTCCCCCGGGGGTTGAAGGGGGAGGTATAAAATTATGTTAAAAAAATGTCATTTTAGAATTAAAAATAGACGTGTTTCATGATTTTACTCATAACTTGTAAATTACATAGATAATGAATTTATCCACTATTTATGGTCCTCACTGTATATACTTTGTTTCTTCTAGTAATTTTTCTGACGTTGTAATGAAAGTTAATTATTATTTTAATATGGAATGAAATTTTATAATAACGTAATTTTTTGCTAATTATTATTTCCTAACTTTTGCAAAAACTTATCGATAAGTATAACTTTTTTAAGAAATTATTTTCCCGGCTATTTGCCAAAAGTATTGTTTGGTTGAATAAATATAAAACATGATGAATTTTGTTCCAATAAAAAGTTAAAGAGGTCTAGATTAAACATCAATCATTATTATAAACTAACGTCCTTCAAAAATATATAAAATATATATACATTATAAGAGCATCATGCGTACCACATTTACGTAAAAAAAAATCATTAAGCATATAAATTCAATCGAAATTATTATAACTACACAGATATCTACATTAAATACATATTATATGATGATTAATCTTTTTAACCTATTTATTTGTATATGACTGACATTTTGCAACAGGAAGAACAAATTACCTACTTTATTAAAAAGAAGTTGTTACGGTTCATATATTTAATGCGAAATATAGATACATAAAATTCTAATTTGACGGCAAACTTTTAATACAATGTTGGTGAAAACAATTTTAAGTGTCACGATTTTCATAATCGGAATCAATGTAAGTAACGAAAATAATTTATTTGCTAGTTCTCTGTTTAAAACTAATTTAGTTCCAATGATGCATCAACGCATCATAGAATTGCCATTTGCATTATAATGTTTAGGAAAACGCTGAAACAAGTCATTAGTTAGTATGTGTGCAAATTAGTTCGGTAGCGTATCCATTAATCGATTAAAAATGTCAAAAACTGTTTAACTGAAAAGTATTTGGAACCGGATCCAAGCCAATAAACCTGACATAGTTCTACTCGACCATCAAACCAAGTTGATGTATGTCATAGAATTTTCGACCCCTGCCAAGAAAAAACATCACCTTGAAGGAGGAGGGCCTAACTTAAACTGTATTTTTTTGCACAATGACCCACTTACTAGCAGAGATAACCCCATGTTACTAGTCACGCCCAATTTGCAAAAGGTCATGAGACACGCTGGATGTATATGTATGTGTGTGTGTGTATATATACATTTTTTCTAGTTTTAATTTTGACAATTCCGATACTTGTAATTTAATTTAGTCAATGGAAATAAAAACATTATTATTATTATTACTCGGTCAATATGATCGTCCAATAATTGATGTACTCAAAGGGATGAAGCCTACGCTGCTCTCGGAATTGAAGACCATAGCAATCTTCTTTAGGCAGAATTATCGTTATTGCTTGAAAAAATTATAATATGATAAATCAAACAAAAATATCTCAAATTGATTTCAAGTCATAGATAGCTTTACGTCTTATGAAAACGGAAGAAGTCCGTTGATGCGCTTTGATCATTGTGGCCATAATATTATTTCTCACTTGACTAAAACTCCGAGGAGATATTCTATAACCATACAATACATTTGTAAAAAATTTTAAATTCATTTGCACATACTGCTTGACAAACATTACAAGGTACAGCTATACGCGAGACGCCAAAATTTGCTGCATCACAATTCACAAAAAATTGAACTAGAGAATAAAACAATTTTCTGAAAATTACTTTTTGCAATAGTGTACCTATGTAAACACTAATACAAACAATAAAGAAAGTTTAGTGCTATATCCCCAAAAGAACAATTATGCAGCTATAGACATGCGTTTCGAGGTTATTGCTCATTAGCGTAGCGTAGATAAGGAATTGGAACTAGAATGTGATAGATCAGGAACAAGATATAAGATAAGGCTGGAAGCTGGAAAACCGTATTTTAGTTCTTGTTCCTGATCTATCACATTCTAGATCCAATTAAATAGCTACTCTACGTTGATGAGGGGCAATAACTCCGAAACACATGTCCATAGCTGCATAATTGTTTTTTTCGGGGATATGGCATTAAACCTTCTTTGCTGTATTTTGAACCCCAATAAATCTATTTTTTTTTAACTTCCCGCTAAGAAAATTGAAAATTTTCAGAAATCGGGGTTATTGGTTTCACCCCGATTTTCGAAAATCGAGTTTTTGTCAGATCTTGACGTTTTGAGGTCCTAAGAAGCTATTCTGACTATTCCCACGATGGTGTCTTTATGGCTGTATGTATGTGTGTGTGTATGTGTGTAAGGTGTAAGTAAACCCCTCATAATTTTTGAACGGCTTAACCGATCTAAACACGGTTTACGACATTCTAAAGGGGTTGACTCAACTTAGATTTCCTGAAAATTAGAACCGATTCTGCCCGGTAGATTTTCAAAAATAAAATCTTCAAATATTTGTTTTTTTGGAATATCTTTTAGACTACTGAACCGATCAATTCCAAAATCTAATCAGCTCTTCTCCTTATAAAACAACATCGGTCGTCGCAAACCGCATTAAAATCGGTTAATTCGTTCGAGAGATATCGATTACGAAAAATTCGCAAAAAGGTATTTTTTTTTTAAATAAAATTCAAAATTCCTTTCGAATCGATTTTTGGTACTGAGATAACTTTTTTACTTAAAAAACTGCATTGAATGCCGTAAACCGCATCAAAATCGGTTGATTCGTTCAAGAGGTATCGATTACGAAAAATTTGCAAAAAAGTGTTTTTTTTGAAATAACATTCAAAATTTTTGTCGGATCGATTTTTGGTACAAACATAACTTTTTCTACTTGAAAAACTGTGTTGAATGCTGCAAACTGCATCTCGATTGCTTAATTTTTTCAAAAGATATCGCAATTCAAAAATTACAAAAAAAGTTTTTTTAATATAACTTCGAGATTTTTCACCTAATCGTAGAGCTCAAAAATGTATGTGTATAATATTTTGAGCTCGGAGAGCTCAAAAATTAACTAATACGTATATTTTTGAGCGCTTTAAGCTCGAAAATAGCAGGAAGTTTCAGGGATGGCCTACAGGGTCAACCGATTTTCAGATTTTTTTAACTAATTCAAACGTTACCGAATGACGGGTCCTATTCTAAACAATCTTGGCTCTTTGTACGTTATGTTTGTCAAGTAGTATCTTGTTTTTCACACTATAATAAAAAATACAAATTAAGTTTGTATAGGTAATCGTATTGTACCAATAATTCATATACGCACCAGATTAAGAGGGCTAATCGAACCAGTGTTTGTAAGGTAATTTTTCAAAATTTATTTCTTCCATACGGTTTGGTCAAATTACACCAAATTTGGAGGATCAATAGTTGAAAGTGTACTAGAGGGTACATGTATATCTATTTTAATTAATTTTCACTTTATGTAGGGAAAATTTATACTGTAAATATAAGTGAAATTTGGACGTGATTAGCTCCTGAATTATGATATAAATCGGTAAAATTCGAGGTAAAATTCATACATGTCGTCTAGAATGATTCTTCATAATTATGCTCAGCAAGTTTCAAACTTTTATTCCGTACCATTTGGTTAAAATGAATTTTCTAAATAAGTATCTTTGTCACTACAAATATAGCAAATAAGTGTTACCTCTATTGGGAATCGCACCTCAATGAAGTCGGTGAATAAAACGTCCAGTGAAGGTATAGTCAAGAGCAAAATTATTCAGCGGCGCATGTATAAAAACTTTCTAGAGAGTGACACAGCTATCCAAAGCTTTTTTCCCGACTAGGCCCCTTAAATAGTAATAATAATAACTTGTTTATGTTTTTATTTAAAAAAATTCAAACCTCTCAAAATTCGTTATGTATTACTGGGTGTTGCAAATCAAATGTCACAAAGTATAAATATTATTTCCTGCGGCTGGCCAAACTGCAACTCTGCTCGTTATACTATTTATACTGGTCGAAATAAGCAGTAGCAATCATCAGTAACCGAGTACAGCTTTCATAACATATAGATTTATTTTAATTTCAGGCTAAGGAACACAGTCATGTCTTCACGCCAATGCTGCTGAATACTATTTCGCAGGAAACAATAGAAAAATGTGCAGATACTAACGGAGTAGATATTAAAAATGAGAGGCAGTTCGGGCCTCATAAGTTAACTCCAGAGAAATTATGTTTTGCAAAATGTGTTGGAGAGGAAGCCGAATTGATTACTAAAAGTGGTGAAATGGATTCAAGCAAAGTTGATTCTGTTTTTGAATCTCTCTCAGAGGATGCAAAGAAATTTATTAAGGATTGCTTTTCTATAATTGCTAAAATTGAAAAATGTGATGACATGGCAAAGTTGTTTCACTGCTTGCATGAATCCGCCTCGTCGTAATTCATAAATGATAATTGCTGAATAACCAATGTAAATCGTATGTTTTGTTGACGATAAACTCGTATATGTACAATTTGTAATAAATAAAATTATGACAATTGACATTTTGTTTTTAATTTTAATTCTTCACTGTCAGAACCTTTGTAAATGAAGGCTATTAGTAGAAACCAAAATGATACATAGGCCGTATGCCAAAGAAGCAATTATATAGGGTGTCCCATGGTTCCTTTTCCGGGCCTTTTACTCCTAAACTGGGTTTAATGAGAAAAAAAACATCCATTTTAGAGGTAGGTAGTCAATCTTTATTTTTGCGTAGTTTCTGTTTCTCAAGTCGAAGGGCACTCGGAGTCGCGACGTCATTTATACTTTTTTTACTCAGAAATCCAAATTTTTATGGCATTCAAAGGGAAATTAAGTTTTAAGAAAAAAACTCAAATACAGTTTTATTCTATTTATAACCGTTAAGATGTTATAACAAAAATACTATTAGTCACGTGGTCGATCCAGCAACCAATGGACTCTGCCGATGCCTAGCCATACGGCCGGATGATCCCGTGGTTTCTTGAACGTCCGCCATTTCCAAATTTGGGGGGTTACGGATGGGTTTCATTTAAGACACCTCCATGATGAGGCACTACAGTTTCACTTAGCTGAAAAATTTATTATCAAATCGCAAACAAAAAACTCAATTCTGACTGACAAATTATACAAATTAAATAATTTCGATCTGTGTAACATATTTTGGTTAAAAAAAAACTCTCCACTATTATGTACGGCCTTTCGTCAGACATGCAAATATTTTGAACGTCTAGATAAATTGTACCCCTCTAACCCTGAACACAATTACTTTGATTTATCCAGTATTAACACAGTCATAATCCCTAAATACTCAGAAAACCACACGCTCAGCCGCAGTGTTTTGTTAGAAACTTTAGAAAAAATACCTTATCGAATCACAATATATACTGATGCGTCCAAATCTCACGAGGGCACAGGCTGCGCCTATTTCTATCCCCAGGAAAACACACAGTCAATGTTTAACCTACCTCTGGACATGTCAGTTTTCCCCGCTGAAGCCTTTGCAATATTGCAGGGCATAAAATATATTATATCTAACAATACAAAGTATTCAGTCATACTCTCCGACTCACTCTCTGTTTTATCAGCCATAAAAAATAGCTACAACCCAAACGTCGCTTTAGATCCTTACATTATAAAAATTAAATCACTGCTATATGAATGGACATCAAATGGAGGCAATATTTCGTTTGTGTGGATTAAAGGACATAATGGATTATATTTTAATGAACTAGTTGATTCTCTGGCAAAAGAGAGTATTAAACATGGAATGGATGTAACAAATGATATAAGTATAAATGACTGTACAAATGTATTAAAAAACAAAATGAAAAAAAAAATGGTCGCATCTCTGGGAAGAATTTTGCTTTACAACCCCTACAAGATATACGCTAATTCAGCCAAAAAATACCACAAAAGTTTTGGCACGATAACCTCAATATTCCCCGAAAATACATCACTATAATCAACAGATTGAAGTTTGGTCACGGACGGTACCCTGCGCACCTTGCCAGGCTCAAAATTATTCCATCAAACATGTGTGAACATTGTAACACAGAGGGAGATTTAGACCATATAATTTTTAACTGTAATGAATATATAAGTGAATGCAACAACTTATACACAAACCTTATTAAATGTGGAGTTATGGCTCCATTTAATTTAGTCTATGTCTTAAGTCAAGATAAAACTGAAGTACTACAATGCATAATCAAATTTTTAAGCAAAACTGGACTAAAAATTTAAGTATAGGTAGATATGTATGATATGTACCTACTATATACACTACACTTACTTCCTTTTGTCTAACTTTTTGTTGTTTCCCCTGTTACCCGTGGCCTAATCCTGTTTGTAATTAATTAGAAATGCCTTGACAGGCCCCTAGGCGAGAAGTGTATGCTCTTGTGAACTATCCTTACGTATATATTTTGTAATCCAAAATTATAGATTAATAAAAAGAAAAATCACCCTTGTGTCCCATCTGGTGGCCCATAGCACAAAGTTGAAAATAATAATAATTAAAAAGTAAGAAATGGAGATTAGGTAAATGGAATAATGAATAATGAATAATGTACATAAGATACTAATAATAATAATGCAGCTTCGACCCTACAGTCAATAATTAGGTTCTGGCTGATTGGACCATGTCTAAGTGCCAAAAAAAAAAAAATACTATTAAAAAAATCTATAACGAAAAGTCCCATTTAATAATAGTAATAAAAATTTGCTTTATTTGCCCAACAGGTAACCCCACTTCCAGGACAAAGTTTCAGTATAAAATATGCGTAAAATATTATACTTAAATCTTATACTTATATTAAACTATAAACTTAACAACTAAGGTAAAAAACTTAAATGCATCATGCTGCTATAAAAAAAAATTCAAAATTTTAACCTGAGTATAGTAAAAGTAAAAGTACCTACATGAAATATGAAATGGTAAATTGTATAGTGAACATTAATCTCACTAGGCACAGATATAGTTGAGAAGGAAGGAAATAACAATAATAAAAATTAAGACAGGTAAATTATATATGACAATAATTGATTCGTGTAAGGTAATATTTGAGTATTTTGAAGAAGGTAAATAAATAAAATAAAAAGCAGAGATGATATTTTACACAAGTTGTTGGCTGTTAAGGTAGAAATTATTTCTTCAATAAAAAACAGAAAAACTTATTTCCTATTTTTATTACTAGAGGACTTCCAGCCAAGTATATGAACAATTTGTCCTACGTTTCGTCCGAGTTTTCGGACTTTTTCAAGGTTAAAAGCTAATATAAATTTCCTATTTTAATTTCACTGTATGGGTGGGTTTAATTTTGTTTCTCTGCCTAACTCGTCGAACTACACGTACATCACATACCCATCGAATAAAAAAAAAATGATGAAAAACAAAATTAAACCCACCCATACAGTGAAATTAAAATAGGAAATTTATATTAGCTTTTAACCTTGAAAAGTCCGAAAACTCGGACGAAACGTAGGACAAATTGTTCATATACTTGGCTGGAAGTCCTCTAGTAATAAAAATAGGAAATAAGTTTTTCTGTTTTTTATTGAAGAAATAAAAAAAGCAGAGGTATAAAGAACATTTTGGTTCTAGAGATTAAGATTATATTTCAAAAGGTTGTCCAGTATATTTTAATAGCTCTTTTTGTGTACAAGTGTTTATATCACAGTATTGACTTATTTCATTAAAATTATAACACATACAATATACAGGTGATTTTAATATCACGTTGCTGTTGGCTTGAGTAAAATGTGAGATTTTGTCGAGAATGCGCTCTAGGAATCAGCAAATTAATTTGTGACCGAATTTGAGGACAATCAATTTTATTATGTAGTAGTTTATGGAGAACAATTAGCATGGAACAGATTTTCCGAAATTCCAGACACAAAATTAAAGCTAGCCAGTAGATACCTAGTGTCTACCCCTCTCTCGGGATTACCTATAGCTCTAAAAGATAAGAATTTTAGAAATTTTCTTTTAACTTGTTCTAGCGTATTTTTGTGGATAAGGTAATACGTTCCAAATTATGCTTCCATACTCGATCTTTGATTTTACGTAAGAGTAGTATAATATTTTAGACATGTTGAATTAGAAAATGATTTACAATTTCTTATGATAAAGCCTAGCATTTTGATTGCTTATTTAGACTTAATGTTTGTATGTTTGGCAAAGATGAGTTCAGGATTGAAACATATGCCTCAATCTTTGATTGTATTTGTGCATTCTAGGACAGTATCACTGATTCCGTAGTTGTAGATAATATGATTTATCTTTTTTGTTTAAGTTACTAGATTACATTTGGTGACATTGAAGCCAACTTTGTTAAGAATACACCAATTGTTGACTATGTCGAGATTATTTTGAAGACTTATACAATCATTTACGAAACTCATGGGCTTGAAAACTTTTAAATCATCCGCAAATATCAGGTAACCGCATTGTAGTCCAATACACAGATCATTTATAAATAACAGAAATAATAAGGGCCCGAAATTGGAGCCTTGTGGTACTCGGGATGGTGCCAAGTATGTCGATGATTTATGTCCGTTGTAAAATACAAATTGCTTTCTCTTTGTTAGGTATGAACGAAAAAAGTTTAATAGGCTTAGGTTAAATCCGAACTTTCTTAGTTTTTGTAGCAGTAGCTGATGATCAATGCGGTCAAAGTCCATATACAAAGTATCTGTTTCACCCTGTTCGTCTATGACTTTAGACACGGTTTGACTGAATGACACTAGGTTTGTAACAGTAAATCTGTTAGAGATGAATCCGTGCGGACATGGCGATAATATATTCTTTGTGGACAAATATATTCGATTGTATAAAATAATTTCCAGCACCTTTGCAAAATTGCACAGAAGAGAAATTTGTCTACAATTGTTTACACAGGCCATATCGCCTGCTTTAAAAATTGGTAAAGCTTTTGCTACTTTTCATTGGTTGGGAAAGACTGACGTTTTAATGGAAAGGTTAAACAGTATAAATAATGGTATGGAGAGTGCATCAGCGCAGTCTTTCACCAGAAATGATGGTATAATAAGATCCGGACCGGATGTCATTTTATTCTTTAATTTTTTATAGCATTCTTTATTTCTGACATGGAAATGTTTTTTATACTGATAGTTTCGAAATTGTTGTTGTATCGAGTCACATCGTTATTTTGCGTGCTGCTACTTGTATCACTATACACTGAATTAAAGAATCCGGCAAATACGTTTATAATTTCTTATAGATTAACATATTCTTTATCCTTATATGACATTTTTCCAGGTATTCTTGTTTGTTGTCTTTTCGATTGTATAAAGGACCAGAAGTGTTTTGAATCAGAGGATATTGAGGTCTGCATACTAGAGATATATTGTTGATAAGCTAAATTGATTTGTTGTTTTATTGAGGCTCTAAGTTGTTTATATTGTTCGAGATAAGAGTTGAATTTTATTTTTTTGAATTTGCTGAAATATTTGTCTTTCTGTTTGATGCTATTGATTATTTCGTTGGTATACCATTTTGGATAAATCCTTTTATATGTTCTGCATTGAAGAACGTGTTGATCGATGATGTAATGAAGCCTGTTGTAGAATTCTTCAAGAGCTAAATTGATATCTGAAAAGTTTTGTAGATTATACTAATCAGTTTCAGAGCTGGGTAATTGGCTTACCTAAAATTGTAGGTTTTCTGATTATTAGGGATGTAAAGTTCGTGCATTTTAAGAGAAACTTTGTTTTGACGAGAAGAGCTGGGTGAAGAATATCCTCTTTTACAAGTGGCGCATTATCGTGTAGAATCTCACACTTTAGATTCGAGAAAGCAAGACCGAATAGACGGCCTGAATTAGTGAGTATTTTTTTTTGTTGGTGAATATTGAAGAAGATTGCAAAGTTAGTAATTATATTGGTCTTCCTATAATTATTTTCATTGTTAACATAGGGTGGTATACTAAAGTCTCCAAAAACAAGTATTTTTTTTATCTAAGATAAAGCTTAATTGTTCTAATGATTCAAAAAACAGTTCGTATTGTTCTAAGCTAGTACTAGGTGGTATATAAATAACAAAAATGTATACTATTGTAAATTGAAATGACATTTACAACACACAACATCAATAGTCGGAAATGAAGCTGAAAAAAAGTTAAATTTTTTCTGACCTTAGATGTTGTTTATAAGCTAGAAGCACCCCTCCGCCTGTTGTGTAGTTAGTCAGATGTAATTTCCTATCGCTTCTGTGTACCCTATATGTCTCCGACAATAATTCAACACTCGGTACTTCTTTTTGGAGCCACGTTTCAGTTAAGGCTATTAAGTCGAATTCACATTGTTCAACGGATGAATAAAATTGTATTTTACTGTTAAGGCCTCAGACATTTTGATAGCTGCAGGTAAGTTCTTGGAATCGGTTAAGAGTTAATTCTTGTAGTTCTTTGTCGTTTTCTGGCGTAAGTTCTTGGAGTCAGTTAAGAGTTAATTTTGGTAGTTTTTTGGCACGATTGTTGGAACACCGTGTATATAATTTATGGTGAGATCTTCACCGGAGTTGTTTCTTTGCTACAGTTCGATTTGCAATCTCTTTATGTACTCTACCTGTTTAATCGTTTTATTATCATAAATTTTTAATTGAGGATATGGAGTATTAGCTAAACGTATTTTATTTCTCAAGATTTTTCGAGCTACATGTTCATCAGACAGAGTTACCTTTAGTAACCGAGGTACTGTTTTTTCTTTTCCGACATAATTTTAATAGGTTTCACTTCGTTTTCGGGTGTTATTCTCCGCAGTACTTCATTTATTTTGGCACTGTCGTGTCCGATACCTTTCTGCACTGGTCATTTAAACATAGTAGCTCATTTTTTTTAAATCCAGAAGGCGTATATCAAATAAAATGACACCATTTTTTTTTGTAAAGTTGTGTTTATTGCTTGACGTTTATAAATGCTAATAGTTTAAAATGTATACTCATAATGAAAAAGTGGATATGTGGCTAATAATTGGGGAAGCAAAAAGGAATGCATGCTTAGTAAGACGACTTTACGCTGCATTCTATCTGGATAGACTAACACCAGATCATAAAACATTTTTACAATCGGAGAGAAATTTGCGAAATAATGAGTATGCTTTTTCATTAAGAAATGGTGAAAGAATTAACAATAGTGTGGCAAATGATGATAATGCCATCAACATGATTAATTATTTTGAAGAAAATCCACAAAATCTGTAAAAGTTAGAAAAGAATAATTAGCAACAATTTTCTAGCGTTATTGTATTTCCATTTTATTCCACAAATTATAATAGTTGCCGATGATGAAAATAATTTTTTTTAATCGTATCCTTGGGGAGGTGAAAGTATGTTTTTAAGTAATAGCAAAAGTATTTATTACTGGCCCGACAAAAATTCACATGAAATAAATCAAGTTCAAAATCAAGCTTATTTCGGAACAAATGTATGGTGCTGTATAATTTTGCATTTGATAAGACCTTATTCTTTTGAAGAATCTCTGACAGGCCAAGCCTTTTTACAGTTTTTAGATAGAAACCTTGCAAGATTGTTGGAGTTAGTTCCATTAAGAAATTTATAGTTTCAGTCACATGATGCACCTGTTCATAGTTCCCTAGTTGTAAGAAACTATTTAAATCGGCAATATTCAAATCAGTTAATAGAATCTAATTTTCCAATTAAGTGGCCTCCCAGGTCACCGAAACTAAGTCTATTATACTATTTTCTCTGGGCAAGGCTCAATAATCTAGTATATAGTGGTTTTTATTAAGCTTTTTATATGGTTCGGGTTACGATCAGCTGTTCTTGATGGTAAATGCCACTGTTCTTTCTACAATATACAGTGTGTCCATAAAGTATGGAATAAATTCATTATTTCTTAAAACAAAAATATTTTTAATTTCAATTGCGCACCTTATGCTTAATTTTTGGTTATGACGTCATCACTGTTTCCGTTATGACTCAGCGATATTTCTTTAAATAGAATACCCTGTATATTTCTCCATTTTTGGATTCTGCTTTAACAGTTGATTTCAAACATGTATCACACTTAGGGTCTAAAATTGATAAGTTGGAAGATGCGGCCATTTTAAATATAAGAATTTATTTACTTTTTATGTTTTGTTTGAACAAATAAACCTTTTGTAGATACTGAAGCACCCCGGCCCTGGGCTGCTTCATCGCGAATAAATTTCCTATAATTTTTAAATAAAACTAAATTATTTCCAAGCATTTATATCACTAAATTCCAAATTAATTATTACATAAAAAGGTTAAACCATTTTCTTAGAATTTCGGCAGAAAACGTATGCATTCAAACTGTAGAGTCTAAATTATTCAGCTAAGTAAAAGAACACACAGTATCCGTTTAATATTTAAAAACGTTGACAAAGCTATACAAAATCTCAAAGCATTCTCCAGCCGAGAACCGATAACATAAACCAACCGTCGTAAACACGTAGGGTTGTAAGAGTTTTTACTAAGAATAGGGTCAAAGGCTAATAAACATAGTCATTATATCACTTTTCACCAAAAGCATCTTGAGTTAAATTTTAGTTGGAAGACCACAAATTAGCGTTTGGCTATCTCCGTCAAGCTTGCAGGCTTGAACAACGAACTCACTTACGGGAAATCATAAAAATACGCGAGGAGGCGGCGTAGTCACATTTTTGGCAACCTTAGTGTTTATAGCTGGCTCTCCGGGGCCTGGAAGTCAAAAATAGACCGCCCTTCCGGCTTATAGCCGCCGTCAGCGATCGCGAACACATCTTTGGCAACCCCAGTGTTTATCTCTGGCTCTTCGGGGCTTGGAAGTCAAAGATAGTCCGCTCGCCCGGCTTATAGCCGCCGTGACCGTCGTGTTAATTTTTTGACAACCCTAATGTTTATCGCTGGCTCTCCAGAGCCTGGAAGTCAAAGAGAAACCACGACTCCGGTGTCATAACCGCCGTTTAAGTACAGAGATCCCCGCTTAATTAGCGGTCCCCCCCAAGTTGTTGCAGAAACCTCTGTGGCCTGGTCTCTGTAACCGAGGACCTGTACACTGCCTTAGAAATAGAGCGTATGCACCGCCGACGCCGCTACTAACATGGAGACGAATAACACAGGGTTTACCCCGGAACCCGGGGAGAAAACCTCGCGAAACTCTCCATGTGTCTGAGAATTGGTAAGGACGGCATTTAAATAATGTTTATACTGCATTGCCATTTTCTACGTACTCTAGCTCACTAAAATTCATAAAACTAATTCAATTTCTTTGTTACGTGTGAAATGGTAACGCTAATCAAAGTATGACTCTATATGCTTGGGTTTCGCGGTTCTTAACAATATTTGACCGGTGGTACCAAATGATTTACAGATAGGGTTTGTCTGTTATAATGCACTGCTCAATACATTTTTATTAATAATTAGTACAGCCCATATTAATTCAGATAGGATCAGTAATAGTAGTTGGAACTTTCATTCACTTTTCCAAATCAAGTTAGGTCAAAATAAGATGATGTACAAAATAAATAGTGTCCAGTTGAATCTGCAATATCTGTAACTTTATCAAATTTCACCTCTTGTACGAGGATCTTGAGCAGTCAGCTGGCGGATTAGTATGGTCAGGTGCCGATATCACCACATGCAGTCTTTTGAACTCTCTGAGTGTTTTGACCAGTGGGTCTTGTTTCTCGACAGGGGGCCCAGTGGCCGGCATCCAGTGAATATCGTTAAATGTCTTATGACCACAGCTACCGTACGCGTGCCGTGAATGCGGTTAGCGCCTGCCAACACCTACACAAAAACTCTACAGGATAGTTCGTTTCACCTTGGTTGAAGCCGTGAAGGCGGGGTGCACTCGACAAAGCCCACAAATAAATGGACAGTTGTTCCAACGAATATTAATTGGCAGCGTTAGTTATATTTATGGTATTGTTGTACGGTGACAAGGAGTCCACGAATTAAATTAAAGCATGGTGTCTGCGCCTGTCCATCTTCTTTGGCAGAGGACGTTCTGGTAGCTCATACAAGGGAAGTTTCTCTTGCAACCATATGCAAGGTTTTACATATGTTATTTAAACTACGACGCGGAAGTTTCCGCGCAGGTAACCAGGTTTGGTTGCTTTGCAGGTTCAACTAGCTAAATATCCATGTATTTCTTATAGACAGTTGTCTAATGACAGAAATAAATGTGTTAAAACGTTATTTGAGTTTCTTTGACTTATTTCTACTTTCATGTACAGAAGTGAATTCTAAGTAAACCAGTAATCATAAATCTCAAGCCAAATCTTACCCATACTAGTCATTCTTTAAAACATATATCAGTGCAGTACAGATTAGTGTTCATGTTAATTGGTAAAAATTATGTAATCAAATTAAAACAAATTAAACCTAATAAACGAAACAAAGTAATACCAAACTTTATAAAGGTACCTGTGAGGTTACAATAATACAACAAATTTGGGTCCTACCACTAAAACTAGACGATCATGAAAAAATGCCAATGAAGTAAGTATTCAGCTTCACGACAGGTGAGACTTAGTAAAAGGGGAATAAATTAAATACTAAATATACGAGGGGGGTTGGGTCGTCACAATACTGTGTGTGCTGCTCTTGGATCCTTCGAGGGTTTTCCGTTGCCCAGTGACGATTCACTTCACCATTTAATTTGAAAGTGCAATCATCGGAAAAAATAATATTTTTTATTACACATTCATATTGTTTCACAAAATTGTATCCTCCAATCTGGATCATCATCACTTAGTTCTTGCACAAGCTGAATCTATAAGGGATGCCATTTTTCTAATTTTAATACTGTATGTACTGACGTTTTAGTAACATCATAATCGCGACTAACCTGGCGAACGTTGGTATGTGTATTTCCTTCAACAGCCAGTAAAATATTTAATTTCGTATCCTCGTCAACACCTAGGCGACCTGTTTTGGGTAAATCTTCCACCATACCAGTCTCTCTAATTTTTTTTTCAATTTTCCTCACTGTTGATTGAGTTATGGGCCATTCTGGATATTTAGTATTAAATAAATTACATACCTCTTGTTGAGTTCGCATCCTATCACCATACCCAATCATCGTAAGAATTTCAATTCTCTGCCTTACAAATACACTCATACTGTAAATTAAAATAAATCGACAACAATTATTGAGAAACCACTACTGGGTTAAAGTATTATTAAGTGACTCACTGTCAAAGACGATAATGATAAAACAAAAAACAAACTAAAACTTGCCTACTTCAAAAATTAATAATGAAACGTGTTTATTTAACTCTTTTACTTGTTTTATTTAAATGGCCGTATCTTCCAACTTATCAATTTTAGACCCTAAGTGTGAAACATATTTGCAATCAGCTGTTGAAGCAGAATCCAAAAATGGAGAAATATACAGGGTGTTCTGTTTAAAAAATATCGAAGACGTCATAACGGAAACAGTGATGACGTCATAACAAAAAATTTAAGGATAAGGTGCGCAATTGAAATTAAAAATAGACGTGTCCTAGAATTTTTTCTAAATATTTTTAGTTTAAGAAATAATGAATTTATTCCACACTTTACGGACACAGTGTATGTAGTGGAATATTACATAGATACACAATACATAAATATAAAGTCGGATAAATTAACTCCTATATGAAAAAGTCTATCTGACAGCACATTTTTGTCACTTTGACAGCGATAAAAAAGGTGCATCGTTTTTTATCACCGATAAAAATATATATACTCCAGGGAAATAGGGTAAAAATAAAGGCCATCTGCGGAATGAGGCCGAACAAGCTGAATTTTTGCAGAGACCTTCGTTTTGATGTTCCAATGAAGCACAAAAAAAATCTCATATGCCTACCCTTGTGCATATCGAAGGTAAAAGGTCACGAAAATCGGTTCTTCGCGAATATCTCGCTTCCAGTGCATCTGACGTCGAAAGAACCCCTAACAAAACTTACGTAAAACAGTGTTCTCTACAAAATTGTTCATATACATTTTTTTTCGTACGACCAACCGTTTGAGAAACATCCCGATTTGACTCACTCGGCTCAAATATTTCAAGTAGAAAACTGCCCGCCAGATACAGTATTTCAGAACGGAAAGCGTTTTCTGTTAGCTATGTATGGTGCTCCAAAAGATGAAGTGAACCTTGACAAATTTAGATACACCCATTTCATTAAGGCTACACGACTTAATAGACCTGTTAAATTGTCATCCCTTCCACCTACCAGTGAAGCAGCTCAACAGCATATTTATCGGGTCTACTACCAAGTACAGATTTGGCTTGGGAAAAATCTACAACCCGAAGAATGGGGTTGGGATTTAAAAAACGACATATTACAGCCGAAAGCATCACTACTGCCACCTGCTCCAGACGAACTATTAAATACAATATTCTGCAATTGTAAAAAGGGGTGTGATGTGCAGTGCGGGTGTAGAAAAGTCGGGCTGCCATGCTCCAAAGTTTGTGGTCAGTGTCACGGACAGGCATGCCTGAACCCGTCAACAGAGTTGCAAAACATCGAAGACTTCAGTGACCTTGAGCCTGAAGAGGTTTTGCCAACAGACATAGAGCCAACAGATATAGAGGAAGCGTCTGACGAAGATAATGTGTTGATCGAGGTGCTAGTGGAACCCGACGAGGACGAGGGAGGAAGGCAAGAAAACATAAGGCGTGGTGTGGAAAAGAATGTATTTTTTTGTTATTAATTATTTATTATATATTTTTTTATAAATAAACAAATTTTTAACAGCTTTAATAATGGGAATTTAATTTTCCAGTCTAACAGATTAAGAAAAGTGCTTTTATATTTATAGCTCTGCAGTATAATGCAGTATTACCTATTACGAATGCGCGCTCCCGCTTTATCATGCTATATCTCGAAAACGGTTGGTCGTACGAAAAAAAATATATATGAACAATTTTGTAGAGAATACTATTTTACGTAAGTTTTGTTATGAGTTCTTTCGACGTCAGATGCACTGGAAGCGCGAGATATTCGCGAAGAACCGATTTTCGTGACCTTTTACCTTCGATATCTCAAGACGCACAAGGGTAGACATATGAGATTTTTTTGTGCTTCATTAGAACATCAAAACGAAGGTCTCTGCAAAAATTCAGCCTCATTCCGCAGAGGAAGTTTTATTTCTCTGGAGTATATAACAATTTATAACAACTGTATTTTTAATAACTGTTCCTTTAAATAATTGTATAAATAAAGATAATTATTGTTGTTGTTCGTTCACATATTCTGTCGTTAATTTATCTTGCCAAAAAACACTCGAGCTTTTCTTTTATGGATAAATTTCTTTTTAACTCAAAATTTTGCCAATCAGTAATTTTGCTCGAAAAACTGACATTTGACAAAAACGCTCAACCTGCGGTCTCGCGATTTTTTCATGTCAGTTTTTCTTATAATATTACTGACTGGCAAAATTATTTCGTTACAAAGAGAAATTTATCCGATAAAAAAACCTCTTGTGCTTTTACTGTTGATAAATATGTTGCATACAAAAACTCGTTATTTTTTTATTTCATAAGTGTGCTGCAAAATTTATATGTATTTTCCAGTTAGAAGGGGTCTGTCGATACCAGCGTTACATTATACATACCCGACAACAGATCGATGTGCCATTACACTTTACATCTTGATATTTGTCTATACGTTTAAAAATGTAAGATGCAAATCTTAAATCGGCACGGTGACATTGTTAATTTTATCAGTTTATGCGATCGCGACGAAATATTCGCTTACTGTAGACTGAAATAGGGCTCGCAGATACAAACTTCAAATATATCCTATGTCTATACTCGCAGAGATTTCGATTATATCTGCTGCGTACGCGAATATGGTCTTGCCCACGTACACACGTCAATGACAAGCGTTAAGCCGGGTACTCATATGCGCTCCGTATCTGTATCTGTATCATGTATTGTAACAGTTACAGTATCAGTTCGCTGTATGTACGCCTAGACGAATAGTCGACGTAACGACCTGCGATCATCTTGACCCGCAGTGTTCGAAGCAAGTTCCAGCAACATGTCGTCTCTAGAAGTATCCCGTCTGATGATAGCAAGTGGTGCTTATATACTCGTACTTCGCTCCACTCCATGATCGGAACACTGACACGTACTGACTTGCGTTCCAGCTACGAACCGTCCACAACACTGGACCGTTCCTCTTTGTGTTCGCGGCGTTTACCGACAGGCACTCGGATCGCTCTTCATGTTATTAGTAAGTTCGCGATCATGGAACGCAAGACGTACACATTCAAAATTTTGTTACAGTATCCGTTACAATACATGATACAAATACAGATACGGAGCGCATATGAGTACCCGGCTTTAGATTTGCAACGCTCTAGAAAAGTATTTTCTGCACCAAATTTACGTAAAAAAAATATTAAGCTTGTAAATTAAATCAAAATTATTATAATTACAAAGATATCTAAATTAAATATATATTATACCATAATTAAACTTTTTAATGTATTTATTGGCATGTGACTGACACTTTACAACAGGAAGAACAAATTATCTATTTTATTAAAAAAAAATTTTACAGTCCATATATTAATACGACATGTAGATGTAAATGCATATAAAATCACATAACTTCTAGTTAGACGGCAAACTTTTATTACAATGATGGTAAAAACAGTTTTAAGTGTCACGATTTTCATAATTGTAATCAATGTAAGTAACGAAAATGATTTATCTACTAGTTTTCTGTTTACGGCTAGAATATCGCAGAATGATAGGCATTAGGCATTTATTTTTATTTTCTTATAGATATTTAAAAAAGCAAACATTGCAAGATATTTTAAGGAATTTTTAGAAGTAACATCAATTATCGATTCGCAAACGGAGTAGCGTACTGCGTTTGAAATGCAATTGATGCAATAAGATGTAATAATA